>REGO01000817.1:155621-168249 GCA_010120015.1 Rhombomys opimus
CTTCTTCCTCACCTAGTGACAGTTTTTCTTTAGCTGTTCTGAAGTTGTTGTTGTTTTGTTTTGTTTTGTTTTACTATTATGAGTTCCTACTTATTGTTAACTCAATTCCTGAACAAATGGAGTCTTTCTTTCACTTACATCTTACATATCAGTGATTATTATTATTATTTTTAGCAGATTCAGGTTTCATGTTTAGGTCTTCATTCTATTTTGAGTTGTGTTTTGACAAGGCAGTAGAGACAAGTCTAATTTCCCATTTCTACATGTGGCTATCTTGTTTCACAGTCACACTGGATGAAGAGTCTGTCTTTTCTCCAGTGTAAAATGTTGGACTCGTTTCTGAGTATGAGAATGGCTGTAGTTACATGAACTTATGTTTGAGTCATTGATTTTGTTCCATTTGTCTACATGTCAGATTTTTTAACAATAAATTAATTTTATGATTAGTACAACTCTTTTATATCTATTTGAGGTTAGAGAATGTAATCCTTCCAGCATTTTTCTTCTTCCATAGAATTTTTTTTTTTGGCTATGTGAGGGCTTATATGTTCTGTATGGACTTTGGGATATATATATATATATATATTTCCTATTTATGTAAAGAATGACATGGGGATTTTCATTGGGATTGTATTGAATTTGTAAATACTTTTGGTAAAATGGTCCTTATCATATTATTAATTTTACCAATCAATGAGCTTAGAATATCTCTCCATTCTCTAGTGCCTTTACCTTCTTTTCCACTCAGTGGTTTAAGTTTATATTAAACATCCTTAATTTCGTTGGTCAGATTTATTCCCAACGTATTTTATTTTCTTTGAGGCTACTATAAATGAGAGTGTGTCCAAGATCATTTTCTCTGTGCTTTTCTTATTAGTGTATTATAGAAAAGCTAATAATTTTTTAAGCTGGTTCTTTTTCCTGCCATCATGCTGAAATTATTGATGTTTCCAGTAGCTTCCTTGTATATTCTTTGGATTCCTTATATTTAATATGGCACCTATGAATAGGGAGATTTTGACTTCTTTTCCTATTTGCATCTTCTTTATTACTCCCCTTGGCTTACTGCTTCACGTTGTGTTGAGCAAAATACTGAAAAGGAGTAGGGGTAGTGGACAGCAGTGTCTCATTACTGATTTCAGTGGGATTATTTTAAGGTTTTCTCTGTTTAGGATAATGTTGCTGTGGTTTAAGAGCTTGCATACATTATGGCATTGGGCAGGTAACATCTCAGCCATGCTCTGCACCCCCCAGGCCTGTGCAGAACTGGACTGTTGTTAATCCCATGCTCTGTCTGAGCTCGTAGAGACACTCTGGTGGTTAATTCAGGCACAGTCCTTGCCTGGCCTGCTCCAATGGCCCCCTGCAATGGTCATCTGACTCAGGCCTGCTACCTCCCATGGCCTGCAGTTCCAGGAAGGCTTCTTCTTCTGGTCTCTGGCTTGCTCCCTATCCTGAGAGCCTGTCAGGGCCTGCCAGGCACCATACTGATGATCATCTCAGGCTAGATCCCTGTCAAGGACCCCTGGCACTGGACTGGTTGTCATCTTAGGGTCTTTTTTTTTTTTTTTCAAGAAATTTTGAGCCACTAAATCATTCAAATGTACATAGGTCAGAACACTGAGAGTAGACATAGTTTCACTCATCTCTGCCACCTTCTGAATATCTGTGATACAGCAGCCACACCAATAGGGCACAGCATTCCTAAGACCAGTCCTGAGATGACCACAGACACTCAGAGACCTCTGGCACCATTCACAGGGACAAGTAAGTGGTGGTGAAATGGAAAAGAAATAGAAACAGAAGGAAGTTGGCACAATGAAGAGAGGCAGAATTGGAGACTTGAGGGTGGTGTGAAACAGCCTGATATGAGTAGTAGGTGATGCCACCTGGGACCATGGTGGCGCCCTGGCCTATGCTGCCACCAAGGACCACATCTGAATCCATGGACCTGCATCAGCCGAGTTCTATTACCACCAGAGGTCAGGCAGATGTCTCTGATCTGGGCTGCCGCCTGGGGAAATGCTGATGGCTCCGCAGAACTGGCCCCACCCTCATCTGGGCATCCCAGAAGACCTGGCCCTGGGAACATGAGAGCAAGAGATTTGACATCACGCCTAGCCAGCTGCAGCACTTGGGAGAACAGCCTGCACATTGCAGGAGTTGTGGATGAGCGGGCCCTGATTATAGGAGTATGTGAGAGTTGACCCTAACGCTTGTCTCCCTGGAGGTGGAAGCATGGATGAGGAAGGAATACCCTCTTCCCCTCTCTTTCAGCACCACCTATGGCAGGCAGGAGACCTGGCTTTAGGGTCATGAGAGCAGGAGAGCTGTTCCCATCCCTCTCCATCTGCAGCACAGTAGAGCTGGCCCTGAATATGAGGCTTTTGAGTGAGATGACCCCAGGGTGTGCGAGAGAACCCACCCTGCCTCTCGTCTGCAGTGCAGTGGCTACAGCAAGGGAGAGATTCTCCACCGCTCTCTTTTTGCTCTTGCCATTGCCATCTAGTTGGCCTAGATGGGGTCATGAGAAAATGTGAACATGGAAGAGCTGGCCCTGCCTCTAGTCTTCTGGTCAGTGGCTTGTGCAAAAAAAAAAGATGCCCTCCTCCCTTCCCTCATGCGATCTATGGCAGGTGGAAGTACTGGCCATGTCCTTCACAGGCTTCAACACTCCAGAAAGCAGGCCCTGTACCTCACCTGGACAGCAGGGGGGAGCTGGCTCTGGTTTCCTGGGTTATTAGTGAGTTTGCTCTGAGGGTGTGAGAGCTGGAGAATGAGAAGGCTGGCCAGCTCATGCTGGGGACCAGCCCCAGGTGAGGTAAGGGCTTGAAGGAGGGTGGATGCTACAGTGAAGAGGGACGAGGGAAAAAGGACAGAAGGATCAAACTCAGGACACCATTTTCCTTTTATGACAGACCAGACAGAGGAGAAGCACATCTCAGTGTGGGTGACCTGCTCTGACAACTTGAGTCTCTTGCAAGCTATATTTATACATAAAATCGTTTCCTCAGAGACTTTCATTCTTGATTACATAACTTTAAGTCTTCCTTGAATGCATAAATATATAAGAACAAAAGAAACAATGCAAGCAAACAGCAAATTTTATAAGGACTAAAAATTAACATTACAATAAAATCAGTTTTCTTTTAACTCAAAAGCTTTCTTCCTCGTGATTAGTACCGTAAGCCCTTGCAGTTAGCAAAATACTAGATAGGATGAATCTAAGTCTGATTCTGTTTCATGTTGGCATAGAATTAATAGATTAAAAATTATTTCCTTCCATCTGTTACATCAAACTTATCTTCCTTTAAAAGTTAAATCTTTCTGACCTTTAGTTGATCCTTCCTTTCCTTCCTCTATTTTTCTTTCACATTTAAAATAAAACCATCATCCTTACCTTGGAATTTTAAAATATTGTGCAACCTTTTTGCTTAAAGGCTGTCTGTCGCTGTCTGTCCTTTTGTCTTCCTTTTTAATTTATTAATATAATATAATAAAATAATATAATATAATATAATATATTATTATTTATTACAGTTCATTCACTTTGTATCCCAGCTGTAGCTCCTCCCCTCATCTCCTCTTAGTCCCACCCACCTGCCCTATTCTCCCCCTATGCCCCTCCCATTGTCTGATAAGGGTGGGCCACCTCCTCTTCTCTCTGAGCCTATCAGGTCTCATCAGGGCTGGCTGCACTACCTTCCTCTCGCAAGGCTGCACTTCGCCCCAGGGAGAGGTGATCAGAGAGCCAGCCACTGAGTTCATCTCAGAGACAGCCCCTGCTCCCCTTACTAGGGAACCACTTAGAAACTGGGCAGCCCGTGGGCTTCCTCTGAGCAGGAGGTCTAGGTCCTCTCCATGCATGGTCCTTGATTGGATTAACAGTCTCTGAAGCCAGCACTGGGCCCAGTTTTTTTTTTTTTGGGGGGGGGGAAGCTCTGGTGGTCTCCTTGTGGAGCACCTGTCCCCTCTAGGGCTTTCTATCTTCCCCTTCTTGCATAGGGTTCCCTGCACTCTACCCAAAAGTTTGGCTATGAGTCTCAACATCTTCTTTGATACCCTGATGGTTAGAGTCTTTTGAGGCCCCCACAGGAAGGCTCCTGTCCTGCTAGCTGCTCTTATTCACTTTGTATTCTGAATGTAGCCCCTAGCTCATCTTCTCATGGTCCCACTCTCCCTCCCTCTTCCTTCCTTATGCCCCTCTCTTGTTTTTCTATAATATCAGAAAAGTTTGTTCAAAAAGGCAGGCAATTCACTGAGACATAATTTTGGTCGCTGTGACTTTGCTGTGAACCTTTGTTTCAATACAATTTCCATCCTTATTACCATCCTGTAAAGGATAGAACATCAGGGTTTCTAAACTTGCTTATTTTGTCCTCAGGAAGGTACCAGTGTCTGTCAGTAATAGCATGATCAAAATCTCTTCTTGTCCATAGTAGTTCCTTGTTTGTGAAGTTGAACATGAAAACCTAGTGATTCAGTTACAGCTTGTCAGCTTCCAAAATTTCCCTAGATTTTTCTTCTTTAGCAATATTTCTCAGATCCTCTACATCATGCTTGCTAATATCATCTATTAATAATCTAAGAGTAAATCTAAATAGATTCTATGGAGGACTCAATTTCTGTATATCTGTTTTTCCCACTGAGCCAACATTAGTCTTATTATTTTTTATTAACACCAGCTTGTGTTACATTATTCCAACTCTATCCTTTGGAGAGATGATTATTAACACCAGCTTTTGTTACATTATTCCAACTCTATCCTTTGGACAGATGCATTTAAAAGTAAGAAATATCTACCAAGGGGAGTGAAGGGTCAATCCAAGACATCCAGACATTGGAACTTTGTCAAACAGTGCCCCCAGGATGCATGTCAAAGATGCTTGGTCATCTGGGCACTAGAACTTTGCTAAGCAGTGCCCCCAGAATGCTTGGCCTCACCACTTTCAGATACCTCTCAGGACCAGATTCACAGCTTTGATTTGGGCCACCCCAACATCTCCTTAATCAGTGAACTGGTAGAGTATATGAAACAGGAGGTCCTACAAATCCAAAGCTACAGGATCTCGATGACACAGGGCAAAAACAGGTTATTCAAAAGGACTCCCAATGAAGTCCCAGTATTGATAGAATAGTAGAAGCCAGAGGCCTCATACTAGACCAATGAGTCATTGCAATAAATACTTGTAAGAAAGAAGAGTGGACAAAAGGGGACACACTATGACACACTACAGCTTCCACAGTGATTTTTTTTCTGTTGTTGGGGGAGGGTACAAGGGTGGAGGGTACATATGAAGGGATAGAAGGATGAAAGAGATTGGGGTGAGTGATGCAAAATTCACAAGGAACCAATAACAAGTTTCTTTCTTTTTTTTAAGAGCTCACATACAGTTCTTAATTATGTTGAGATATGTTCCCTAAAGTCGCACACATGCAAGTCCTTTAATCATGCAGGTGTGTTGGATTTTGTAAAAGAAAAGTTTCTTTCAGCATCTACTGAAACAATCATGTTATTTCTGACATAAAATACTTTTATGTGCTTTACTGAGTTTTTGACTTCTGTTCCTTTGATAGAGACCAAATATCATTTACTGAATGAGCTCAGTAGTCAAGTTGTCCTAGGTTGCATTTTTATGCTACTCTGTCTGTATGGCTGTACTTCAAAACTCACTTTTTCTTCTATAGATCCTAACTATGCAGTTTTTTCTGCTATATATAAGTCTCCTTATAGTCAAATATCCCATTAATGAATCAGACCTTTGTTTTTACCCATGAGCCTAAAAACCTCATGGCTCTAAGGTTTGAGCCTCTTTTTAATATAATTTGTAGACCCTACCTCACTGCTTTTATTTAATGACAGGAGTACAGTTTACACCAAAAACTGACTGTTGATACTTCTGCCCAGAATTCTGGGGTGGGAACTTGACAACACTCATTAGATGATAGACTCAATTCATACACTACTCACACTCTAATGCTCTGCCTATCAAGTCCAGATAGGCTCGGAAGCATTCCAGGAAGGGATATGCTAAAAGTGAATACTTTCCTCTCAATGCTTTGGCCTTTTCTTGGAATTTAACATAATTTTACAGTTGGGATCTTGCAGGCTTTACTTAGAATGCTAGCCAGCCATGAATGTGTCTTGCAGAATAAAATGTCACCTTCTACTACTGATTGGACCTGTTAAGGAGATCTAAGTTCACTTGAGATCTACTCAAAATTCTTACACATCTGAATTACTTGACCTACTGATGGTCATTAAGTATGGTACTTACTCTTTAAAATCTGTAGAAACTTATCAGCTTCTATTCCTGTGAGTGATGAATTGTCCAAGATACCTTACATCAGAAGGAGAGTGACTTTGTGACATCTTTCTGTAGCTTAATTAAGATTTCACTGTAAAAGGACTAACCAGAAACATGCGGAATGTTTTTGTTACTGTTTTTTGAGCCCCAAACCCAAGGTATTAAATAATTATTTAGTAGTTATAATTTGTTATTGCCTGGCTGGAGAGAAGACTCAGCCATTAAAGGCTAGGCTCACAACCCTAAATACAATATGTTATTGTTAATTACTAAGTAAGTCTTATTTTTCAAATGACCCACACTAAATCTAAATTTTAAGATCTCATTCCAGAAATATTAACTCCTTATCCTAGTCCTTCTTCACTGGAACATTTAAAAATCCTGTACTATTATGTTTTTTAGCACGTAAATGGAATCTTGGTTATACTTTATTATAAAACATGAATTGAGTAACTCATTAACAAAGACACATGAGAGAAGGACCATAAATATCTGTGCTGGAAATGTAGGTGTATTATTATATTCATCTCAAATATTTATATAAAACAAACCTTTTATAAGTAGGGTTAACGTTTGAAAAGTTTAAAGTTTAAAAGAACTGGCTTTTTTTCCCATAAAAATGCATCATGTAGAAATAAATAAAACACAGATTCTTCAGCTATTTAATAGGAAATGTAGATACATCTTAAGTACAGAGTAGTGTCTGGAAATAAAAGTTCAAACTATGAATGAAGGTTACTTTTAGGCATTCTAGATGTTGGTAGTAATATTTTTCCTTCTCTAAGATCTTTTCCTGTTAGGTCTATAAAAATGAACTACTTTTCACTCTCAACTCTACTTGTTCTTCTTTTTTTTTCCTTTTTAATATTTCCCTCCTTATAATAACTAAGTACATTATTTCTGCCTGTATGTACAAGACTAGTAGATTATTTACTGGAACATATACAATCTTTTAGAACCAGCATACTTTGTGAAAACTGTCTCTCCCCTACCCCCAAGCCTTTATTTGACACCAGCTTCTTAGATGGTGAACTTACAAGTCATTCCCCATGTTGAGATAATTTCACTGTAGTCTCATTTATAGCCAATTACCACCATTTCCTCTTAGTCTTACACTAATCTGTAAACCCTTTTTCTATTATTTTATGAAAAGCTTCAGCAAGCTCAGATTGCTCAGAAGGAATATAATGCTAGTAGAAGAATGTATAGCTGTAATATGATAGATAATACATGCAAGCATGTGTGTGTGTGTGTGTACACATCTATAGTTTAAATGAAGTGATGGCACTTGTGCTCCCCACAAGAATCATAGACCATCCAACAAAAGCTCAGTACTTGACATGAGACACCACATTTTGAGTAACTGTTCATTGGAATCTAAGAAACTCTTATAACAATATAGGCCACTACTGTTGTGTTTGGTTGTCTCCAGATATGGAAGTTAAGTCTCCATGGCACACTTCTGAAATAGGACTCAGAGCATCTGAGCTGGAGCTGTGCTGAAAGTATCCTCTCTGAGCACCAGCTTTCATAGTACAAGAAGTTGCTATGCAAACTGCCAAGAGATGAAAGTAACCTATATACCTGATCAGTTATTATGCCAATGATCCACAACAATGACTTGCAAGGCAAGACATGTTTAAAGGTGAATCAGTGACACTCATATTTTAGCAGAAACCAATATTTGTCTAGCCAGACTTAAGGCCTTTCGAGAGAAGTCAAATCATGCTTGATACTAGAAAATTATCCCAGTTTCTGAGGCTGGTGAGGTCATGGATCTTAGAGAAAAACCTAATACCACCACGGGTTTATACCATCATAATCCCTAAGTGCCTCTGAAACTTATCATTATATCCAAAGATAAGTGGAGCACTTGCCCTTCATCAAAAACTTCTCTGTATAGCAAATAATGAACATTACAGAAAACCATAACGTTCAAAATATGAAGAACAACTGATTATGGGATACCTAGCCCTATAGATACATTTACATCAGAAGCAGCACTCCTAGGGCTCTCGTTACATCACAGAAGAGGAGATGGAAAGAGCATTAAGATCCAGAGGACTAGGAAATCAGTATTAAGATTGTGTCTCATAGATACAATAAGAGCTGTACCCATGATACCTCAAGCACATCTTGACGAAATAAGTAAATAAGACCTCAGTAAATACAATATCAATAGACACACTAAAATGGAATGGGAAATTTTACAGGGCCCCTACTTATAGATGAACAATCACAGGCAACTAATTATTTCTGAGAACTGGAGAGTTAATCATGCCCAGAGATGATCTTAACTGGTGATCTTATTTAAAGTGGTCAGTACTGAAATCATATATATTTAAGCAACATTAAACAAAGTCAGTAATAAGACAAAACAACATTAAACAAAGTCAGTAATATACATTATACAATACATATTATATACATTTACATATTACATAGATATTATCTATAATATGTATTATATATATTATATTATTGATTTTGGCAAGGGCTCTATTTATCTCTGGATATAATGATAAGTTTCAGAGGCACTTAGAGATTACAATGGTATAATCAAGTGGTGGTATTAGGTTTTTCTCTAAGATCCATGACTTCACCAGCCTCAGAGAGAGAATACATATATTTTCATTCTCTCTCTCTCTCTGTGTGTGCTAATATCAGAAAAAGAGGCCATGAATTTGAGAGTGTGCTAAAAGTATGGATGAAAGGGTTTTGGGGAGGAAAGGAAAAATGAGAAATAATGTAATTATATTTTAGTTGTTTATAGTTAAATTGACAAAAGAAAATAAATAAAAAGAATAAAGGTTTTTACTGGAAATGGAATACAGTTTGTCAGTGACAATTAAATGCTAAGAACTTTAATGCAGTCTTTAGAAGAACATTGAATCCATGGCAGTTTAGTGTCTAAGTGGATTACATAGTAATGGGAAGAGGGACTGCCTCTGACACAAACTGATAGGCCTGCTCTTTGATCACCTCCCCCTGAGGGGGGAGCATCCTTACCAGGCCACAGAAGATGACAATGCAGCCACTCTGGATGTGATCTGATAGACTAAGATTAGAAGGAAGGACAGGAGGACCTCCCCTATCAGTGGACTTGGAGAGGGGCATGCGTGAAGAAGGGGGAGGGATTATGGGATCGGGACGGGAGGAGGGAGGCACTTATGCGGGGATACAAAGTGAATAAAGTGTAAAATAATAATAATAAAAAGAAAAAAAAGAAAAACATTGAAAGGCCTATCATTAGATTATCCATCCTGTAAAAAGAGAGTGCAACACCCAACTTATCCCACAAATATAGAGAAGCAATTATTCCTAAGCAGTAATGAGGGCTAGGCTTTAGTGCTCTTAATGGACTTATACATGGAGTTTACTCTTAACTATCCATCCAGTTATGTTAGCTATGTGCCAGTAATTTGAAAAGACGAATTGAATATCTTATTAAATTTAACATAGTGCTGTAACTATTAAATTGGCTTTGTGAAGTGTCCAGATGGTAGGGATGTCTTCAAGTGATAAGTACATGGAGAATATACACCACCATAAAAGTAATTAGAGATTAAATCATGTATAATAAAGGTACTTGGTTACTTACAAAGATTCAAGTTTATTTATGCTGGTATGTGACAAACATACAGCTTTTCTGAAAGCCATAGCAAGCCAGTCTCTCTCAAATATATTTGAGTCTCCACTTGTAGCTCAAAATAATTAAGACGGTGTGTCAATAATTGGGAATAGCTTTCTTCCGATAAAAACTCTTCTCAAAAATATTAAATATTGTACTGGATTGAGTGTAAGATTTATAGCATATGATCTCTTGTTTAAATTCATGGAAGCTGTAGGCATAAACTATAATAATAATAATAAATATAATTAATCCTATATGTTAAGTTATGAAATATACAAGTCCCTTTCCTATCTATCTAGTATTAAGCAATATGAAGTGTCAAGGAACATACTATAATCAAATTGCAGTAATAACAAAGTGTCTCATGCCTTGAATTTGGTGACACCCTGGATCAGTAAACAGAATTTTTTACTTTATCTCAAATGTTAAAAGTTTAGTTTCTACTGTGCCTCTGTCAAGTGAGACTTGACATTGTAAAATTCCCATCTCTTGTGTGCTCTAAACGCTTATTATGGAGTATAGTACATATAAATAATAAACAAAACGATATCTGAACATTAAAAGATTGTTTTTGTTAAGTTT
Organism: Rhombomys opimus; assembly: GCA_010120015.1. Classification (NCBI taxonomy): domain Eukaryota; kingdom Metazoa; phylum Chordata; class Mammalia; order Rodentia; family Muridae; genus Rhombomys; species Rhombomys opimus. The sequence goes on from REGO01000817.1 coordinate 166,146, forward strand.
CTTTCATCATATACACATGTGGATTATAGATTCACTCAGCCTTTGGAGAATATTAGAGGTAAATAAATGCAAATTCTTTTCTCACTTTAAGTGAAGACTGGTTTGTATTTTACATAAACTTTATACTCACTCTAATGTTTTCTGAAGAGTTTTGTTGACAATTTGGAATGTGTAATGTGCAGTAAAATTATGATATTTTTTTATGCTGCGATCACAGTAAACAAGTAGAGCAACCTGTTTCACTGAATGTTCCAAATCATGCCCTGGACATTTATATCTCTACAGTGTTACTACTACAGTTTTCACTTCTATTTATGTCAGTTAAACATATGATAAATTAAGTGCTTGAGACAGCAAGAGTAGATGGGAGGCTATAAAAACAGACCAAATAATTTTTGGTCCATACACAAAATTATTATTAATTATTAAATTTATTAAGTTTAGGCTTAAATTTTGTCCAGCATAAATCTGAGCCTCTGTTATACTCATAAGGTAATGATTAGAAAAAAACACATAGGCTAGACAAAACTAGGTTTTCACAAAGAGTGTATTAGTTGTAGCCAAGACAGTCATATTGCACAATGGCCTCCTGTAGAACTGATATAGAAAGGGAAGATTTATTCTGATTGAAAGAGAGCCCAGGTTCACAGAGAACCATTGACAAGGAAGCTATACAAGAAAAAACAAAACTGAAGCCATTTTGAAGAAAACTTTCATTTTTGCAAAAGGGGTCAAACACAGTTTAACTGCCTAAGACTTGCCTGAATGAGCAACAACCTGACTGACAAGTTGAGACATGAATTCTGGGTAAGTTGCCCCACCATAGTTGAGCAAACCAACCAATAAGAACCGGGTAAGCATAACACAAAGAAATGTTCCCAGGAAAATCCCCTATTCCTGAATCCTGATTGGTAAAAAATATAACTGTAACTTGATACAGATTTCTTTTGTGTGTGTGTGTCTTGTGATTTCTTTTCTCAAATGTTCTGTAGAATTCTGGAGTCTCTTCTGTAGCCCAGAGTGATGAGTAGCTGCTTGAGTACAATAAACCTTTCCTTTCTGCATTGACTTGGAGTCTGAGTCGTGTTGGATCAGAGCAGATCTATTAACAGCTCTTCTCAAACTGATGGCAGGAGGGTCTCAGAGCCCTGCCCTACATATTAGCCACTGCCATTTTGTAAGAGCTTTCTCTTTTCCAAAGAGAAAGAGCTGGGTGTCTTTTTGAAAATGTTCTTGTTTGGATGATCTATGTCGTTTTTACTTCATAATAAAATATTAGATCCAAAGCTACCTAATCTATTGGGTTTACAAGTTGCTTGCTCTAGAAAGCCAAATTTAGACTTGAGGAGGAAAAGGTATGCAAAAAATTGGAATACAAGTATGATCTGGAAGACAGAAAGAAAAGAGGAAGTACAACTTGTTATTTTAAAAAAGTAACTAATTTAACTTGTTTTATGTGTATGTATGTGCGCCTGAGTATGTATATATGTACCATGTGAGTATAGGTACCACAGAGAAGAGAAGAGGTCATCTGATCCTCTGGAACTGGGGTTACAGGCACGTGTGAGTCTCCTGATGTTGTTGGAAACCAAACCTGAGTTCTCTGTAAGAGCAACTGGTCCTCTTACTTGCTGGGCTACCTCTAGCCCTTGAGGCTTAAGATTTTTAATAGTGAACTTCACCATGCTCCAGGAAAGGACCTGTTTCTCATTTCCACTCCAATTTTCATATGAATATTTCAAGTAGAAAAATAATTTTAATGCAACTGAAAAGATTTAAATTTATTTTTTTATTCTGCACTCACAAACAAAGCAATAAATTTCCTTACACCAGAGGATCTAGATAGGTAAATTGAGATGGTTGTGGATTTTTGTCAGTTTCATTGTCTTATCTTGCTTTGTTTTGTTCTCCCTAATATTTGGAAGAATCTTACCGATAAGTGTGCACTTAGCTTTCCGAAATGAATAACACCAACTACATTCTGATGAAACCTCCTTTCATATTTGAGGGACTTCATAAATCTTTGTTCTTTTCTGTAATTTCTTTTACAATTTATTATTAGAACAACTTTCTTTAATGGTTAAGATTTGTTTATTTTTCCATT
>REGO01000817.1:234188-294902 GCA_010120015.1 Rhombomys opimus
TGGAATTGAATCGAAGATCCAGAAATAAACCCACACAGGTATGATTTTTGACAAACTGGCCAAAATCATAAAATGGAATGAAGGCAGCACCTTCAGCAAATAATGCTGGTCTAAGTGGATGTCTGCATGCTGGAAACACAAATAGATCCATGTTTGTCACCCTGCACAAAAGTAAAGTCCAAGTAGATAAAAAAAATCCTCAACATAAAACCAGATAGACTAAATCTGTTAGAAGAAAAAGACATGAAGAGCCTTGAGCTTATTGACACGGGAAAAAACTTCCTGAAGACAATGCAAAGAGTGCAGGCTCTAAAATCACCAATGAATAAATGGGACCTTGTGAAACTAAAAAGCTTCTGTAAAGCAATGAAAGCCTACAGACTGGGAAAAGGTCTTTTAGGCCCAACATTTTGATTTATTTATTATTTATTCATTAGTGTGTTTTTTTTGTTTCAATTTATTCATTTTGTATACCAGCTGTAGCCCCCTCCCTTATCCACTCCCAGTCCCACCCACTCTCTTTTCTCCCTATGCCCCTCCCCTAGTCCATTAATAAGAGAGGTCTTCCTGCCCTTCTATCTGACCCTGGCCTGATAGGTCTCATCAGGACTGGCTATATTGTCTTCCTTTGTGCCCTGGCAAGGCTGCACTCCCCAGGGGAAGGTGATCAAAGAGCCAGCCACTGAGTTCATGTCAGAGACAGCCCCTGCTCCCCTCACTAGTAAATGTACTTGGAGACTGAGCACCCATGGGCTTCCTCTGAGCAGGGAGTGGAACTGTTTTTATACTCCTTCCATAACCAGTTTCAACCATTATGATCCACCTGACCAGCTTTATCACAATGGGTCTGATTTTCAAGACCAGGTTTCTGTATAGTTTGTTATCTCAAGGTTCTGACCAAATAAACAAGAAACAATTCATGGAAGAAGAGTTTATGTAACAGTGAGAAAATTGTGGTGATAAGATCTTGAGGCAGCTGGTTACAATGTATCAACCAAGGCAGAAAGAGATGAATTTTGGTACTCAGGCTAGATATCTGTTTGTATTCAGTCTAGAGCCTAAATAATGGAAATGTCATCCATATTTACATATCTCTTGCCACCTCAGTCAGCCTAAAATATTTCACAGATACATGCAGAAGTCTGTCTCCATGATGATTCTAAACCCCATCACATGAACATACTGAATAATAGGAGAAGAAAAGTATAAGAGAAGAAAATAATAAGAGAAGAAAATCTAAATGGGATATCTCATTTTGTTTTTTTGGGGGGTGTTCTTTTTCCCTTTATTTATTTATTTATTTAGTCACTTCACAGCCCAAGAACCTCCCTCCTCTCCTCCCAGTCCCACCCTACGTCCCCTCGCCATCTCCATTTCCTTGTTCTCAGAGAAGGAGAAACCCCAAGGGGTACCAACCAATCCTGCACCTCAAATCAAAGCAGGAATATGTGTGTCTGCAGGAGACTTTGCGTCCTCTCCCACCGAGGCTTGTTCTTAATCCTTAACTGTGTCCCTCATGCTTCCTGTTCATATTCTGAAAAAAAAATGCACATATCTAAGTCAAGTCTTACTGCAAGACTTACCTGGTCTTCAAATTGCATTACCTGCCAATACTTGTGGACTTCCTCATGCTTGGCTTTCACCTTATCCTGATCCTCTGACCAAAAAAAAAAAAAAAAATCTGCAGCTACCTAAGCCTGTAAGTTCTTTTCAAGTGGATACAATAAAGCTGCTATCCTAAGCTTAGTTTATTGTTTTTCTCTGTGACTGTTTTCTCTGCCTTGAAATGCCAGCTCAAAGGCCACTATATTCATTTCTTTCTGCTGATGTAACAAATTACCATGAATTGGGTGTCTTACAATAAAAAAAAAAAAACTACAGTTATATAAGTCTGAAAAGAATTTGGCTAATACTAAGACATGTGCAACTGGCAGTTCCCTTAATTCTAGAATGAAATCTTTTCATTATGTTTTCCACCTCTCTGGAAACAAACTATGGATGTTGGACTCACCGTCCTTTTCAAGCTCATCAGGACACCTAGTGCTAGTCATCCAATTGTTAGGTCCTTCACTTTATCACATCTGCACAATCCATTCTGCACATGCCTAGTCATCCATCACGTAATTTTAAGGATTCATTTGCAGAAATCCTTTGGAGCAAGTACTATTCCCCACCCTAGCCAGCTTCTTTCCGAAGTTTTACTACATTTAAAGATCTCTTCACATGTTTAGTTTTTTGTGGTTTTTTTGTTTTTTTTTTTCTTGTTCAATGATTTCTAGTCAGTCTGGGATCAGGATGCATAAATTAAAAATATAAAAATATACTTTTCTAGAGGTAGGTCATCTGAGATCAGGGTATTGCTTGGTCTGGGTTCAATAAAAGTTCCTTCTCTGGAGTACACACCACTGTCATTCTTCTATATTCTCACAGAAAGTGTGTATCACTTCTGTTGGACTACAGCCTCACTGAGCACTTTAATCATTAACTGAAAAGACAGACAACCAGCTTGTGGGACCTTTTCCATAGAGAAAGACTACAGTTCATTCCACAGCAAGATATATGTCTGCAGACTCATATACAGTTGATTTTTTTTTTCTGTACTATAACCAGCTTCTGCCATGTCTGCCTGAATCAGACACTAAAGTTATTTCAGTTGTGGTCCACACTTGTGCAGTGTTATGAATTGAGTAAGCCAAAAATGATAGAGTTTTCTAACCAGATATTTTTATTCTTGCTAAAGATAGATAGATAGATAGATAGATAGATAGATAGATAGATAGATAGATAGATAGATAGATAGATAGAACCTCAGCTTAAATAAAGTCAACTGTGTCTGGAATTAACCTCAGTAAGGGAGACATCCAAGGCAGACTGGAGAATGAGCAGACTGTGTTCTGTTAGAACCTTGGTGGCAGGGGAATCTCTATGAATCCATGTGGTTATTTAAAATGTTTTCAAGTTCAATGTCCTAAAACATCTCTGCTATTGGCATAAATTCCTTCCTCCTCCCACCCCCCCAAAAATAACAAATGGCAAAATAATATGGCACACTGTTGGAGGATATTCTTGTTCACTGTTTATTCAAATGCTGATTTCTGTACATAGAGACCTGGCTGCAGTTTGGACTTTGGACCGACAGGACCAATGACATTTTTATGAAGTAGCTCCTGCCTTGGTATGTTGTAAACATTGTTCTCCATCACCTTCTGATTGGTCAAATAAAGAGTTGAGTGACCAGTAACTGGTCTGAGGAGTTGAGTTGGGACTCCATAGCCCAGGAAGAGGGTCTCAGGTGGGGACCAGTGATAGAGAGAGGAGTGACCATAGGAACATGGATGAAGAAGGTGTTACCAGGGCAAGACTAAGATGGCAGGAAATGGGCCATGTGGGTGGGAAGTTGGTCAGGCCAGCACTATAGCTGAGAACCTGCCTAGCTATAGTGCCTGAAACTGTTAATAAATATAATATGTCTCTGTGCTAGGGAGGTCATAGGAAAAACCTTGTATATTACAACACTGGCCTAGAAAAAAAAAAGATAGAAACAAAGAGATCTGAAGTGAATAACCTTTTAATTTACTTTCCAGACTACAATAATTGCAGTTATCAGAATCCATTTGGAAATATAAATCTTTTCATTGATCTCAGTTATGAATTTTCTCTATGTTCACTTTAGAACATTAGACTGCATGACAAACTTAAAGTCAAATATATTCCAGTGGCTTAATGAAGAATAATAGAGTAAGAGGTTTCAAGAATACATTAAAGTGTTTTAATTTGTTTTACTAATACAATATTAGAAATGATTTTATAGCCTTAAATGATTTTATTTTATATACTAGTAGCCAGAGATGTTGTATACTTTTTATTAAAATTTTTTTGAATAATATACAATTCAGAAATGGAAGTAAGAAGACTAACCTCTATTTGCTTTCATATCATTAAGAACTGAAGTGAGTCATGTGACAAGATTTTCTATGAGACGTTCACAAGATATTATAGTGACCCTCCTAATTTTTGATAACAGATAAAAGGGAAAGCTATAAGTTTTCATTCTTATCAATCATGATTCACTATTATATTTTCCAGATAAGGTTAATGACTATACACTGACAGACAATCATTATAAAACAGTCTTAAGTTCATTTAATGATTGAGCTATACAAAACATTTTCTATTGTAGTAATAATTTAATAATTTAAACATGATTGACTCATACAGTCTATAATACAATAAATGGTTAAATTATGAAAATACATTACAAAAGGGTGTTTTGTTTACCTTGTGTGAGTTTGTGCAGGGAAAAAACAAGAATGAAGAGTGTTTATTTCAGTAACTGAACAAGACTGTGTAGAATGTAAATGAGCACATTTTACATTCCGTACAACAGAAACATATTTGATTGATTCAGATATCTGAAGTTCTTAAAATCAAGGATTATGAGAGATGATTTATACTTAATACTAGGTTATGGCAATCATCTCTGAACACTTGTCTGGGGCAACCATTGTCAGTTGGCCCAATGGTTTGGCCCATAGCCGACAAACTCAGAGTCATGTTTGATGGGCCCAGAGGTAGCCCAGCATCAAGGACAGGGCAGTACACAGTGGCCTGGAGTTCCCTCAGAAACGTATTGTATTGTAACTGAAAAGGGCCAGTCTTAGGCCTGCCAGCTGGCACCCAGAATGGAGCTTCTGTAGCCCATGCTGCTTTCCCTGCTGAGAGATTCCTGCTATTGAATACTGTCCATGGACATGAAGGTTGAAATGAACCCATGAAATCTCAACAAATAGTGGCCTGATGAGTGTAATGATAACATCAGCTGAATTGCCAGTGAGGATAAAGATCCCAACTCTAGATGAATAACAACAGGTGGGTAATGGCCATAATAAGTTTTTTCCAGAGGCAAGCTTTTGCCTTGGATGTCTAACCCTAACCTAGTAGTCTTCCCTGAACATATGCACAACCAGCAATGCTAAATAGACTTACCAGGCTCCATATACTTGTGTGTATGCATACATGTATGTTTACAAACATGTAACTATAATCATTAAACAGGAGATAGATGATTCAGGATGGGTGGCAGTACATGGAAGGTGTTGAGAAACAGAGGGAAGGGCGGGAAGATTGTAGATGTAGTAGTGATATAAGACTTTTACAATTTTCTTTCTTTTTTTTTAAGGCAAAGGGAACTTAAGACAGAAGGTAAGAAAGTTCAGTCACATTTAAGGGAACTCTCATGGCCTAAGAATGGCAACTGGAGTCTTTACAGATCATAATGCCAAAGCAAATATTACAAGTAACTATGAGAAGCCAGTAGGGTCTGCAAGGAATTCTCCCCTAGAGAATTAGGAAAGAACTTCTGTTCTAATAAAGAGCCAAATCTTTTGGCAGGTTCATGTCAGAGGATACACTTCACATAAGCCTCATAGTTGTGAAAAAATGTCATGACAGTCCTGAGGAAATGCTTATCTCTCAGCTTTTTTATTTGAATAAGACACTGGAAGGTTTTTATTCTCAATTCGTGTTCCTGTGCTTTCCCTAAAAGCAGAGCCACCAGAACAGCAGAGCCAAGATGAGGAGCTAAGATGGGGTTGACTGAGTGCTATGTTTACTGTCGGCAGTTTTCAGGATGATTCAGCAAACTTGAACTTCTAGGAAACAGTGGTTTGGGCTGAGTGTCAAGTTTGCCTAGTGTTTCCAAAGCACTGGACTGCTAACTTTACCTTAGGTAAAACTTGTCCCGTCTCCTTACTTAGACTGTATTTTCAGAAATCTACCAAATGTTTATTAAGTCAAGATTTCATAGTCCTCCGTGCTTCAATATGACAATTGGGGATATTTTACAACATTATTAAGATAGGATTGTCAATGGAAGTGTGTACCTATAGGATAGGAGCTGTGACTGTTCACAGGATAAAATGGTGACCACAACAAAGACGACTGTCACAATTCTAAGCTCACATGGCTGCGTTTACTTGGGAGGCAATGATGTGAGCTCCATTCTTAATAAATTCCAAATACATAAGGTTCTGTGTGGAGCCAACACAGTTTTAGATAACACTCAAAACATTTCAATCAGTGGTCTGTGAAAAAGATCACCATGGCATTGTTTTTTTTATAGACATTGCTGATTTATCAAAGAAGACACAATAAAGAATTGGATTTAGTGCCGTACTGTTCACTATTTACTAAACATACCTTGCAGTCAGCTAAGCAGATAAAAAATTGACTTTACAGTATGCTAAGCAAAGGCATTGTTATTAATTGTAGTGTGTTTCAGAAATTTATCTCTTCTTTCAATACAGCCACCAGCAAATATGAAACAGAAGGGTCATTTACATTATTCAGGTCTAGGAATCATTTTGGTATGCTTGCAATGACAGAAAGTCCGTAATTTCATACATATTTTCTAGTTTTGTGCTATAACAAAAATTTAAATGGATTGTCTAGAGCAATTTGTATTGTGAATTATTGTTAAGCATCTCTTTGCCACAATATTGGTCAATGCTAATAATCTATTTTAATAGAACCTTTTCTTTCCAACTTTCTTGCTGAATACATATTCTAACTCTAGTATCTACAAAAGCCACAAACATAAAACAGTTTTAAATATAACAAAAAAATGTTTTTTTTTCTTTCTAAAAGCACCCACTAGTGAACTTTGCAGTGAGCTCTAAAGTAAGAGGGAGATTATGCTAACAGTAACATACTATGATACCAATATGTATTTAAGGGTTTTAATCCAAGTCCACACAAATAGCAATGTCCTTTAAATCACAGTAAATGCTTATAATAAGGGTGCTAGATCAAAGAGGATTTAAAATTGGAAGACATGTGATGGCCTGGGGGAATGGCTTAGACAAATTGCTTGTTGCTTGTATAAGCACCAGAGATCCCTAGAACCCACGCAAAGTAAGGTGCTGTAACACACATTATTGATACCAACATGCCGATAGACAGAGGGGTGAAAGAAACAGGAATACATCTGAAAGACTGTGGGTCAGATTGTCCAGTATATTCAACAGTGAACGAGTGACCCTACTTCAAACAAGGTGGGATTCAAGTGCCAAGACATGTTTATCCTCTAGCTTTCATATATGCATCATGGCATATATGGATATACTCTCCTCTGTCTCTCTCTCTTTCTCTCTTTCTTTTTGTGTCTCTCTATCTCTCTGTCTCTCTCTAGAGACAGAGACACAAATACTGTTATACTGCAATACTATACATACATCACACATGAAATAAAGAAACAAACAAATCAACAAATAAAAAAGGAAGAAAAGAAAGGATATTATTTGTTGTAAGTGATTAGACAGCATTTTTTTTGTTTACCCTTCCTCAAGATTTGACCTTAATTTTAGTTTGTTTGACCTCAAATATGCTCACAAGAAATTCAAGGATTAAGGTGGTTTATGTATTCTAGTTTGTTTTAAATTTTTTATGTCATATTGCACACTAACCCAAATTATGTTCGGATTCTTCTAACCACTTTCATACCATAGTCTATCCCTTTGTTTCTGAAAATATTGTAAAAGCTGAATCAAAGGAATATTCCCTTGTATACCAATAGTCATATATTAAACAAACATTTGGAACCTTCTCGTCTAAGTGTTATTAATTTTCTCAAGGAGTTATGGCAAAATAGGAAATCTAATTCCCAGCATTTCTGTGAGTGGAGTGCTATTAATAGATAGGCAAAGGCGATCACTTATTATATCCAGGCACATTAGTCAGCTCAGATAAATACAAGAGAAGCTATTATTTGAAAGAATATTAATTTACCTAATTAGTATTTTTAAGAAAGTCAAATATGTCATGTGATCTGTCAGGGAGATTGACGCACATAAATTAACAAAAATAGTCCCTGACCTAGTTTGCATGGTATTAGAGAAATTCATAATTTAAAACATGACTATGGCCAAAAAAGTACTGTAACATTCTGAAAGAAATTGTAAGGACTAATAAGCTAGGATGAGCTGTGCGGATGGAGAAGAAAAGTTTCCGGAAGAAGTTTAGTAAATATGACATTGTCATGACTTCATCCCACAACATAGGCCAAGGCTAAGCTTCCAGGAAATACACAAAATAACCTGCCAGTGTTATTAGACACAACTCCTGAAGGTGATAGGGATGCATCACTCCCATGCTAAGTCCAAGGAATAACCAGCCTTGTACTTAATAGAAAAAATATGGAAGTATGTTTTACTGCGATCCAAAGTTTGTCTGTGCTGCCTTAATGATGAAATATTCTCTGGGTGTCATTTTGTTCCTTTCTCACTCTGCTGTTTTCTTAAATATGTGTCCTTCACCTTGACCCTGTAAATAAACCTATTACTCAAAAATCTCATCTGAAGAGCAATGGGATGCATTTGATAACACGTGTTACTGGAAGAAAACACAAATAAGAGAACAGACTGTGAATAGTGATAAGCCAAACAGCAGACAAACACTTTGAGGGTCACTAATCATTTACATGCTGACGTATTCACTTAATAATTTCTCTCACATGGAAAAGACACAAGTAGGAGGAAAGTACTGACTCACAGTGATATCACAGAGAGACTTAGTGGTGATTGAAATCATAGGGGTTAGGAATTGTTTCAATGTTGAAGAAAGTACTGAAGGAAAGAAAGTGTAGGCAGACTAGTGGATTCTTAACTGAAGGCCCAAATGAAGGTTAGGGGCCTTTGCTGCTTTGCTGGATCATTCCAGAAGACTCTGCTATCACTGACTCAACATGCAGCAAGAAGTCAGGTTGGCTGGAGCCCAGTCCTGAAAGGCAAAGAGGATGGACATTAGAAGAAAAAGAAAACAGGAAACAAGTTAGGAACCTGCCACAGAGGGCCTCTGAAAGACTCTGCCCTGCAGACTATCAAAGCAAATGCTGAGACTTATGGACAACTGTTGGGCAGAGTACATGGAATCTTATGAAAGAAGTGGGAAATGGTAAGATCTGGAGAGGACAGGAACTCCACAATGAGAGCAACAGAACCAAAAAATTTGAACACAGGAGTCTTTCCAGAGACTCATACTCCAATCAAGTAGCTTGCATGGAGATAACCTAGAACCCCTGCACGGATGTAGCCCATGGCAGTTCAGTGTCCAAGATGGTCCCATAGTAATGGGAACAGTGACTGCCTCTGACATAAACTGATTGACCTGCTCTTTGAACACCTCCCCCTGAGGGAGGAGCAGCCTTACCAGGCCACAGAAGATGATAATGCAGCCACTCCTGATGAGACCTAATAGACTAGGATCAGAAGGAAAGAAAGGAAGACCTCCCCTATCAGTGGACTTGGGGAGGGTCATGAGTGAAGAAGGGGGAGGGAGAGTGGGATCGAATTGGAAAGTGAGGAGGGAGGGGCTTATGAGGGGATACAAAATGAATAAAGTGTAATTAATAAAAGTTAAAAAAAAAAAAAAGTCAGGTTGGTGGAAAATCTGGTTTGAGACCTGGTCATCTAAGTTGACTTACAAAGTAGAAAGCTTTGAAATTTCTCCTAAAACAGTGCCCAGGCAAAGGTGCAAAACATGAGACACACCTATGATAGTTAGAAATAATGAGAAATTTAACAGAGAAAAGAGGGAAGGCCTAACCTGAATGTAGAATTAACTGGCTCACGAGCTGAGATCCAAGACTAAAATAGAAAAAGGAAAGAAAAGAAAGGAAAATCAGGCAAAGTAAACTTAGGCTTATTTTCCGTCTGTTTGCTGACTATGTAGGAAATGCAATCAGCCTCCTCAAGCCATTTCTGCTATGCCTCTCCCACCACCATGACCTATACCCTTAAAATGTCAACCAGAGTAAACTGATCCTTCCTTATCATTTTTTAATCAGGCAGTTTGTCACAGAAACAAGAAAAGTGGGCACTACAATTCTGTAACAGATGGATTAATGCCATATTCCAAAATCCAAATTGATCATGATTGATAACAGTGGAATATGATAACCTTAGGCAAATAGCAGACCGTATAATATTAACCATGATGGATGTCACATCGTTTTATATTGTAAAATAAAGTTGCGCAAATGTAATTTCCTGGGGACAATACAGGGTTGAATAACATCCTCCCCCCACATACTCATTTGTGCCATAACCCCTTATACCTGTGAATGTGATATTATTTGAAAAAAAACTCCTGGAAGATACAGTTAAGCTAAGGATTCACATGAAATCATACTGCATTAGAGTAGCTACTATATTGAATGCTAATGAGTTTATAAGCGAAATAGTACAGGAGTTATGTGAGAATAAATACAGAACTTAGTTACACTCACAAAAGTGAAAGAACTCTCAGGAGAGGCACAGGCATGCTCTTTACAGGGTACAGGAGAAAGGTGCTCAGCTAACACCTTTAGTTGGACTACTGGCCTGCAGGATTGCGAGTGAACAATTTTTATTTGTTTTAAGTAAATAAAACCTAAGGGAGTTACTTCCAGCTTCATTAATGTCACAGATGGCCCCTGGGAGTGTTTTTAGGGAACAAAGTTACTGATGAAAGTGTTGGGGAGGGTACAGCTTGTGTGAGCATGGAACTTGAGGCCTGACGTAGGCTCTAGTGAATCATTGCAACCTGGAATGAAAAGCAGCCTTTTATACGTTTAATGAAAATTAGATTCCTCTGTATTGAGTTTCCAAGCTTCATTTTCATACTGCTGTCATGAACTAGTTATCTAGAGGGAAATAAATCATCACCCCAGAGACTGAGTTTCTTCATATCAGAAACTTCAAAAAGGATGGCATACTCAATTTCTTTCAAATATTCTCACTCTAATTTGAAAATAAGTTTATGCATAAAGACATAATTTTATCATAGAATTAAGTCGATCAATAAAAGTGCACAGAGAGGTTATCGGTTTTGCTTAATTGCCACCATAGAGACTTATTAGTAAGTTGTCTGTATTTTAATTTTCTGTATTCTTTCTACCCATCCCTCTTTATTTGCCATATAATAGTGCAGTGATTAAAGTATGTATCTTTAGTTTTTTGCAGGGTGATAAGTATGGATCTATTTGCATTTTTCTATATGTAGACATCCAGTTAGACCAGCACCAGTTTTTGCAGATGCTGTCTTTTTTCCATTGTATGGTTTTGGTTTCTTAGTCAAAATCAAGTATCCATAGGTGTGTATATTTATTTCTGGATATTCTATTTGATTCCATTGATCCACCATTCTGTTTCTATGCCAATACCATGCAGTTTTTGTCACTATTGTTCTCATCAGGGATGGGGATAACTCCATACAATCTGTAGTTGTACAGGATTGTTTTAGCAATTCTGTTTTGTTTTGTTTTTCCATATGAAATTGAGAATTGTTCTTTCAAGGTCTATAAAGAACTGTGTCAGTATTTTGATGGGAATAGCAATGAATCTGTGGACTGCTTTTGGTAGGATGGGCATTTTCACTATGTTAATCCTACTGATCCATGAGCATGGGAGATCTTTCCATCTTCTCATGTCTTCTTCAATTACTTTCTTCAGAGACTTGAAGGTTTGTTTGTTTGTTTGTTTGTTTGTTTGTTTGTTTCAAACAGGTCTTTCACTTGCTTGGTTATAGTCACTCCAAGGTACTTTATGTTATTGGTGGCTATTGTGAAGGGTGTGGTTTTCCTAATGTCTTTCTCAGCCCTTTTTGTCTTTCATATACAGGAAGGTTAATAATTTTTTTTAGTTAATTTTGTATCCAACCACTTTGCTGAAGGTGTTTATCAGCTGAAAGAGTTCTCTGGTTGATCCATATTTATCACCTTGCACAAAACTCAAGTCCAAGTGGATCAAAGACCTCAACATAAAACCAGATACTCTGAATCTGATAGAAGGAAAAATGGGGAAGAGCCTTGAACTCATTGGCACAGAACACAAACTTCCTGAACAGAACACCAACAGCACAGTCTCTAAGATCAACAGTCAATAAATGTGACCTCATGAAACTGAAAAGCTTCTGTAAAGCAAAGAACAGTGTCATCAGAGCAAAATGAAAGCCTAAAGACTGGGAAAGGATATTCACCATCTCTATATCTGACAGAGGGCTAATATACTGACAGAGTATATAAAGGACTCAAGGAGCTAAAGAGCATCAAATCAAGTATTCCAATTCAAAAATGGAATACAGAGCTGAACAGAGAATGTCAATAGAGGAATATCGGATGCCAGAGAAACACTTAAAGAAATGGTCAATGCCCTTAGTCAGTGCAGAAATGCAAATCAAAATGACCCTGAGATTTCACCTCCTTCCCTTTTATCTGACCCTAGCCTATCAGGTCTCATCAGGACTGGCTGCATCATCTTTTTCTGTGGCCTGGCATGGCTGCACCTTCCCCCACCCCCAAGCAATTGTCGTTCACATTCAATCCCAATAGTCATTAAATAGAGCAAAAGTGCTTCAGAAACAAGTTTTATATTTAGTGCTGAAACATATCAAGAATAAGGACTTTTTAGAGTAAAATATAAGAGTATTTTAACTGAGGGACTTTTTGAATCTATGCCCGTGCTAAGAACCAGAAGAAAGAGAAGAATGGGTGAAACTTCAAGAAAATACTTGTCAAGCAGAAAATCTTAGTCTGACATAGTTCCTTTAAGAGTACATGTGAGACCATTCCGCTCATATCTCAGGATACATCACACTTGCATTTTAATAGTATTGTGTGATACTCAGTTTCTTGGCTGCACCACCCTGAGGTCAGAGCCAACAAAAAAAAAAAAAAAATGCCTGTATGATAAACGTAGATTATAATGAGAACATGAGCAGTAATTGGTGTTTTATTAAACTAAATTCCCGAGGATGAGGAAGTAGCCAGAGTTCCTATGCTGGATTTTTCGGACGTAAAATCAGGGAGTGTGCAATCGAGCAGAGTGAAAAGCTCTCCCCGGCCCCAACACAACTCCAGGAAAGCAGAAAGCTAAAACCAAGCAGGAAAACCCCAACAATGGCAAAGACCCCAAAGCAACATAGCCACCTAGCACAAAATGGAAAGAGCTACTCATTTTATTTGGTTATATGCTCAAAGCTTGATTTGCATTTTTCTGCTTTCCCTTTTCTCTTGTTTGCCCAGGAAGTTCTTCATTCAGATTTCAGCTGACAGGTAAGTGAGGAGTCTTTCAGCTCAGAATTAGGGTTGTAATAGGCACCTTTGCTTCTGGCTCTGTCTATGTTTCCCAGGTAGTGTGGTGGCAAAGAAAAGTTCTGTTGGAAGGGAGGTTTAGAAGTGAGACCCTTCACCTAGTATGTCCTGTCCACCCAAACACTTCAGCTAGGTGCATTCATTTAAGCAATCTTGCCTTCCTTTGTTCTGTCTGAGAAAACATAAAACCTGACCACCAGGGTCCTCACTGCCTGCCATGACAAGACCAATAACTGTCTCTTTTAGGTTTATCTAATCTAGTAAGGGGATTACATATATACAGTATCATATCCCCAAGAAGCTTGCTAAAAATATTTCCCTAATTTTCACCAAGCACACTGATGGCATTATTTTCTTTGATTTATGTTTCTTGAGTACTAAAATAAAACCTCCCCCTTAAGAAAACATTGGAAATAAACAGCAGATAAGACAAAGACTTACTTGGGTTGTTTTTCTTTATGAAATAATGCTAACACTTTTAACAAATGGTAATTTGGCTTCAAAAGAGTAAGTTAAGCAAAAACCTAAATGAGATATAAATCTATAATTTAGAGAAAACTGGGTTAAAGCTTTAAAACTAAAGAATGAGGCAAATAAATGTGATAATTTGGAAGCCATCCCGTCTGTTTTCTCTCAATTATTTTAATTAAAGTTATGAAGGTAAGGCCCCTGCACAGAAGGCGCTGATGAAAAAAAAAAAAAACATCCTTTCTGCTTTAGGATTTAAGAAATCATTGTCAGATTTCGGTATTCCTTGGATGTAGCTCAACTTCACAGAGAACCTATAAATATTTCTCAGATGACTTGAATATATGAAGTGACTCTAAGCTAATGAAAATTGAATGGGGGCTGGAGTTTTTCCCCAAAGCCTAATGTTTAGAATTTTAATCTACCATATTCAGTCAGCCCTAATTAGAGGACTTCAGCACTAGGCAGGCATCTATCACCATGATACGACTCTCGGGAGGCACGTGTGTAATTAATCACCACGAATACCTGCCGTTTGCTCTCTTCCTTTGTGGTGATTAGGAGAGAAACGAGTAGAGTCGCCACATTGTGCAAACAACTGTGCATCCTGGCACTTTAATTACTTCACTTCCTTAAAACAGTCTTGTTTTTTAAGAGCAGATAGAGTCTATGTGCTTGGTCTTTTGAATAAACGCATTCGTGGGCAGCTTTAAAACAATAAAACCTCCTTTTTGAGAGGAGGCGGGTATTAATAATTTCTCTGTGAAGTGTGTGCTTTGCAGTCTCTCGAGCACAGTCCCTCCATTTGAGTCCCTAGTGCCCACCTGCGAAAGCCACCTGGCTTTTCTTTGGAGATTTCCAGGCTGAGCACTGGGAGAAGCTGACCTTTTCTGAACTCAGGAGACAAGGCTGCCAAACATGTGCTGTGTCATAATTGTGTTTACAGATATGCGCCATAAGCTTTGACTCAACACTAGGAGAAAGGTCATTCATTATGAGAGAAAAGTCAGAAATGGCTTATTTATGGAGACTAATGGATTCAGATTCTGTAGTTCTATGGTGTGAAATGCAGACAGAGTGGAGAATGGGCAGGGAAGAACTCTGTTGATGAATGAGTGCTTCCTGCGGTGCTGTCAGCTGTTGGATTGTGTGGCAGCTTCTTCATAGTGCATAAGGACATTTCTTCTGGGCATGACTGTTGCGGGACAAGGACAGGACTATCTTCCAAAGCATAATGGCAACACCTAACAGAGTAAGCCTACCACGACAGTTTTCCAAAATGATTGCAAGCTTTGAATGGACCAAAAAAAAAAAAAAAAGAATGTTTCATTATTTTTTTTTAATTCAGTTTATTTTCCATCCAGTAAGTCGTGTTAGAAGGAAATAACATTGGTCAGAGAGCCTGTTTTAAAAATTCACTTGAGTCTCAGAATAAACAATAAAAATGGTCAGACTGAAGCATCTAATGTCCTTGGAGCAAAATTTGCTCTCTCAGACACTCTTCTTCACAGACTAAGCAATGCACCTTAAGACGTGATATCTAAGTTTTATGCCTCATGGCTTGAAGCCAAATCAAAGAACCAAGTGGTTTTGAGAAACAAGTAGAATAGCTGGTCAGGGGAAAAGCTCATATTTGAGAACAGAGTTGAAAGATCTCATAACCAAGGCATTGCAAGGTGAGTGACCCGAGGAAGCTCCAGCCAAGACTGTTGGTGGTTGGAAGCGTTGGAGCAGACAGACAACAGTAGAAAAGAAACTGGGCACTGGAATTTAAATTTAAAGGGCTGCATAATACTCACTGTACAAAGTGAGGCAGAAGCAAGCTCGCAGAACTAACTCTTGCTAGTCATACCATGATACAGAGTGAAACCACACTCGGCTTCTTATCTTATCTGAAGTGAGGTTAATTCATGAACTCTTACAAAGAAAAAAAAAAAAAAAGAGGCTCATTTTAATATGACTGACTCCAGACATTTGTCTTTTTTTAACTTTTATTTTATTATGCTTTATAATTTATTCACTTTCTATGCTGATTGTAGCCCCGTCTCTCATCTCTTCCGGGTCTGTCCCACCCTCTTTCCTCCCCCATGTCCCTCCCCTGGTCCACTGATAGGGGAGGTCCTCCACCCCTATCATCTGAACCTAGGCCATCAAGTCTCCTCAGGACTGCCTGGATCTTCTTCTGCTGTGGGCTGGCAATGATCAAAAAGCAGGCAACCAAGTTCATGTCAGAGACAGCCCCTGCTCCCCTACCAGGGAACCCACTTGGAAACTGAGTAGCCAATGGGCTTCCACACTGGAAACTGAGCTGCCTATGGGACTCTAGATGTTTTGACCGTTTCATGTCTATGGGAAAATCTGGGAAAAAAATGCTGATCATCTCATGCCCTGTTTGGACTTGATTTAACTCTTGGCTTTGATCCTGGTCAGCAAAGTTAATTGTGACTGATTCAAAGTATGCTACAGGCAGGAAACTATCTATGAAGATTATAGCAATTTTTATAAATTTTAAATAATTCACCGCACTTTTTTCTGTCACCTCCAATTTCAACCTTTTTCTCATTACATAGTGAACATGGAAAATATTAAAAATAAGGTTCATATTTTGGAGATGTTTTAATCTTTTATTTTTTGGCCTTTGATTCCTAAAACTGAACCAGGCACCCCATGGACCACTTTTTTCCTTACCACATTCCTTGTTAAACATTTAACATTGGGTGATCATTTTTACTACTAGCAGAGATCTCATGAATTCATTTTTTTATCCCAATAAGAGAATGAAAGTATAGTGACTAGAGGTAACTATATCAGACACCCTTATTTATGCCTAAATTTTGTATTTCTCTAAAAGAAGAAAAACATATTTATAAAGTTGGAAATTTTAATTCTATATGAAACTTGTATTTTGATGGACAGTAACTCTATGTTAGTAGTCCTCATATAAATGATTACATTTGGACATGGTCTGCTTTATGTATTTCTAAATAATTTTATAGCTAGTAGTTTCACTCCTATGCTCTAGTACTGCAAAAATGGTAAAATTTTATTCAAATGATGATATGCCTTTCCAAGGCAAGTCATTTAGTGACACCAGGCAATAAGCACTATAGTTCTGCTTTCTCCCTCCCTCTTTCTCTATCTCTATCTTTCTCTTATGTCTCATTAATCATTTCCCCACCCACTGCCACTCTCCACAGCCTCTAGAAATTCTGCTCTCAACTTCTGTGAAATCAACTCTTGACAATTCTAAATATGAGATTACATGACATATCTTTGTGTGACAATTTCCTTTTAGTTGTAAGATCTTGTAATGCCAGGTTCACGGGACCCTCAGAAACCACCAAGAGATGACTCGTTGTAAGAGCTAGAGAGCTTTATTATGAGAACAATTAAACTCGGAACCTAAGTCTCATGGATACAGCAGTAGAGGAGTGGTACCTCGAGCTCTGTGTGAGCAGCAATTTTAAAGGGAAAGTCTGTGAGCAGGGGGTTTCCATTACAGCATGCAGTGGGGTGGGGCACAACCCTTGACATTACAGGATTAGGTAAAAGATAGAGGGATGAGGTTACCTTCTCTGAGGCACATTGCCTAAGGCACATGATCACAATTGCTATTCTTCTAAACAATATCTGAAACACTGGGGAGAATTTTCCCACTCAATTCCCAACTGATTCTCATTGATTATTGCCAGGGAGATTGTCTCTATTTTCTATGAAGCATTTATTCTGTTATATTTCCTGGAGGCTGTTGCTAGGAAAGTTAACTTTGTTTTCTGCCAAGTGTACATTCTGTGATATTTCCTGGTGCCTGAATTCATCTCCCAGTCAAGATGACTCTTTATTTCAAAATGGAGTTATACTCAGGCTAACTTAAACTCTTCATTTCCCTCGTTTCTTGCTAATAAAGTGGCCAGTCTTGGGCTCTTACAGTCCATGGTCAGCCTCAAACTGGTGGAACTGGATTATACTCAGGCTAACAAACTATTCAATCTGTCGTTCCACTCTGCTTTCACAAATGACAAAATTTCATTTATTTTAACTGTTTGATAGTATTCCAGGCAATATAGAATATATTCCCTTGCTCCAGTCATCATTTAGTTTACAGAATATCAGTTAGTTTTCTCTCTTGTGAATAGATCAGCAATGGCCATAAGCACACAGATGTCTCACCAACATACCGATTTCATTTTGTTTGAATTCATATTATTGTGAGGCTTGTGGAATCATATGGAGTTCCATTTTAGTTTGTAAAGAAACTATTTTTCATAAAGTCTACCAAGTTTGTACCCTCCCCGTAGTTATTCTTCATTATTTTTTGTGCTTTCAATTTTTGTTTTGTTAATTAATTATAGTTTATTCACTTTGCATCCCAGCTGTAGCCCCCTCTCTCATTCCCTCCTAACCCTACCCTCCCTCCCTCATCTCCTCCCATTCCCCTCTCCAAGTCCAGTGATAGGGGAGGTTCTCCTCCCCTTCCATCTGACCCTAGCTTAAAAGGTCTCATCAAGACTGGCTGCATTGTCCTCCTCTTTGGCCTGGCAAGGCTGGTCCTCACTCAGGGTGGGTGGTGGTGGTGGTCAAAGAGCCTGCCCTGCCACTGAGTCCATGAAAGCAATTTCCCCGTTGAATTTATGGAAAGGAATAGGAAAAAGAACTTAAATCAGAAGAGTTTATTTTATCAAAAAAGAAAGAAATAGATTAAATGATTCTGAGAAACAAATTTTTCACAGAATGGAAAATATGAAAATTAGTTATTAACAAATGATAAATTGTTAATTGATAATCAATGAAAACCAACAAATACCTTGTAGTCCTCAGTTTTCTTTTAAAACAGCAGCAATCCTATCATTTGCAAGAAGTTAATTTACTTACAGCTGCTAAAAGAGGGCATCAAGAGCAAAATAAAAGAGGAGTGATAATGATGAGAAGAGTGCTAAAACAGCATTTTGTGAAGTGAGGCAAGGCAAAGACAATGCCTGATTGCCTTCACCTTAAGGACAAAAATATTGAAAAGGAGAATGAATTATCTTAGCTGAAAGCATTTTTTTTTTCTCTTTGTGGAGTATTCACATTTTAGGTCACCCTTTCATCTGAGGGTGCTGATTCATCAGCTGGGAGAAAAGATTAAGTTCCATGCCAGGTGTAGTGGCACACTCTTTGTGGAAACTCAGTAAACATTAATCAAGGAAGCTGATGAGAACTTACCAAAGCAGAAAAAAGCATTATCTACACATTTATGGTATACAATGGAAGCTACAGCAACTCTGGCATTTAAAATGTGCAGTGAAATGTTTAATAAAATAAGTGATTTTTCTTACTTTAGCAACTTTGTGGCACAAGTTATATTGAGGACAATATTATACTATAAACTTAATTTTGAAATGAAGAGCTAAAGTGCTAATAGCTGCCTAACCAAGTTGTTTAATAATTTTAACAACTTACACAAAGAAAAATGTCATATTGACAACTTTATGTATAAAGGGTATTATTAGATTTGAAATTTTAATTTATTGCAGGTTTGTATTTTTAAATCATTAAGTGAATGTCATTGGCAGTTACTGTGAGCCAAAGTATAAAATGACAGCACTCACCAACAAAAGCTACTAAAGCCATCTCTGTCACTAAGCTGGTGACAGAGTCTATACAATCCAAGTCATAGACACACAGGTTCTGCTGAGGAGAGAAGGAAAAGCCACTATCTCTCAGGCGCTCGGTAAATTCTTTGTTACACCTTGCTTGATTTCATCTTAGAACCTCCTGCCACCCCTCCCCCATCATATTTCACTTAACAAAGACAATTGTTTGGCTTGGTATTAAATAATTATTCTATTAACTAAGCTAAAGTATCAGTATGTGCATTTTACTTCGAGCTTCTAGTTCTAACCACATTGTGTCAGGATATGGGAGAATGGTCTGGTTTTCACATCTGTGTTGATGAACTGTATCATTCCTGTATCACTCCTGTAAATGAGACAGATTACATAGTTGCAAGGATGCATTCCCATTCGCAACATAACCAGTATAAGTCCTTTTATTTACCATTTACCACATTATATCTTCTTGCTAGGTCATTTCAGTTCATGATGTTATAATATTTACTTCTGCTTTCTATTAAAAGTTAAAAGCCATGATAACAAGTATCTTGATTATTCTGAATAGAACATAGAGTTTTAGCTACACTGTTTTATGCCGAATAAAACCTGAGGGACTGTTTGTTACCTTCAAAAGCAAGCCAATGATTCTCATGTACCACAGTTACCAAGAAGAAAAATATAAATGCTTAAAAAAAGAGACTGTGGTTAAAGACCTATTATAAAGTTTCCACAAGAGAACTCTTGTGTGGATGTGATGATGTTGATGGTATTTTTAAAGTAAAGATAAACACAGAGGAAAATGAGCCTCAAATTAAAACAGGTATGTTGAGACAAAGCTTATTTCTTACTTTGAAAATTTTAGTAAGCTTGTTTAATGCAGTTTCTCTACATCTCTATGCCTACAAAAAATAACTGAAACATATTTTGTATACTAAATACATGTTTTGATTGAATAGGTACAGTTACATAAATAGGATTTTTTTTTGGAGGTGGAACTTTTTCTGACTTTCCTTGTGCTGTGGAATCATTTGTTCTAATTTGACAGTTCATTATTTCAAGAAATGTACCCAGTGGGCTAAGACCCTGCTTTATTCTCATGTTTCTTGTTTTTCATAGCCTATGTTAGACATGCATTCCTTCTGTCTATTACTTCCAGGCTGTTTTTTTCAACTGATATTTCTCTAAGCTTTAGTCATTCCCCATTTGTGGTACAAATCTCTCAGAGTTATCTCAAAACCACCATCATTTCAAATTCAGGTCTGAACACCAAAACTTTCCTAGTTACTATTTTAGGTGAAGATTTCTCTTGATTTCACAGCATATATGCTACTGATTGCCGTAGTTTTCAATTAGATGGAGACAGAACACTTTCCCCTAATCCTGTCCCATTTTCTCTGTGTTTAAATAGAAAAAAAATTTAATCTATCCATTTGGTTACTGACACCCAGCCTATGTCTTCTAAATATGCCCTGTGACTCTGCAACTTACCCTTTATTATAGACATTACTGTAGTTCATCCTAAGGTTACCTGACTTCTGGGCGATTCTACAGTGTTCAGGCAAGTCTCCCCACTTCATATAATAATTTTCTTTCTAAGTTATTATCTGTCAGAAATGTATTATTAATATTATTATTATTAATATTATTATTATTATATTTATTCACTTTGTATCCCAGCTGTAACCCCATCCCTCATCTCCTCCAGGTCCCACCTTCTGTTCCTCTTCCCACTCTCCCTCCCTCTTCTCACCCTATGTCCCTCCCCTAGTCCACTAGTAGGGGAGGTCCTCCTTCCCTACCACCTGACCCTCCCCTGTCAGGTCTCATCAGGACTGTCTGGATTTTCTTTCTCTGTAGCCTAGTAAGGCCACCTTGCCAGGGAGAGGTGATTACAGAACAGGCAACCACTGATAGCTCCTGATCCCTTTACTAGGGAAGCCCCATGGAGACTGAGATGCCCATGGGATACATCTGAGCAGAAGGTGCTAACATTTTTGATGCTCCCTTTTTATATTCTCACCTGAAATACTACACTAATCATTGATCATAAATGATTCTAGCATTGTGGAAAATAGATAACCTGATTATCAAAGATCTTTCTGTAAAAGGGCATCATACTTGGTTTCAGGAACTGTTCTGCATATGCAAAAAAAATTTAATCGTTTTTTTTCTTTTCCTTTCTTAATTTTCATTTTTTATATTAATTACAGTTTATTCACTTTGTATCCCAGCTGTAGCACCTTCCTTCCTCCCCTCCCAATCCTACCCTCCCTCCCTAATCATCTCCTATGCCCCTCTTCAAGTCCAAAGATAGGGGAAGTGTACCTCCCATTTCATCTGACCCTAGTTTATCTGATCTCATCTGAACTGGTTCCATTGTTCTCCTCTATGGCCTGACAAGGCTGCTCCGCCATCTAGGGGAGGCAGTCAAAGAGCTAGCCACTGAATTCATGTCAAGAGAAAGTCCCTATTCCCCTTATTAGGGTACCCACTTGGATACTAAGCTGCCATGGGCTACATCTGAGCAAGGGTTCTAGGTTATCTCTATGCCTGGTCATTGGTTGGAGTATCAGTCTCAGAAAGATCCCTGTGCGCAGATATTTTGGTTCTGCTGCTCTCATTGTGGAGGTCCTATCCTCTCCAGGTCTTGCTATCTCTACCTTCTTTCATAAGATTCCCTGCACGCTGCCCAAAGTCTGTTTATGACTCTCATTGTCTGCTTTTATACACTGCTGGTTAGAGTCTTTCAGAGGCCCTCCTTGGAAGGCTTCTGTCCTGTTTCCTGTTTTCTTTTTCCAAAGTCATTCTGTTTGCTAAAAGGGGGACCCTGGGTAAGAAGATCAATCCTCACTCAGAAACAGGACAGACTTTGGAAGAAGAAAATAGGAAACAGGACAGGAGCCTTCCACTGAGGGCCTCTGAAAGACTTCCAAATAGTTTTTGAACAAAGAGCTCCATATTTCTGTTTTACACAGTGTCTTTTGAATTATAGAGCCAGCCCTGCCTTAAGATTTCAAATCTTAATGTACTTTACTATGTTTGCATAATTAGGCCCCTATCCTCTTTGCCCAAGTAGCTACTCATGTCAAGCTTTATGTCTAAACACATACAATTATAGAGACATGTTTTATTGATCCCATTTGCATATCTACCAAAATTCCAAGGCACTAAGTGCTTAGGCTTTTCTTTTACAAATATTTTAAGTGGTATTTTACAGATCAGAACATCAATGTTAAAGGTATAGCATATATCTTTGACTATGATCTTCTTTACTGTCAAAGGGATAGTGTTATATATTCATGCAAATTTCATATAGCCATTATTATGAAAAATGAGTTCTGTTGCTACACAAGCCTTGTATTAAAGGCTAAAATTAATGAAAACTTTAAGATTAGTTCTCTGATCTTACTACAATGTAAAATAGTCCGTATTTGCTCTATGAAAGTAAATGACAATGGGAAAACGACTATCATAAAAGTATGTAGAATGAAATGTATAAAACACCTGTACAAATAAAACAACAGGGTGGTGCATGATTCTGGGAATGTTAACAACAAGCTTCTGGAGATGCAGAAAAATAATCAGGTTAAAAAGTTCATCAACATTTCTATCCTAACTCAGGTTAAACCAAACAAAACAATTATGTTTTTCTGTCATAATTAAAACTATTAAAATAGAGGAGTGTTACCAGACCAAAAATAGGGATCCAGAGGAGGATGAAGTGGAGTAAATTAAGGTAAAATGAGATGGTTATGAACAAAGTACATAGCTGTTGTCACAAAACAGTTTTTTTTTCAATTTCTAGTTTATTTTTTCTTAAATCTGCTCTCATAATATTCTTCATATAGTTGAAATAGAACTGATTTGGTGACATGCTTACTAAGTTATCTGACACACTGAATCATGATAGACAAAATATGACATTCTAATATGAATACCTGACTTCCAAGAAAAGGTAAAATGGCATACTACAAAAAGCATACTATTCAGCAATTAAAAACAAGGAAATCATGAAATTTGCAGGTACCTGGTGGGAACCAGAAAAGATCGTTATGAGTGAGATATCCTAGAACCAGAAAGACACACATGGTATGTACTCACTAATAAGTGGATGTTAGGCATATTATATAGGGTAATCACACTAAAATCTGTACACCTAAAAAAGGTGTACAATCAAGAAGGAAAACCCTGGGTATTTCAAACAGGATCTCAAGGGCAGGCTCTTTGACTCCCTCCACCCCTCAGGGGAGGAGCAGTCCTGTTAGGCCACAGGGAGGACTTTGCAGCCAGCCCTGAAGATACCTGATAAGACAGGGTCAGATGAAAGGTGAGGAGGTCCTCCCCTGTCAGTGGACTTGGAAGGGGCAGGGAGGAGACCTGGGAGGGAGTGTGGGGTTGGGGAGGGAATGAGGGAGCAGGATACAGCTGGGACACAGAGTTAACAAAATGTAACTAAAAAGAAAAATAAAATTAAAGAAAATAAAAAAAAGAAAGAATAAAAAAAAAAGGTGATCAGTCCTCACTCAGAAAGGCAAATGGACAGACAGTGGAAGAAGGAAAAAATAGGGAATAGGACAGGAGCATACCACAGAGGGCCTCTGAAAGACTCTACTCAGAAGTGTATCAAAACAGATACTGAGACACATTCTCAAACTTTGGGCAGAGTGCAGGGAATCTTATGAAAGAACGGGGAGATAGAAAGACCTGGAGGGAATAAGAACTCCACAAGGAGAGTAACAGAACCCAAAAAATCTGGGCCCCAGGGACTTTTCTGAGACTGATACTCCAACCAAGAACCATTCATAGATATAACCTAGAACCCCTGTTCAGATGTAGCCCATGGCAGCTAAGTATCCAAGTGGGTACCCTAGTAATGAACTCAGTGGCTGGCTCTTTGATCACCTCCCCCTGTTGGGGGAGCAGACTTGCCAGGCCACAAAGGATGCCAGTCCTGATGAGACATGATAAGCTAGGGTCAGATGGAAGGGAGGAGGACTTCCCCTATAGGTGGACTTGAAGAGGGGCATGGGAGGAGAAGAGGGAGGAGGGGTCTACAACAGGGATACAAAATGAATAAACTGTAATTAATATAAAAAAATTAAAATTTAATAAAAAGAAAGAAAGACAAAACACAGGATGCTAAATGGATAAGGAAACATTCCATCATTCAGGAAGCATCCTTAAACCTTAGAAATAAAAAACTCAATGAATTAAGGAAGCCCTTGAACCTTACCAGATTCGATAGACTCCTCCCTCCCCAAGAATTAATAGGATTAACTTGTAATAAGAGACACTCTCAGACCAGCTAAGTGTCTTGGAAGAAGCAGAGACCAGCTGAGCTTCATGATAAATGCTTAAAACCCATGAGGCTACCTGAAAAAAACAAACAAACAAACAAAGAAACAAACAAAAAAAAAACACTCTCCAACCTGTTAAACCCTGTGTAGCTTTCTTCTTCTTTTTTTTACTGTTTTATTTTTTTTATTACTTACACTTTATTCACTTTGTATCCCCCCATAAGTCCCTCCCTCCTCATCCCTAGTCCTATCTTCCCTCCCCCTTCTTCAAGCATGCCCTTCGCCAAATCCACTGATAGGGGAGGTCCTCCTCTAATTCCTTCTGATCTTGGTCTATCAGATCACATCAGGAGTGATTGCATTGTCATCTTCTGTGGCCTGGTAAGGCTGCTCCCCCCTCAGAGGGAGGTGATCAAAGAATAGGCCAATCAGTTCATGTCAGAGACAGTTCCTCTTCCCATTACTATGCAACCCACTTGGGCACTGAACTGCCATGTGCTACTTCTGTGCAGGAGTTCTAGGCTATCTCCATGAATAGTCCTTGATTGGAGTATGAGTCTCTGGGAAGTTCCCTGTGTTCAAGTTTTCTGGTTCTGTTGCTTTCCTTGTGTGGTTCCCGTCCTCGCCAGCTCTTACTATTTCCCCATATCTTACATAAGATTCCATGCACTCTGCCCAACAGTTGCCCATAAGTCTCAGCGTCTGCTTTGATAGTATGCAGGGCAGACCGCTGTGGCAGGTTCCTAGGTTGTTTCCTGTTTTCTTCTTCTTCTGATGTCCATCCTCTTTGCATTTCAGGATGGGCATTGAGCATTTTAGTCAGGGTCCTCTCTCTTGATTAGTTTCTTTAGATGTACAGATTTTACTAGGTTTATCCTATGTTATATGTCTATATGAGTGAGTAAATACCGTGTATGTCTTTCTGCTTCTCGGACACCTCACTCAGGATGATCCTTTCCAGGTCCCACCATTTTACCTGCAAATTTCATGATTTCCTTATTTTTAATTACTGGATAATACTCCATTGTGTAGATGTACCACTATTTCTGCATCCATTCTTCAGTTGAGGGGCATCTGGGCTCTTTTCAGCTTCTGGCTATTACAAACAAAGCTGCTACAAACATGGTTGAGCAAATGTCCTTGTTGTGTACTTGAGCCTCTTTTGAAAATATGCCCAGGAGTGTTATGGCTGGATCTTGAGGAAGCACTATTCCTAGTTGTCTGAGAAAGTGCCAGATTCATTTCCAGAGACCTTAACATAAAACCAGACACATTAATTCTGTTAGAAGAAAAAGTGGGGAATACCCTAGAACTCACTGGTACAGGAGACAACTTCTTGAACAGAATACCAACAGCACAGGCTCTAAGAGCAACAATCAATAAATGGGACCTCATGAAAATGAAAAGCTTCTGTAAAGCAAAGGACACCATCATCAAAACAAAACAACTGCCTACAGATTGGGAAAGAATCTTCACCAACCCTTTATCTGACAGAGGAATAATATCCAGTATATATAAAGAACTAAAGAAGCTGAAAAACAGCAAACCAAGTAATCCAATTAAAAAATCGGGAACAGAGCTAAACAGATAACTCTCTGTAGAGGAATATCAAATGGCAGAGAAACACTTAAAGAAATGCTCAACGTCATTAGCCATTAGCGAAATGCAAATCAAAACGATCATGAGATTTCACCTCACACCCATCAGAATGGCCAAGATGAAAAACTCAAGTGACAACACATGCTGGAGCAGTTGTGGAGAAAGGGGAACCCTCCTCCATTGCTGGTGTGAATGTAAACCTGTGGAGCTTTTATAATGAGCCCCAGGTTTCCAGCTTTCATGAGCTGTCATCCATGGATGATGCAGCTCTCTGATTTATTTCTGCTCCTGTAACTCTTTTTTTCCATATTACTGTAATTAAACCCCGCAAAACTACTGGTTCACCAAGTTATACTTTAGTGCTTGCCTTAGGTGTTTTTGTTTGTTTGTCTTTGTTTTTGTTCTTTATTTGGGGTAAGTCGCTATTTGTCACATCTACCCAGGAACAATACAGTATTACCGTAGTCCATTAATTTAACAAATGTATCCAAAGTAAATGTTAGTTACAGAAAAAAAAAATATTTGCTCAATTGTCTGCAAACTTTAGAAAACACTGTAGGATAAAATATCTTAATATAAAAACAATCTCAAATTTTACTAAAGTGAGTTCAGGGTTTATTCTTTGTTAAACAAGTGCAAATATGACCTGAGTTTCTTAAGACATTCTCATTTATCTCTCTGCTGAAAGTATAGCTTTCGTGACCTGTGGGCTACTTCCAGAAAGTAAACAGAAGGATCAGGTTAGGTGAAAGCTTGTGGATATTAGCACCCTAGCAAAGTCAATGCTCAGTCATGGGGCAAAAACAGCCATTAAATGATGCAGTTCAAAGTCCAAAAGTACCATGTCACAGATCTTACAGTGCCAGAGACAGCCTTCTTGGCAGACATAGAGGCAGCACCAGCACACACAGACATGCTCTCTGTCTCAGAATTATACCGCTGTGTTGGAGAATGCTGGGCAGAGCATCTGAGCTGGGTGGCAGACATTAGAGAAACGGGGATGAATGATGGCACAATATCATTCTTCCCTTGAGAAAATATTTGCTGGAGCACAGTGGTCAGCTGCCTTGGGAACCCTTCCCAGTGTGCAGGTGTTTCCATTCTTCAGATACATAATCAGACTTGTCATTAACACCTCAAGTCGCCTATATTTGAACATAGAAGAGAGTGTTTTCCACTATGGTAGGAAGTCTAAGAGCTTTCCTTTTCCATAATCTAAAATAAATGGAAACTGTTTCCAGGATCTCATTTAGGCTATGATCTAGAGCAAAATTTAAACTCCTTTTCAGTGTTACGACAGTTTTCTCCCTTGTCTGACTATATTGCTGCCTTAAAAATAAACTGGCAATGCCCCAGTGCATATTGACTTTTGTCCTACGTGTTCAATGTTGTTCCTATGGCTAACTGTAAAAGCTCACTATTTTCATGACTATATTCCTTAAAAGTTAGAAGTAAATAAGGACAATTCATCTCTTTTTTTTGTTTATTTAGTTAACCTAGAACACAATGCTGGGCAATAGTTACTCCATCCTAAACCTCCAAGCCCTCATAGTTTCCTAACATTTAGATTTCCCACATTATACTTTCTTTTAGTGATATCTTAAAAGTTAGTTTTAAGTTTAAGATGGGCTGATAGTTCCAGCCCATTTTCCAAGATTTCTCCTCCAGCTCTCACTCCTAGCTCCTCTTGCCCCTTCTCCTCCCACTCATTCCTGACCTCTGGCTCCTCCCCTCTTTCCTATGTTCTGGCTCCTCCCCTCTCCTGCCTACTTCCTTTTCCTGCTCAACATTGTGTCTAGATGCTTTATTTGAAGTTTACACCAAGTTGAGACAGGATGCTTAGACTATGTAGCACAATGCAATGTCCAGATTGAAACCAGAGAGTGGTGTGTGTTGGGGGGGAATCAATAGTTGAATGAACAAGGGTAAGGTGTATACATTTCAAAAGAACATTATACCAACAGTCATGTCTAAATAATAATTATGGTTTTTTGCAAATTTCATATACAATATTTACATATTTGACATTTAAAAAGACTTGGCCTCCAAAAGAGGTTTGCTTTGGCTAGTATGCATTTTATTAAAAAAAAACAAAACTTTTTTATTGGTTCTTTGTAAATTTCACTCACACACCCCAACGTCACTCATTCCCCCTCCCCTCACACCCACACTCCATCTTTGTAAACTCCCTCCCCCAACGGAGAGGAAAAAAATCTCCTTGTGGAAGCTGCAGTATGTCACAGTATATCCTACATAGTATGTCCTAGTGTGCATACTTTCGTCTACACTGCCCTTTTGTCTACACTTCTTTGCTGGCTAATGTTCATTGTGATGGCCTGCTTCGAGGCCTCTGGTCTGCTACATTATAAATATAGGAACCTCACTGTGACTCCTCTTGAATATTCTGTTGCCACCCTGTGTTGTGGAGAGCCTGTAGTTTAGGATCTGCAGGACCCGTCCCTTTACACACTCCAGCAGTTCATCCATGCGGTTGATGTTGGGGTGGGTTAATTCATAGCCCTGGATCTGGGCCTGAGAGACGTCTGAGTTGTTCTGCCCACCAGCTCTCTACCACCCACACCACCAGGGTGAGCTTTTCTGCCCTGCTCCAGCTGGTCCATCCAGTGCTATAGCCAGCAAGCGGCAGTGCCAACTCTCCCATTCTCATGCCCTCAGGGCTGGCTCATCCACGCCCACACCATCAGGGCCAGCTCTACTATGCTGTCCATGCAAGGTGCAGCATCCGTTCTCCTAAGTCTTGCAGCTCATGAGGGATGGAGCCAGTTTTTCCACTCTCATGTCCCTGGGGCCTGCTCTCCTGCCTCCCAGTAGGTAGTGAGGAACAAGAGAGGGGAGGAAGGCATCTCTTTTCTTGCTCATGTCACTGCACAGCTGACAAGAACACAGCCAGCTCTCTCATGCTCATGCCCTTGGGCTCGCTCACCTTCAACTCCCATGTCTAGGGCCAGCTCTACTGTGTTGCCCAGAAAAGGTGTTATGCTTCACTCTGTGCTGAGTGTCAAAGCAGGTGAGGGGCTGGGTCAGCTCTCCTGCTCTCCTGACCTCGGGGCCAGCTCTTCTGCCTGCCATAGGTGTCAAAAGGCAAGGGTGGGTTAGGACATACTGCAGCTTCCACAAGGAGATTTTTTTCCTCTCCGTTGGGGGAGGGAGTTTACAAAGATGGAGTGTGGGTGTGAGGGGAGGGGGAATGAGTGACATTGGGGTGTGTGATGTGAAATTTACAAAGAACCAATAAAAGTTTTGTTTTTTTTTTTTTTAATAAAATGCATACTAGGACAATTCATCTCAAATCCCTGATTTTCCAAATGTGCTATAGTATACAAACCAGTGGCATATCAGTTACTTCATTAATGTCTGGTGGATTAATTCCCAGCCCTCTTCAAAAACAGTAGTAATATGTAACAGTTCTTCATAATAAGCAATGTTGAAATTATTAAGTATGTATTAGGCATCCAATATATACAGACTGAAAGCTGCCTAATGAAGAAGTAGAGGGATAAATATGACAACTCTACATCCTTGATAACAATAGGGACAGTTGCAAAAAGCTTGCTGCCTCTACCCATTGTTCCCCATTTTAGAACTATTCTCAGTAAGCCCTTTTTAAAAGATAGGTATGTTGAAGTGACTTTCATGGGTGAATTTCCTTCAGAGGTAGCATGTTTTTTAGTGGATGTGTGAAGAATGGTTTTACACTTGCTTGTGTCTGCTGCACCACCTGCCTTGCTCACCTATAAAGGATGAAGTGGGCGAAAGCTCAGAGCACCTGATTAACTGAAGTTGGCTGACTCTCCCACCTGCTTACCTAAATGTGTGCCACAGGTAAAAATATATATAATTTTGGTGTGAGGTTCGGGGTTGTTACTGCAATGTAACATAACTGCCTTCTAACATATGAATGAAGATAAAAGCTGAGCTTACAGGATAATCTGAAGTGGTAGAAGCTAAACAATGGTCTGAGCAGAGATGTCACCAGCAAAGATATGGCCAGCTTTCACATTCCACAGAAAGCACTCAGAATTAATGACTCACTAAAAACCACCACTGGAATCTTCTCAAACACATTTAATTATTGATTGATTGATTGACTGATTGATTTGGCTACATTTTGAGAGTAATGAACAGAACCAGTGAGCCATGTGAGGAATGTGACACAAGGTAAAGGGTGAGCATTCTGTGAAGGATCATAGTTAACTTTACTGAGAGAGAGGGAGAGGGGGAGAGAGAGAGAGAGAGAGAGAGAGAGAGAGAGAGAGAGAGAGAGACTATAGTCCTGAGAAGTCTTCCAGCTCTTCTCTCTATGCCTTTCTGACGCCTGTGTCCTATGCAGTGTTTAAGGATACACAGATCAGCTTTTCCCCTCTACAAACCTACAGAGGGTTGCTTTGGCATCTTCTCTAGTTTATATGTTATTTCAAAACTGGTCATGAAGGTTAAGTCCATAAAAATATTTAGACAGAAACATATTTACTAATAGTTACCATTCACATAGAAAGCTAAAATAATCTTAAAAGATTATATTTGAATGTGATAGTTGCATATATGTCTTTAAAATATTTTGTTTTTATTTCTCTCTCACATGTGTGTGTGTGTGTGCGCACACACACACACACATATTGGCACATGCATGTTGGTGCCTGCAGAGGCTAGAGGAGTGTGTAAAATTCCCTGGAACTGAAGTGACAAGCAGTTGTACATGGAATGTCTTGGTTCCAGATACTTGATCAGGTCCTCTTGTAAAGCAACTTCACTGATGACGATTTCACAAGCCCCATAGGTAAGTTTTAGGAGTGCGGACAGTGAGCACAAATTTCACCAACTGAAACTTTTGATTCCTATCAAAACATTATCAGACAGAGGCTCTGTGTTTTGTCTTGATAACAGTTTTAATCCATGTATTCTAGTTCTTTTTTTAATATTTTATTTTTAGTAATTTACTCACTTTAAATCCTGATTGTAGCCCCCTCCTTTATCTTCTCCCTGTTCCTCCCCACCCTCTCCCTTAATTCTCAGAAAAGAGGAGACCCTCCTCCCCTACTGTCTGACCCCAGCCTATCAAGTCTCATCAGGACTGCCCGCCTCCTCTTCCTGCCAGGGGGAAGTGATCAAACAGCAGGCAACAGTGTCCATGTCACAGACAGTCCCTGTTCCCCTTACTAGGGAAGCCACTTCGAGACTGAGCTGCCATTGACTACATCTGAGCGAGGACCTAGGTCCTCTCCATGTATGGTCCCTATTTGGTGCTTCAGTCTCTTCAGGCCCCCCTATGCCCAGATTTGTTGGCTTTGTTGGTCTTCTTATGGAGCTCCTGTCCCCTCTGGGTCTTTCTATCTTCCCACTCTTTCTTAAAACTCTCTGTGGTTGGACAAAAGTTTAGCCGTGAGTTGTAGCATCTACTTTGATCTTCTTCTGGGTGGAGTCTTTCAGAAGATGTCTGTGGTAGGCTCTCATCCTGTTCCCTCTTCAACTGCTTCCCGTGTTTATTCTGTTGGCCATTCTTAATGAAAATTAATCATCCTCCCTAAGGTCTCCTTGCTATTTAGCTTCTTTAGGTCTGTATATATGGTTTTAGTATATATGGTTCTTAAGTAAGGAATGACCACATTAAAATTCTCTAAAGTTATCTGCAAATCCTCTCATTCCTTAAGACCCATTATTTATGTTTAATTATATTAGTGTTTCACTTTTTTTTTCCTTGAGGTTGTTAGAAATTGCTTTATAGAAAAAATATTCACGTGAAAATTTGCAAAATAATCAATTTAAGAATCTTAAAAACAACAGTCAAATATTGTTGACTAATTGATGATTTTATAGATAGCATGAAAATATTCCATAAGTAATGAGGCGTTCAGAGTAAAAATCAGAACTTCTCAGACTTAGCTGGTTAGACATTTTGTGTTTTATTTTCATTCGTTATGATATATATTCAGTTTCTTCAATGTCATTTTAAGTACCTGAACATTTCTATGTATGCACATACCCTGCAGATATTAGAAATAGAAATTCCAGAAAGAGAAAAAAAAATTACCAGATTGTCTTGAAGCATAAACACAAGGAGTCAAGTTTTACCTTTGGCTGTGTTAATGCAAATCGGGTCTTATTCATGAATACATTATTTTTATTCCTCTGCATCTGAGATTGTCTGTATCAGAAGCAGGATGTGAGCCCACTTACACTGTGAATGTACACGCTGCACATGTATTGGCAAGTTCATCTCTTTAGTTTTTTTTTTTTCTGATACTACAAAATTTTAATTAGTAGCTGCTTCTCTGAGAGTCTGTGCATTCCCTCTAGCTGCCAAATGGTGGTGACATTAAGTGGTTATCATTCCTATGTAAACACAGCAGCGCTGGGATATCTGTTCCCTTCAGCCTTCTTCTCCATATTTAATAGATTCAACAAAATGACATAATTTATCAGAAAGCTCAGCAAAGCACTAGCCAGTTCTATAAAGCGATATTTCCACCATGGTAAATTATATGCTGTTTTAAATCCTCATTTTAACAAAAGAATTAGAAAGTTATTAATTAGACAAGCCAAAAATTCTTTATTCAACCTAGACTCCATTTTCTGTAAATTATGTGAGCATTAAGAGATTGTCGTTTTCAAAGAGCATGTATCTTTTTGCATAATAATTTTTGCTGTTATGATGTCAAAATATAGTTACTAAGATAACAACTAAACATGATAGCAGTCAAGAAAACATCACAGCTTTGGTTTTCTCTTTAAAATGGAAATACATTTATATATATATATATATATATATATATATATATATATATATATAAACATTTTTTAATCAATCCTTTGTTCATACTCTAATTTCCAAAGTCTGCACATTGGAATATTGTGACACTCAAAGCATCACATTTTCTTGGTGCTTCTTGTTTTCATAGATCTGTTAGCATAACTGTAGACGAACCTTCTGGAAACACATCCTTGTATATGGATATGTGTGTATGTGTAGCACAGGCTGCATGTCTTATGAAAGACAATGGTTTTTAAGCTGCCTTGCAGTGAAGATTGATGACACAGTCACAGAGTACCTTGTGTCAGTTCCTCTAGGTAGTTACCAGTTACTGAGCAATCACACGGGCCAGGTGCAATCTGTTTTATATGAATCATTTTCTATAATCCTTTTCTCAGCTCTATCGGAAAAACACCATTATTATTGATCATTTGCACACAAGGAAAGTAGCTCTTGAAAGATTAATATCATGTTTTGTTTCTCTGAACAATATGCTCTAACAATGTAGCTCTTTCCTGAGTTTCAGTTTTACTTGAGTTGCAAAATTACTTTTATTCCATTTCCAATAGAAAATTAAAACCAAGCTCATAATCTCTCTGTCATGATAGCTTATAAAATAGCACATCATGATGTTGTTGCCAGGGACAACAATATTTCATTTGTTCATTATATGGTTATAGCATTGAAATCAAAAGGAGAGATAGTGAATAAGAACTCACAACAATTCTTAGGCTCATCTCGTGGTTGTGTTTGAATCATCAGATGATAGGCTTTAAAGAATCAGAGATAATAGGTCATCCCATTTCTTTACATAAAGCACGCATTCTTCTCAGATATAAATTAGTGCAATCACATCAAATATCATGCACTGTGTGCAGAGTTGGGTAATGATCTACATCAAATAATGAGTGCAGAGGGTACACTTCTCTCCAAGAGCCTTCTGTTCCAGCTGCTCCTACTTATCTTAATTTTCCTAATTGGCTTACAATTAGGCTGTGAATGAGATGTTAACATGGAATTGAAGCTTTTCAACAAAAGGGTTTACTTCTTTTATTGTTCTGTGGTTCTTAACTTCCAGAGGACTGTTTCATGCTACATGTTAATTAAAAAATATTATGCCATAGTTGGGGCTACCTTATGCCATATAAAGAGCAGCTTATTTATTTTGCCATAGATTTAAGAATTTGGGTGTAATTATGACAGAATGTTACTTAAAACCATTGTAATACTGCATAGTGGTTTCTGGGTCTCATTTTGAGTTTCAAGAAAAGCTGTCAGCTGGCCAAGTTGGAGTTGAACTTATGAAAGTGAGAGTTTTGTTGTTACTTAGAAAGCCTTTCTATTCAAAGTATGATCCTCAGATCTAGAGCATATGTAGTATCAGTGTCCCGGGCATGTGATGAGAGACCAAAACTCAGAACCCATTTTAGTGTGTTCTTTCCAAGTCAATTTCAGCAAGATGCCCAATATATGCACTTTACTTTGAAAACTGATGCAATAATTTAATTGTAACAACACCAACATTTAAAATGTCATTTCATCATGTACTTTAGTTATTGAAAAGTTTGATAACCGCTTGCTAATATACTACTAATACTTTATAAGTTTAGAGTTAAAAGATTTTAACATGTGTAAAAAACATTAGAGTCAAAGTTGCATTGATAACGATAATGATACTCTTTTAACCTGTTCACAAAGAAAGCTCTCCCTCTTTGTGTGTGTGTGTGTGTGTACACATATATAGCTTGTTTGTTGGTTTGTTCATCTGCTTTGAGATGAACATCTTACTCACCTAGGTCACGCTAGCACTGAGCAAGTTGTGATCCTCCAGCACCAGACTCTCAAGTACTGGTTTATTAGCCAAAGCCACCAAACTAGCTATTCTAGCTTTCTTACCATCTGTTAGTGGTATCACTACACATTTTAAAACTGAAGTGTAGAGTACTTAAAATCCACACGTATGTGAGCGCACATTTTTTTACAGTCTTTCTAATAATCAAAGCCACTTTAAGACCTCTTTAAATTACTGTATTTTAGCAGTTTAAAGATATAATCAAAAAAACTGTTTTCTAGG
Source organism: Rhombomys opimus (assembly GCA_010120015.1). Taxonomy (NCBI): domain Eukaryota; kingdom Metazoa; phylum Chordata; class Mammalia; order Rodentia; family Muridae; genus Rhombomys; species Rhombomys opimus. The sequence continues at coordinate 269,116 of REGO01000817.1, forward strand.
GGAACCCATTCCTACAGGACACTGGCTTTGTTCCTTTCACTGGAGGAGCATATACCAACAGGAAAACCATTTTCTTTGGGAAGAATTCTTGTTAGCTGCTGTTTGCTACACACAAAGAAGTACTTGCATCAGTAAACAATCTAGTGCTGATGTTATTTTGTATTGCATATAATTATAAACACCAAGTGACAAAACTACACAGATTCTTGTTTCACTAGTTCTTTTAATTTTTTACTCATGTAAATAAATTTTGCAAAGAGGAAAGCAAAAATTCAAATATTTATTAAATACAATGAGTACACAGGAAGAAACATGGCATGTGTTCTCTAATTATCAGAATTATCTTACATTCTAATGACTTTACAACATGATTTTTCCACTTCAATAGTTTTAAGAATTATACACAAAGAAACATCTTATCAATTATAATACCTCGCCTGCCTTTCTCAGCTGCTATGGATGAACTTGGCTGGGAGTAATACCAGAAATAGTTCAGTTTTGTGCTAACCTAAATTTTCCTTGTGGTTTCTTCCTGGAATTTTGTTTTTCCTTCCTGAACCAAAATCTGTAGCTTTTTCCTGATTTCAGATATCTTACTAAGTGTAATAGTCTCAATGAAATATCTCATGCCCAGTAATGGAATCCTTACCTCCAAATTTTTCTACTGTAGAAATTGAATCTCCCTTGATCTGGTGGGCAATCTTTTTGATGTATTACTCAATTTGGTTTACTAAGAGTACTCATTAAACATTTTGAGTCTCTGTTCATTATAGAGTTAATATATATATATGTATTTTTTTCTCTGTTGGCTTTGTGTCTCATTTTGGTGTCAGAGTGATATTGGCTTCATACCCAGAAATGTCACTCCTTTATGTATTTTAGAGCAGAAAGACACACATTGTATATACTCACTTATAAGTGGATATTAGGCATAAAAATACAGGATAAACATCCTAAATTCTGTACACCTAAAGAAGCTAAGCAAGAAGTAGGACCTTGGGTAAGATGATCAATCCTTACTCAGAAAAGCAAATGGGACAGACATCAGAAGAGGGAGAAACCTAGAATCTCCAAAACAACCCTGTACAACAACAGATCATCTGGAGGTATCTCCATTCACGATCTCAAGCTGTACTACAGAGAAATAATAATAAAAACTGCATGGTATTGGCATAGAAACAGAAGGGAGGATCAATGGAACCAAATAGAAGACCCAGAAATAAACCCACACACCTATGAATACTCAATTTTTGACAAAGCAGCCAAAACCATTCAATGGAAAAAAGATAGCATCTTCAACAGATGGTGCTGGTCTAATTGGATGTCTACATGCAGAAAAATAAAAATAGATCCACATTTGTCACCCTGCACAAAACTAAAGTCTAACTGGATCAAAGACCTCAACATAAAAGCAGATATGCTAAATCTGTTAGAAGAAAAAGTGGGGAATACCCTAGAACTCATTGGCACAGGAGAAAACTTCCTGAACAGAACTCCAACAGCACAGGCTTTAAGAGCAACAATCAATAAATGGGACCTCATGAAACTGAAAAGCTTTTGTAAAGCATAGGACACCATCATCAAAACAAAATGACTGCCTACAGATTGGGAAAGAATCTTCACCAACCCTTTATCTGACAGAGGGCTAATATCCAGTATATATAAAGAACTAAAGAAGCTGAAAAGCAGCAAACCAAGTAATCCAATTAAAAAATGGGGAACGGAGCTAAACAGAGAATTCTTTGTAGAGGAATATCGAATGGCAGAGAAACACTTAAAGAAATGCTCAACATCATTAGCCATTAGGGAAATGCAAATGAAAACAACCCTGAGATTCCACCTCACACCCATCAAAATGGCCAAGATGAAAAACTCAAATGACAACACATGTTGGAGAGGTTGTGGAGAAAGGGGAACCCTCCTCCATTGCTGGTGGGAATGTACACTGGTACAACCACTTTGGAAGTCAATCTGGCGCTTTCTCAGACAATTAGGAATAGTGCTTCCTCATGACCCAGCTATACCACTTCTAGGCATATACCCAAAATTTGCTCAAGTACACAATAAGGACATTTGCTCAACCATGTTTGTAGCAGCTTTATTTGTAATAGCCAGAACCTGGAAACAACCCAGATGTCCATAATCAGAGGAATGGATACAGAAATTGTGGCATTTTTACACAATGGAATACTGCTCAGCAATCAAAAAGGAGAAAATCATGAAATTTGCAGGCAAATGGTGGGATAGAGAATAGATCATTCTGAGTGAAGTATCCCAGAAGGAGAAAGACAAACATGGAATATACTTGCTTATATAGACCTAAAAGATAGGATAAACATAATGAAATCTATACACCTAAAGAAGATAATCAAGAAAGCAGACACAGACACAGGGTATGATGATCTACCCTCATTTAGAAAGACAAATGGGATATGCATTGAATGTATAACAGGAGTCTACCACAGAAAGCATCTGAAAGACTCTACCTAGCAGTGCTCCAAGGTAGATACTAAGACTCATAACCAAACCTTCAGCAGAGTGCAGGGAATCATATGAAAGAAGGGGAGTTTGATGTGGAAAGGATAGGAGCTCCACAAGGACCAAACATATCTGGGCACAGGGTCTTTTCTGAGATGGACACTCAACCAAAGACCATGAGAGGATAAAGCCTAGAACCTCTGCTTGGATGTGACCCCTGATAGCTCAGTAATCAATTGGTCTCCCATAGTAAGGGGAACAAGGACTATTTCTAACAGGAACTCAATGACTGACTCTTTGACCTCCCCACCTCCCAAGGGAGGAGCAGTACTGTTAGGCCATAGAGGAGGACTTTGCAGCCAGTCCTGAAAATACCTGACAAAAGGGAGTCATATGAAAGGGGAGGAGGTCCTCCTCTATCAGTGGACTTGGAAAGGGGCAGGGAGGAGATGAGGGAGGGAGGGTGGGATTGGGGAGGGAATGAGCGATACAGCTGGGATACAGAATTAACAAAATGTAACTAATCAGAAAAATAAAACTAAAAAAAAAGAAGAGGGAGAAAACAGGAAACAGGACAGGAGCCTATCACAGAATGACTCTGAAAGACTCTACCCAGAAGTGCATCAAAGCAGATGCTGAGACTCATAGCTAAACTTTGTGCAGAGTGCAGGGAATCTTATGAAAGAAGGGGGAGATAGCAAGACCTGGAGAGGATAGGAGCTCCACCAGGAGAGCAACAGAAACCAAGAAATCTGGGCCCAGAGGTCTTTTCTGAGACTGATAGTCCAACCAAGGACGATGCATGGAGATAGCTTAGAACCCCTGCACAGATGTAACCCATGGCAGCTCAGTATCCAAGAGGGTTCCCTAGTAAGGTGAACAGGGACTGTCTCTAACATGAACTCAATGGCTGGTTCTTTGATCACCTCCCCCTGAATGGGGAGCAGCCTTGCCAGGCCACAGAAGAAGTCAATGTAGCCAGTCCTGATGAGACCTGATAGGCTAGGGTCAGAGGGAAGGGGAGGAGGACCTCCCCTATCAGTGGACTTAGAGAGGAGCATGGGAGGAGATGAGGGTGAGAGGGAGGGTTTGGGAGGTACTGAATGAGGGAGCTACAGCTGGGATGCAAAGTGAATAAACCGTAGTTAATATAAAAAAATTAAAATTAAAAGATGAATAAATTGAAATGTATTAGTGTAAAATTTTCTCTGGAAGTTCTGATAGAGTTCTTTACTGTATTTAACTGTATCTGTCTGGCCATGGAGTTGGGTGGAGTATTTGTAATGGCTGCTCTACATCATTGCTTTGGATAATATTTAAATTATTTGCGTCATTTTGATTTAATGGAAGGAGGTCATACATATCTAGAAATCCATTCATTTTTTCCAGTTTAAAGGGATAGAGTATATCTTTATGAATTTCTGAATTTCCTTAGTATCTCTTGTATTGTTTCCATTTTCATCTCTGATCTTAATGTTTCCTCTCTGTGTTTTGATAGATGCTGAGTGAGAATGAGATTTATTTAAGGATGTGAACTTCGTAAGAAGACCTTGCTTCAGGACAGGCTCACACTCAAGGGTATTTTCGCAACACAGATTGAGTTCTGTAGAAGACAAAGGACAGAATAGAATAGAGTGAGTGGCATGGATTTGGGAGCAGTTGGCGAGTGACAGTAAATATTCTCAAAGTACCTTGTTTGAAACTCTCAAATAGTTAATAAAATATTATTTAAAAGTTTACTACCAAAGGTAATAGAAAATGTGAATTTATCAGAGTCAAAAAACATCATGCTCCTGCAAATATAGGTAACCACATCCTTAGAATGATTATAAAATTCTTTATTCTTTATATACATTGTGCTATGGATTAGTTGAAACAAATTTGTATTCTTTCTCCTAAATCTACTCAACACTCAATAGTCAGTACAGAGTAAAAGTAATAATAGAAACTGGTAACAGAAAGAAATGGCAAGAACTAAAACTGGTTAGTGAAGATGGCAAACTGGGCATCGGATTCAATGATGAACGGGTATGGCTGAAGAAAAACATATTTGTTTCTTTTTCCCATTACATGTGGTTTTAAGGAAGGTGGCATGTACTGAATGAATGATCAGAAATGTATCTGTTCTCTAACAAGGTAACTTCAATTAAAGTTGATAATTCACACCAGTAATTCCAACTTTTGTTCAAATGTCAAAATGAGAAGTATGCCATTCTCGGCTGTGACCTGGTGGAGATGTAAATGGCTCCATGAGGCAGTAGCATTATATAATGAGTATTTCCTTAAATGTTAGGGAGGCATCTGGATTGAACCCTGAAGCGTAAATGAGACAGCAAAAGAGAGCTTTCATATTACAGGCTACATTGTTTTTTTTAATGTTAGAGGAAAAATATGATTTCCTTTTTAGTTTCTGTCCGAAGAATATTATGGCTTCTCCGTGATTTCCTACCCCACCCTCCAAATCAGCCTCAGTAAGCACAACTCTGTTCCTCTGAAGTAGAGATCAAGAACAAACAAGGCTCCTGGTTTGTAAAGTGGGGAACAAATAGCTTTATGGCTTTATGTTGGGAGTACATGGTAGCATTTGGAAAAATGCAATAAAAACAGAGAATCCAGGAACAAGATTTTGAAAGAGGTTTTTTGGTTTGTTTGTTTGTTTGTTTGTTTCCATGTGGCTTATAATTGCTTGAGACAATGTTTTATTTCCTTAATACCAATTTTGTCTGTCATTTGTTTTATATACTCCAGACTACAAGCCTTACACAAATTTGAATGACACTTTAAGCTGAGATTTTTACTATTATATTTACTCTCATAAGAATTATCCTTGTATATTTTATAATCATCATTATATCATATTATTAGTAACTCATTTTTTGCAGTTAATAGGATTATTTCTTGTTACATGAAAGATATGGGTGAACTAAGCCAACATAAATTTTATAGTGTGTATCAGTGACCTTGCATAGACCTAATTACAACTAACTATTGGTTTCTGAGATCATTGTGTGATGTATATTATTATATTTCTAAAATATCATATGACAGAAAGTGGTGGTAACAGTCCTGTGTGAGATCTCAAAATAATATCACTGCTCTGTTAGTATAGGCAAGGAAAAGAACTCATGATCTCTCTGGAAATATGAATCATATTGGCCAAAAGAAGCCTTGGATTGGTGCTGTTGCTATTAATATTTCTTTCTTGTCTTTGAATGGCACTGAAGATTGAGACCTCAAGAGAAGGCTCAATAATAAGAACACCCCAAAGTAAAACAGAAAGAGATATACAACAGGTTTGCACCTTACAGCCTAGAACCAGACATAAGAAGGAAACATGGCCCCTGAGAAAGGTCAGGTGCTCAGTCATCAAAGCCAAAGACACCAACATGGTTGAAATTATCGTGCATGGAGATAACCTAGAATCCCTGCACATTTGTAGCCCATGGCAGCTCAGTATTCAAGTAGAACAGGGACTGTCTCTGACAGGAACTCAGTGGCTGGCTCTTTGATCACCTCCCCCTAATGAGGAAACAGCCTTTCCAGGCTACAGAGGAAGACAATGCAGCCAGTCTTGATGAGACCTGATAGGCTAGGGTCACATGGAAGGGGAGGAGGATGTCCCCTCTCAGTGGACTTGGAGAGAGTTATGGGAGGAGATGAGGGAAAGAGGGTGGGATTGTGAAGAAATGAGGGAAGAGGCTACAGCTGAGACACAAATTGAATAAACTCTAAATAATATAAAAATAAAAATAAAAAAGAAGCTATGAACACTGTTCATTTGATGCTAGACAGGGGACATCACAAAAGTTTTCTGAGAGTGTGTTTTGTCCAGAAAGTATGGGTAAATGTCAAGTGATAATTCCAATGGTAGCTTAGAAAAATAAATTTAAGATAAATGATTATCAATCTATTTTCTCTTGTCAATAAAATGAAGATGTTATCAGTTGTATGTAAAATAATATTGTCTTACAGCATCTATGGTCAATGCCTATAAACTCAGTTCTGGCTATGGTAAATGTGATATGCTATTTTTTAGTAGCGTACTGTTTAATTTGAAACCTCCCTACGGTTTTCTACATTGTTTGGAGTTGTGGTTCCAGTTCAGGCTTTATTTGCACTAAACAGCCTTACTTGTGATGAACCACCAGTAGAGAGAACAAATATTAAAACCCATTACACATTTATTCAACAATGTTGAAAACAAGAAGTCACATACTTATCTATTATAAGCCACATGCTTATCTATTTTCTTTATAGCCTCAGAACAAAGACTGTTCTGTGTATTTTAGAAATGAAACTGGCCTACACGGAGAAGTGAGAGACCTGTCTTTTATGCTGTGTCTTTATGTCAGTACACAATAGCACAGGAGTCCTTTCAGTTGCTGGAGCCTGTCCTTTCTCAGATAAGGCTGATCAGCCGGTTTAAATAATATATTATTATTTTAACGTTCCCCTATCTTGCACTAACCTGGACTAAAGTACATTTGAAACATGGAACACTGGAATAACAATAAATATTTGCTCCTTTTCTAGGATTGTCGAGCATGAGTGATTTTTGATAACACCGTATTTCAGATTATTCATTACAGCTGGCTGTTATTTTTTTGTTCATATGCCTTTATGTAAAAACACGTTTTGACACCTGCATCTTGTCCTTGTGAAAATATGCAACTTGTACTCATAAGAACTTTACTCACGTGACTTTGCTAAGCCTCAGAGTATAAAATGCTTGATTCTCTAAACAAAGTTGCCTGTTGCATGGGACTTTAGTCTCCCTCACTTATTGGCTCCATTCTTCTAGTTTCTACTGCCTGTAGAGCAATAAACAGCACTTTTGCCTAGAGTACATAAAGTGAAAAGTGACCTGGTGCAAAGACTCAATCTGCCCAGCCATGGTGAGGTCATCGTCATGCTGGGATAAAATTTTTGGGAGTGTAGTGCTTTAGAGTCACCGGCACTCCTATGAGCAGCCTCATATTCATTCTCTGTAAGCCTAATAAATCACTGCTTCCCCAAACTGAACGTTTTTGGAATTATACTTTAATGTGTTGTTGGTATTACATAGGAGGGTTAGTGTCTGCTTACATCTTTTCGGGGAAAATTGTTCTTGCTACTCTCCTATATAAGCCATGCTTGTCCTAAAACACATGTTCACGTTTGAAAGCCACCATATCATTTTCAAACAAAACTATAAGTAAAGGAGAAGACAGGAGCTTATCAAAGAGACCAACGAAACTAAAAGATCTGAGCCCAGGGAGTCCTGCATAGACTGATGCACCAATGGAGGACCATGCAAGGAAAGGAACTAGACCCCCTGCTCAGATATGGTCAATTTGCTGCTCAGTCTCCAGGTGGATCTCTGAGTAAGGGGATCAGGGGCTGCCTCTATCATGAACTGAGTTGACTGCTCTCTGATTACTCGCCCCTGATGAAGTAGCTTTTCCAGGCTACTGAGGAAGAGGATCCAAGCAGTCCTGATGAAACTTAAAAAGCTATGGGCAAATGGCCAAAGCAGAGACCCCCACCCCTCTCAGGGATGAGGGAAGAGGAAGGGAGAGTGGGACTGGGGGAGTTGAGGAAGAGGGATTCAATTGGGTTATATAATTAACAAATTCTGAAGAAAAAAAATAAAAATAATTCCAAAAACACTTAAGTACAGAGAAACTAGTCTGTGAAAGACAGATGTTAATATGCTATAAAGGCTTTGCATGCCCATATCATTCAATGAGGACATATTTGATAAATTTAAGTAGTGCTTGCTAATAAAAAGCAATCAGATATGCTTTCTGTACCATGACCCATGTACAAGCACCTTGTAGTAATTATGATTTTTAGATTCCTAATGTAGGTGTAAAACTGTAACACTGAAAACTAAAAACTAAGAATAAACTATTATTGGTAACTTTTGTTCATAAATCAGAAGGCTAATAGAGAAATGCAAGTTTTCAAGTCACCTATCAACCCTGGCAAGTTTTAGTACATAAAAGTAAAAATGACCAAATGGGCAAGACTTTAGTATTTTTCATTATAACTACAAATGAAGTAAAGCTAAAACCTAAAATTCAAAAGGCATGAGTCATGGCCTACCCATCTGAGGTCACTAATCTCCTGACAAATGAAGAGTGCATGTATTTTAATGGGCTATTTAATATATTGTGAAATTTTAGCTGAGTCTGTGTGGATTTGATGACTTCCAGACTCCTACTTGATTCATGGGTGGTGAGCCTCCCAATATACCACACCACACTTCACTGTTTGACACGCTTATAACGGTAAAATATCGTTCCATCAGACATACCATACAGAGCCTTCAAAACAGTAGCTTAACCAGAGTTCTGCACTGTTTGGGTATCTTTTCCACTCTGTGTAAAAGCAATTTCATTTTTAAAGTAAATCTTTCATTAGGCAACTTTTCTCAGTTCTATGTCTTTGTGTAGCTTTGCTCACTGCAAAATATGGTCGCTTTTCCTTGAGTTTGTCTGATGTCAGGGAATTTGTAGTGACATAAATACACTAAAGGGAGTGGTTGTTTCATAGTTTAAAAAATGCTAGCATCAACACTTCTTAGATGTGCTTTTATTTTACATGTAAATCTTTTTATCTGTATATTGACAAATGCACTGAAAAGAATAATCAGCCTCTTTGCTTTAACACCACTACTTAGTATAACAGAAATACATGATAACAATTAACAAATAAGAGTTGAGCAATACATGTTTATGTACATAAATATATAAATTCACTAGGGGTCTGAAAAGAAATAAAAAAGAATGAGCTTCTAATATATCTTTGAAGTGTCCACAACAGCTTAAATTTATTGGAATTTTTTCTGATACACAAAAATCATTTTAAAGATTCTAATATTTGTAAATTAGATCATGCCTGTCACCAATAATAAAATAACACATGATGTAGTTTGTGCTTCATTTATGATAATGATATTATTGCTAAATACCTCTTAATAAATCCATAAAATAACCAAAGTTTAAAGATGTATGAAGTGGGAATGAGTATATAGCTCAATAGTAGAACCTTACCCTAGCACTATCAGAGATAGGAGTTCAAATCCCAGTATCAAAAACTATAAATTATTTAATCAGTTAAGTGACCAAAATGAAGAAATATTACTTTACAATTTAGGGTCTATAGAAAGAGCTCAGCAGTTTAGATCACTTGCCATTCTTCAGAGGACCCGAGTTCCATTCCCAAGTCCCACAACTGTTGGTGCAGCTTCTGAGGACCTGGTTAACTCTCTGGCTCCTTCAGATAGCCACACACATGTGCGCACACATGCATGCACTCAGACACGAAAGCTTGGAAGCTTTTAGTGGGTGTCTTATGACGAATCGTTTCTCTTGCCTTCCCACCTTCTAGAAGCTTCCCTCAGCATGTCCCATATATTCTCTTTTTCACTTTCAAAGCCAGGGAAGGCTGGTTGGACCTTTCTTGTGATGCTATCTTTCATGTCCTTACATGTCTGCACTTTTCTTTCTCTCTCATATTTTGATTCATGGTATTACATTATGTCCACCAGCTAGTCCAGAACAATCTTTTCTGTACCAAGGTTAATTTATTAACAATATCAATTCCATCTGTCACTCGTCCCACTTGGCCTGTGATGTATCTTCTATTGTAAGTTTCAGGATACATGGTAGAGCCGGAAGTAGAGAATATTCTGCCTGCCACATTCATTATGTATTTATATTATATGACTTGTACCTATACGTGTGCCTGTTTGTGTATACATGTATAAAATATCTCAATCACAGTGTAATAGGAAATCATGCTATCTATTTAATTACACCTTAAGCATTTATTAACTCAAAGTTTTTCTATGGAACCCAAGAAGTACTCAGTCAGCAAATTACTTGATACAAAGGCTTGAAGACCTGTGTTAAATCTGTATTTATATCCCCACACCCACAAAAAAAGCCAAGCATCTTGGTGTCAGCAATCTCACACTGAAGGAGTGGAGAGACAGGAGGGTTTGTGTAGCAGCCAAACTGCTAATGAGATCAGTAAGAGACCCTGCTTCAATAAGTGAAGTAGAGGACTACTGGGGTAGAGAGCAGCTGTTTGTTTCCAGGTTCTGCAAAGTGCACACACATGCACACATTAACAGGATGAATTCCAATCACCAATAGAAGGATTCTTAGTAGAAATCACCAATTGCTCAGAAACTTCAGCAAGTTGTTGTGGCAGCTGAGATGGGGATGCCCTGAAAGATAGGAAAATAATGGTTGAGAGGAAGATCAGCTGGTTTCTGTGACTTCAGCCACAAGTGCTTGACCTTTTTAGACTTAGAAACTACACTGGTATCATTGTAACTCGAATATTTCACTTGCCTCTCCAAATTAGAGTTTTTTAAATCTTCCAAAATTACAGTGGGTGGTTATAATCTGATTTCATTTTTATGACAATTTCTGTCATTATTCTGGGACACTGGCTATGTTTTTGTTCTATTCGTTCTGTTTTAACTTCTCTCCTAAGGAGGAATTACATACAAATATAATTTAAGTAAACACATATTCTTTTTTCTCCAAACATTGGATTTATACTTTTAATGGCATAATTTGTATCTAGCATTTGAAAGCAGAGAAACCGTCCTTCCACATTTATACAAAGAGAAAGACAAGCACATTCTTTTCTCCTTTTCTATTTTCATAAGACCACATAAATTAGGTAATCCAACTTAAAAAAGAAAAATAATTCATAGAGAAGCAAATTATGAGGGAAAATAATCACTTTGAATGCTAATCAGAATAATATAGATAATGGCGTTATAGCATCAGTAGAAAAAGAAAAGCAACTGAACAACAAATGCTGCTGAGGGTTGTGATCTGAGACGTGAAAACACCTACCAAGTGTTTCTCAATTTACAAATAAAATCTTGCTTTCTAAGGAGTCTTCACACCACAGATTTTCCTTTAAAACATTTTATTTATTATTATTGGTGTGTACGTGTATGCATGAAGCATATATATGTGAGTGCAAACATGCATTTGCCATTACATGTATACAGGCCGGATGACAATTTACAAAAGGTAGTTCTTCCTTTCCTCTTGGGGTTTGGGAATCAAGCTCAGTTTCCATGCATTCGGGGAAAGCAGTTTTGCCTGCACAGTCATCTCACCAACTCACAAGATGCTCTTGCTAATCACACCCTTTTCCCTGTGGAGTTTAGATACATCACAATTACTGTGTAGCTGGTTATGTGAGGTGGTGTTTTGACAGGTCACAGAAAGTTGTCTTATCTATGATATCTCTTCCTAAGAAAACAATTTGCACACCATTGGGAAAAACGTCACCCGCACCGAGATTCTGTAACATGGTGTGACACCAGTGGACGGAAACAGAAACGCTTTTGCTCAAAACTCCTCATTTTGCTAACAAGAACCCTGGGAAGCAGAGAAAGAACATTGATTTGCCTGAAAGGATTTATACTTAACAGGCTTTGTAGAAAAAAAAATAAATATAAGAAACACAAGGCCCTGAATTTGGTTGATTTGTTCTTGTGCACAACCACTGCTGATTAAAACAAGAAGCATCCTGGGAAAGCAAAAAGCTGTCTACTGTCTGGCCGGTGAGTAAATGATGTTGCTGTCAGAACACTCTAGCTTCTACCATGTACTCTCATTCACATAACATTATGTGCTGTTTTATAAACTAACTATTGAACTTATGATAATATACAATAAAGAGTTCCTTGGGAAGAATTCAGTCATAGAGACTTAACACCTGCAACAGAAGTATAAAGGTCAGCCCCTTGTACACTTGGTATTTTCGCAGTCAGAGCTCATTGAACAGTGAGGAGTTCAGGGCTTTCAGACGCTGGCATTTTGAAGGGTAAAAGACATCTTTATGAAATAGTTAGAACCAAACTCTCTCCATGTACAGTCATCTAGTAAGTATTATCTAAAAAAGGAGTATTGGCTTTTTTGGAGTATTTCCCTCATTTATGAAAAGTACTTCCTATCTTGGTGTAATGAAAGCAATAAGAGGAACAGTCACACCCAGAAAAGAAAGCTGTTACCTGAAGTCAGTGCTCTCATTATCCTAATCTAAGTGATCAAAATTAGCACTATTGAAACTAGAGCTAAACTCAATATATTATAATTATATTCCAGTGTATAAAGAGAAATATCACCCATTTTCCTTGTTCACAGTGAGAGATGATTTCTGGAAGACTAAACTACAGACATTTCTCCTTTGGTGCATGAAAATGTTAATAAAAAGTATATTGTTCTCAACTGCTTCACTTGGCAAACAAGTTGGGGACTGAACCCCAGGCCAGACTCCTACAAACTAAACAATCTGATCCCCGAGGTTGTACTCTCTATTTGAAGTCCTCGCTTTAATTATAGGAGCATGTCTTATAAGTTGTACAAATAATGGGGACCTAATAAAGAAGATTATGTTAATTCCAAAAGATGTCAGATGTATTACTCTGTATCCCATTGCCAAATAACACATGGTGCAGACTAGGTACATTTTAAAGAGAAGTGCAGTCTGATTCATAGCCTGAGAGATGCAGAATCAACTGCAGCCTTCATTTAGTAACAGTCTCCTGGCTGAGAGAATCATGGGACGGTGAAAGCATGTAGTCAGAAGTGTGTGTACATGTACTCATGAAAGCAGAGGTGTGAGTGCATGCTTGTATGCATGTGTGCATGTATGTATGTGTCTTCTGCTCTCTCTGCTGTTTCCTTTTTTTCTGTTTTAGTCACTTTTTAAATTTTTATTAATAACACTTTATTCACTTTGTATTCCAGGCCCCCTGTAGCTCCCTCCCTCCCCCTTCTCCACCCATGCCCCTCCCTAAGTCCACTGGTAGGGGAGGTCCTTCTCCCGTTCCTTCTGATCCTAGTTTATCAGATCTCATCAGGAGTGGCTGCATTGTCTTCCTCTGTGTCCTGGTAAGGCTGCTCCCCCATCAGGGGGAGGTGATCAAAGAGCAGGCCAATCAGTTCATGTCAGAGACAGTCCCTGTTCCCATTTCTATGGAACCCACTTGGACACTGAACTGCCATGGGCTTCATCTGTGCAGGGGTTCTAAGTTATCCCATCAATGTTCCTTGGTTGGAGTATCACTCTCAGAAAAGACCCCTATGTCCAGATTTTTTGGTTCTGTTGCTCTCCTTGTGGAGCTCCTGTCCTCTCCAGGTCTTACTATTTCCCACTTCTTTCATAAGATTATTTGCACTCTGCCCAAAAGTTGTCCATAAGTCTCAGCATCTGCTTTGATAGTCTGCAGGGTAGAGGCCCTCAGTGGCAGGCTCCTATCCTGTTCCCTGTTTTCTCCTTCTTCTGATGTTCATCCTCTTTGCCTTTCTGAATGGGGTTGAACATTTTAGCCAGAGTCCTCCTTCTTGCTTAGTTTCTTTAGGTGTACAGATTTTAGTATGTTTATCCTATATTATATGCCTAATATCCACTTATGAGTGACTATATACCCTGTGTATCTTTCTGCTTCTGGGATACCTCACTCAGGACAATCTTTTCCAGTTCCCACCATTCACCTGCAAATTTCATGATTTCCTTGTTTGCTTTTTTATTTTTATTTTTTATTGCTGAGTAATATTCCATTGTGTAGATGTACCACAATTTCTGTACCTTTTCCTCAACTGAAGGATATCTGTGTTGTTTCCAGCTTCTGGATATTACAAATAAAGCTGCTACAAACATGGTTGAGCAAATGTCCTTATTGTGAACTTGAGCATATTTTGGATATAAGCCTAGGAGTGATATAGCTGGATCGTGAGGAAACGCTTTTCATAATTGTCTGAGAAAGCACCAGATTGATTTCCAGAGTGGCTGTACAAGTTACCATTCCCCCCAACAACAGAGGAGGGTTCCCCTTTCTCCACAATCTCTCCAGCATGTGTTGTTACTTGAGTTTTTGATCTTAGCCATTCTGATGGGTGTAAGGTGAAATCTCAGGGTCGTTTTCATTTGCATTTCTCTAATGACTAAGGATGTTGAGCATTTCTTCAAGTGTTTTTCGGCTATTTGATATTCTTCTATTGAGAATTCTCTATTTAGCTTTGTACCCCATTTTTTAATTGGATTACTTGATTTCTTGCTGTTTAAGTTCTTGAGTCTCTTATATATTCTGGATTTAGCCCTCTGTCAGATATAGGATTGGTGAAGATCCTTTCCCAATCTGTAGGCAGTCTTTTTGTTCTGAGGACAGTGTCCTTTGCTTACAGAAGTTGTTTCTTATAAAGCCATCAATGTTTAACTGACTGTTGAGGTCTACCTTAAGGAATTAATTTAATGCTAATTACCTCTCAAAGCCCTACAGCCAAGACCCACAGCTTGGATTAAGTTTCTGTCCTCTTAATATTGCATAAGATAATTGTGTGCTGAGTGAGAATTTCTTCCTATGTCTCAAATTATGGATAAGGATTCATGAAATAATTCACATAAGGGAGACTAAGCTTAGCACAGGAGCACCTACTGGAGAAACACATTAAACCATGACAACAGATAATCTCATTAACTCGAAGTAAATACTCAAATTTTGAAGGAAATTTGATGATTGGGTAGTTTTCTCTGGTTCTTGGGCCAAAACACTGAAACATTTGTTCTTTATAAAAATGTATCTCACCCTCAACAAACCTCCCCATCCTAAGTCTACCAGTGGGTAAAATTAGTCGCTTTTCTTCATTTACACCCATACTCACTTCCTAGGACTTTCCTGCTGCTATTTATTTATTTATTTATGTCTTCCTTTGTTTACTCTTGTTCCCAGTATAATCCTGATTTTCACAGATTTTCTGATTCCCAGCTCCTATCCCAGGTTAGTTTCCTCCTACGTTTCACTAATTGCAGCCATCAGTCTAGATTTTTCAAGTAACATTTTACTCCTGGGTATCAGCATGTAACATCTTTCCTCCAAGTCCAGTCTCTGTATTTCTTGAGCTGACATCATTGGTTACAGTGTTCTATCTAAGACTGCTTTGTAAATATAAGACAATTATGAGCAGGTAAAATGGCACAGCAGGCAAGAGTACTCAGTTCATAGATCTGGCAACGTAAGCTCTATCTGTGGAAACCAAGATTGAAGGAGGCATCTGATTTCCAGGAAGTTGTCCTACGACCCCCATAAGAACTTGACATTCTCTCTCTCCTCTCTTCTCTCTCTCTCTCTCTCTCTCTCTCTCTCTCTCCCTCTCTCTTCTCCTCTCTCTTCTCTCTTCTCCCTTTTCTCTTACCCCCATCTCTGTCTCTGTCTCATATACACTCATACATAATGATAAAAATGCAGTTATTCCTTTGTTAATTATTTTATTCCAAATACATTGTTGTATAATTAATAGCAAGAGTATATCAGACATAAAGACAATTGTGTGCTGAGTGAGAATTTCTTCCTATGTCTCCAATTATGAATAAGGGGTCATGAAATAATTCATATAAGTAGCATGCCAGTAAGTCTTGATAAATTCTACAAAGAAGTTTACAGAGCATCCATGATACATAACTATGTTTTTCTACTCAGGAGAAACTTCCTAAAATAAGTGAAATTTGATCTAGAACACAATGAGCTCAAAGTCTAGTCTACTTTGTAAAGCATAATAAAGACAATAGAGTAAAGGAGAGATACAATGAATAGTAAAAGCACATAAAAAGTACCCCAAAATAGGCGACTAGCTAGTGACAGGAAGAAAAACAGAAATAGTGCAAAATGTGAGAGATGAAGAAAAGGGCACATGCTTTATGAAATGCTACACACCTTTATTTTCAGAACTTGAGAGGCAGAGGCAGGTGGCTCTCTCTTAGTTTGAAGCCACCATGGTCTATGTCAAGAATCCAGGTCAGTGAGGTCTACATAGTGAGATCTTTTCTCAAAAACAAACAAAAACTGCGAATTCTGTAAGGTTTTAGAAGCCGGATTATGAGACATAATACATTTTATTGCCACAATAAATGTTGAGCTACTTGGGAAGACAATAACACCGTCAAGTAAAGAAATAAGTGCTCTTGTTAACTTTTATAATTATTTTTCAAAAGAGGACTTTGGGAAATAAATTGTATAAAACAAAAGAGACTAGTAAATTTCAAGTTAAATTAAAAACCAAAAACAGGACTGTAAAAGGGTAATCCTTAGACTGAAGGAAGATATTTGTAAATGTACATGCGGCAAATATTAATTCCTAGAACATAACAAACACACTGAAGCTCAACAGCAACAACACGGATGTTCAAAGACTGTGATATGAGAGTGGGGAGGGAATTAAACAGCCACCGCTGCAAAGGTAAGACGCATATTTCAGGCAAGTACAGGAAAAGGTTGGCGGCCATCAAGACGCATGAACTCAAACAGTGCTACCTTACCTTGCATGGCTTAGTGCACCTGAGGTCAGAACAAAATGAGATGAAGGAAAACAAACAAACACCGCAAGGAGTTGGAGTAATGTGGAGAAACCAAAACCAGGAACAATGCTGTGGAGTGCAGGAAGTGCTAAGAAAGGCACTGAGAATGTTACTTGTGGAGTAAATACTTCTAACTATAAAACTCCTAGAGTACTGTATGCTGGAGCAGCTCTCAGGTGTATGCCCAGGGGTGGCATAGCTGGGTCTCAAAGTGTGGCTATCTGCTCAACCATGTTTGTAGCGGCTCTATTCATAATAGCCAGAAACTGGAAGCGACCTAGATGTCCCTCAAATGAAGAATGGATGAAGGGTAAATGGTACATTTACACAATGGAATACTACTCAGCAATGAAAAACAAGGAAATCATGAAGTTTGCAGGCAAATGGTGGGAACTGGAAAGGATCATCCTGAGTGAGGTATCCCAGAAGCAGAAAGACACACATGGTATACACTCACTTATGAATAGATTTTAGCCCTATAATACAGGCTAGGCGTACTAAATGGACTATGTTGCCTACTTTCTGATCACTTCCTCCTGATGGGACTTCCCTACCAGGCCACAGGCGAGAAAGAAATTCAGTCCTCATGTGAATAGATGAACTGGGATGTTTGGGTAGAGGGGATCCCCTATTCTGAGGAACAGAGAAGAAGGGATGTGGGAGGGAAGAAGAGTCTGGGAGGAGAAAAGGGAGGAACATTTGACAGACATGTAAATTGAATTAATAAAAACAAAGTGAAAAAACCTACTAGAGTGATGACATTTTGTCCTCTGAGTTATAAGTGAGATAAATAAAGCAGACATTTATGTAGTGATATATAGCCAAAAAGGAGAGGAACACCAAATACTCATCAATGGATAGTGAATAAACCCAGTATGATTATACGTAAATGGAATGTTCAGCCTTCACAAGCAAAATGATGCCATGCACTAAACCCACAGAACGTGATGCTAGAAGGAATAAGTGTGACAGAGAAATACATGAGTTTGTGGAGCTGAGCAGCAGAGAGTTGCTGAAGTTGTAGAAAATACAATCAATATGGTGGTTACCATAGGCTGTTTGGAAAGAAATGAAGGGGGTTGGTGTGCGTGTTTGTGTGTGTGTGTGTGTGTGTGTGTGTGTGTGTGTGTGTGTTTGTGTGTGAATGTAGTTATACAGAACAGCTGTGGATAAGTTCCAAAATTTAGATTCCAAAATTTAAATTGTGTACTTACTCTGGTTAATACTGTAAGGTTTACTTCATATGTTTTTGCCACATTTTAAAAAATAATAAGGAGCTACTGCCACAGTTGAAAAAGAGAAAAATAGTAGTTTAGATTTAGGTCATGACAGTGGAGATGAAGAAAAAAAGGGTAAATTAAAGAGATAAAATTAGGATTGACCATTTGGCCTCGGATAACCAATTGTAGTCTTCCCCGGAAAAGGCTATTTCTCTGGCTCTCAGCATTCCCTAGTATTTGTAGTTCTTTGTGCAGAGTTCAGGCTTTCGTCTGTCCATTCTGGCATACCTATCTTCTTTGCTCAATTTATGATTAGGCAATCAAGTTGGTGAGTGTTTGTGGTTATAACATTGAATATTACTGGGAAAAACAATTTCACATTATGTTGAGAAGTTTGTACTTAGGAACATATATTTATATATTTACACATACATACACACATAGACAACAACAACAACAAAAAAAGTTGATAAAAACAAGAGGCCATAAATGTGTAAGAGAGAAAGGAGGAGAGAAAGGAGGAGAATATAAGAAGATATGGAAAGAAGAAAAGGAAG
This sequence comes from Rhombomys opimus, assembly GCA_010120015.1. NCBI lineage: Eukaryota > Metazoa > Chordata > Mammalia > Rodentia > Muridae > Rhombomys > Rhombomys opimus. The sequence continues at coordinate 287,747 of REGO01000817.1, forward strand.
AAGAAAACAATGTAAATATAATCTCAAAAAAATGAAAGAGGTAATAAAACAGTGCTTTCAGATACATAGCAGAATTTACTTATATAAATATATTGCATATGATGTTTTATATTTATTCAAATAAATTCATAGAAGAGAGAAAAATAAGAGTTAAGCGTGATTATGCATATAGCATACACAGTAAGGCACCTGAAGTATTTCAGAGGCTTTTAATTATAGGTGCTGAAGAAGGAAGTCCAAAAGAGAATGTAAAGATAAACCTAAATATTTAGGAGTTTTTTAAGCAAGTTAAGGAAAATGAGTCAACAACACAATCTCTAATGCATACACTCTAAATCAGTGAGTCAATAAAATGCATTTTATCAGATCCTGTTTTCTCTCTTAATCTTAGCCAAATAAAAATAATAAACACAGAAGATAACTAAAACAAGCTACTCTTTCATTTAATGCTTATTAAAGATGGAGACTTTCAATGCAATTTCAATTACTTATTTATTGTGATTTACACAGACATGGTATTAACATAGATGAGAATGGAGTTTCTACATAAGTAACTGTCTCAGCTTCATAATCTAATATAAATACACCAGTGTGTTAATTCCATTCTCTTGATTGGTACATTATTATGAGTTGAGCAAAGCCAGGGAATGCACGCCTGCAAACAAAGTTTTCTGAGAAATAGGAAGAACTAATGTTTTTGAAAAAAAAAACAAAAAACTACAGATTCCAGTGATAGGATCTTTAAAACTCACAAAAGAGCAAAGTCTATTTGCAGTGACAAAAAGGAGATTGTTTTGTTAAGTAAAACTGATTATGAAATTTTCATTCTTCTAAGAACAGCTGAAAAAAATTCTGAATTTTATTTGTCCTTCTATCAGAGCAGTGAATGTTTCTATGTTTCGTGTTCATGTAGCTTGTTTTGAAACAGAAGACTATGTTGATTTCGGAAGTTATGTGGCACGTGGTATCTAAAAAAAAATGGGTTATACTTACTATTGGTATTCTACAAATTCACATGAAGTTATTGTGCTGCTTCATTGCACTAATCAGTTTAACTATATTTTTACATCAAAAAAGAGTTACCTACTGAGAATGAGTAGCCATGATTTCCATAAAATATGGTCATCTTTCAAATCAGGAGAATCTTCATCCCAGGCACATGGCTAGTCTGGTAAAGGATCACATCCACACACCTAGGTCTGTGTCATCTGGCAGAAACACAGACACGCTTTCAGTGCATACCTCTAATCCCTCTGCCTAGAATATAGACACAATATAAACACACTTTTAATCACTGCCTGGAATTTAATACACACCTTTAATCCCAACCAATGACATCTAACTGAGGAGCGGGCAAAGTGACAAACCAGAGAAAAAATTGTCAGAATGAGTCAGAGACAGGATATGCGTAACTCTAACCAGAACAGAAAGGAAAGAGAAGTTACTTCATAGTAGGAGAGAGAGAGAGAGAGAGAGAGAGAGAGAGAGAGAGAGAGAGAGAGACAAGGAGAGCCTGTGGAGACAGTACAGTAGACTTCACGTGTACAGTACAGTTCTGTTTAGTGCAGTTCAGTTGAGGGCAGTTGAGTTTGTGCAGCTTAGTTCATGGAGTTCAGAGGCAGTTTTTCCACGTGAAGCAATTCAATGAGAAGCAGAGAGAGAAGCCAGTTTGGATCAGTCAGCTTGGAGAGGAGTTTCGGGAAGAAGAGCTGAATTGAACCAGCTAGCCGTAATTCAGAAAAAAACTAGAAAGGTTGAGCTATCACTAAGTCTCATAGGGCTGAAAACATTCTAGGCCGAGGTTAGCAGGTTGTAGCTGGATATTGAAGCCTTCAAGGTCCAAGCTTGTGAAGATTAGAAGCTTTCAGGTCTAGTCCTAGGGATAATTAGATTGAGACACTCTGGGCTTAGCCCAAGACGTGTATTTGTAAAGCTTGACTATGGCTCTCATCTCATCCTCTCTTCTGAGGAAATAAAAACAACATTTACAGCACTATTACATATGTATCATTTAATATCTTTTGTGCTTACAGCCTTCAGAAAAAAAAAACATTGTTCACAGCTTAATTATGAAATTAAAGAGTATGCCAATTAATGCCTACCCAGTAAACTCTTCTTGTTAAGGAATAAGAATGTGGAGTAGCAAAATATACTTATTACTGTATTGTAGATTACATTATATAAGGTTTGAATAAAACTGTTTATGAAGTTACACATATTTAAACTCATTGTTCCTATTTATCTCTATGAAATAATGTATGTTACTTAAGAAATAAGAAATGCATTTCCCTGGTGACTAAGGATGTCGAGCGTTTCTTTTTTTTTTTTTTTATCAGTTACATTTTATTAACTCGGTATCCCAGCCGTGTCCCGAACCCTCATTCCCTCCCAGTCCCTCCCTCCCTCCCTCATCACCACTGTGCCCCTTTTCAAGTCCACTGATGGGGGGGACCTCCCCCCCATTCATCTGATCCTGTTTTATCAGGTATCTTCATTGAGTTTCTTTAAGCATTTCTCTGTCATTTGATATTTCTCTGTTGAGAAATCTCTGCTTATCTCTGTAAGGCATATTTAATTGGAATATTTGGTTTGTTGTTGTCTAATTTCTTGAGTTCTTTATATATTTTGGTTATTAGACCTCTATCAGATGTAGAATTGGTGAAGATCTTTTCCTAGTGTGTTCTGTTGACAGTCTCCTTTGCTTGGTTATGCAGAGACTGAAGCACCAACCAGGGACTATGCATGGAGAGGACATAGACCCCATGCTCACATGCAGCATATAGGAAACACAGTCTCAAAATGGGTCCCATAGAAGGGCAGCAGGCATTGCCTCTGTCATGAACTCCATTGCCTTCTCTTTGATTACTTGCCCCTGGCTATGCTCTCTTGCCAGGCCACAGAGAAAGAAGACCCAGGCAGTCCTGATGAGAATCTACAAGCTATAGACAGATGACAGAGGAGGAGAACTCCCTTCAGTGGACTAGGGGAAAGGGAAAGGGAGAAAGAAGGAGGGAGGTGGGACTGGGTGGAGTTGAAGGAGAGGGTCTTCCATTGGGATATATAATGAATAAATTGTAAAAAAAAATTAAAAAAGAAATAAGAACTCTAACAGTTAAATCTATATATTAACACATGGTGATTATGTATAACAATTAAGAGGTCAAAAATAATTACATAATTTTCAAAATTTAATTATAATTCATTTGCAATATTTAATTATAATAAAATACTTTGATTCTTTAGTTCAAAATAATAAACACATACACATATATATCTTCAATACATATTAGTAAGTTCAAATTTAACTTAATATCCTGTAACTTAAAGTAGTGATAGATATTTTTACATAAATTCCCATTTCTCTTCTTAAGATATATTATTTTAAGAGCCTGAGAGTTTTATAAATATTTGAAATATTTCTCATTCCTTTAAAAGTAGGTCACAATTCCTTTTTTTGGAATAAACATGTATTAACATTTAATTAAATCAGTACTTCAGTAAATGTGGCCTTGAAATACAAAGGAGGGACAAACAGAAAGTACAGAATCTTTACTTTCTGTTTAAATAAATGCTGGAGTGAGCAAGTTGTGACACACTTCTCTATCAGATGACTTTAAGAGAGTACTTTTGCAGGGTGATACGTATGGATCTATTTGCATTTTTCTGCATGTAGACATCCAGTTAGACCAGCACCATTTGTTGAAGATGCTGTCTTTTTTCCATTGTATTCTTTTGGCATTTTTGTCAAAAATGAGAAGTCCATAAGTGTGTGGGTTTATTTCTGGGTCTTCTATTCGATTCCCTTGATCCACCAGCCTGTTTCTATGCCATTACCACGTAGATTTTGTTACTGTTTCTTTATAGTACAGCTTGAGATGACAAAATTGAAGTCCAAGTGGATCAAAGACTTAAACATGAAACCAGGGACTTAAACACAAAACACACTAAACCTGTTAAAAGAAAAAGTGGGGCTTGGGCTCAATAGTGAGTTCTAGACTAGCCTGGGCCACATAGCAAGTTTCAAACAAACCTGATAGTACAGTGAAACACTCCAAAAACAAACAGAAAAATTAAAGAAACAGAGACAAAAGCAAATCTAATAATCAAATCAAATCAAATAATAGTAATTATTCTCAATCAGAATTCCTTATTACACCTGAATCCGTTGAAAACTTTCCCTATTTAAATTATGCATACTTTAATTTTTTGTATATGTACTGATATTAAATTATTCTAATATATCCTAATTACTTACAAGAAGCCTTTTTTATCAGTTATTTATCCTGTCAGAAGCATGCAAACTGTGAAATCTTGAAGAATAACACAGCAGCACAAATTCCTTGATGATAGGAATATTCATCAAAACACTGAGGCTGAAAAGTAAAAAGTATTTTAACACAATGAGTCTTTGCATGGAATTATCATACAGTGCAGACTTTTGTAAAGAGCTGGACCTAATATGTTTGAATAAATACATTTCTGGTGTTTTTCTAATTTTCCTTTTTTTAATTATTTTTTCTTTTTTTTTACATTAAGTAAATTGTATTCGCTTTGTATCCCAGCTGTAGCCCTCTCCCTCATTACCTCCCAATTCCAGCCTCCCTCATCTCCTCCCATGCCCCTCTCCAAGTCCACTGATAGTCTCAGCATCTGCTTTGATACCCTGCTAGGTAGAGTCTTTCAGAGGTCCTCTGTGGTAGGCTCTTTTCCTTTTTCTTGTTTTCTTCTTCTTCCAATGTTTATCCCATTTATCTTTATAAGTGAGGATTGATCATTTTACCCCAGGTCCTCCTTCTTGTTTAGCTTTTTTAGGTGTACAGATTTTAATATGTTTACCCTTTCTTATAGGTCTAGTATCCAATGATAAGTGAGTATATATCTTGTATGTGTTTCTGTTTCTGGGATACCTCACTCAGGATGAACTTTTCTAGATCCCACCATTTGCCTGCAAATTTCATGATTTCCTTGTTTTTAATTGCTGAGTAGTATTCTATTGTGTAAATGTACCACAATTTCGGTATCCATTCCTCCGTTGAAGGACATCTAGCTTGTTTCCAGGTTCTGGCTATTACAAATAAAACTTCTACAAACATGGTTAAGCAAATGTTATTGTGTGTCACCTGAAAGCATTAGAAAAGAAGAAGAAGAAGAAGAAGAAGAAGAAGAAGAGGAGGAGGAGGAGGAGGAGGAGGAGGAGGAGGAGGAGGAGGAGGAAGAGGAAGAGGAAGAGGAAGAGGAAGAGGAAGAAGAAGAAGAAGAAGAAGAAGAAGAAGAAGAAGAAGAAGAAGAAGAAGAAGAAAAAGAAGAAACAGGCACACCCAGAAAGAAAAGACTGCTGAAAATATTCAAGTTCAGGGCTGAAATCAATAAATTAGAAACAAATAAAATAATTCAAAGAATCAATAAAACCAAGAGCTGATTCTTTGAGAAAATCAACAAGATAGACATACCCTTAGCCAAACTAACTAAAAGGCAGAGAGAAACTATCCAAGTCAGCAAAATCCAAAACGAAAATGGGGACATAAGAACAGTCACTGAGGAAATCCAAGCAATCATTAGGTCTTACAACAAAAACCTATATGCCACAAAATTTGAAAATCTAATTTTTCTTCATCCAAGTCTTGCTGTATAGCAGAGGCTGATCTAGAGCTCATCAGGCTCCTGCCTCTGACTTCTGAGTGCAAAGGTTATAGACACTGCCACCATTTACACTTGGAGTCCATAAAGATTTGTGATGAAATGCAGCTTAATTCAGTGCTGTAATTAGCAAAGTATCAACAACACAGCAAGGTTAAGTGTAAGCCATCATCAAATAGTTATTTTAGTGCATATTTTGTTCTGGATATTTGCTTGACCAATACATTAATGATATCACTGATTAACTTTAAATCTGTACTCCTACAATGGAAACTACAAGGTATTTTAAAGGAAATTGCATGAAAATGACTAAAATACTAAAATTTATTTATAGATTTAAGGTAAGACCTGTAAAATTTTAATGAAATATTCCAAAGATTAAGGAAAAATCATTAAGAGAATTCACATGGCACCACAATAGATTATAAATAGCAAAGCAGTATTGAGGATAAGGAACACAACAGAGCTATTACAATAGCCAGTTTCAAATTACATTACAGAGCTATACTGATTAAGGCAGTTTGATATAAAAATAAACAGGTATAAAAATAAACAGGTAGATTAAAGAATATAATAGAAAACCTGGAGATAAGATGATGAATCTATGACCATTTAACTTTTTATTATTTGGAAAGTAGACAGTCTGTTAAACAAATGGTACATGCAAAACAGGAGTTCTACCGGTGGAAGAATGAAATTAGATTCTTTTCTTTCACCTTCAACAAGATAAATTCCAAATGGATCAAAGAACCTAATGTAAAATGTGAAACTTGTAGAACAAAATACAAGAAACACACTTCAAGATATTAAGGTATGATAGAACTTTCTGAATAGAACACCAATAGCACAGGACCTAATTCTGTTTTTTGACAAATGGGTTATATGAAAACCAAGTTCTGTCGAGAAAAGGAGGAAAAAAAGGGTTAATCTCTTGTATGAGAGACTGCAGAAATTAAATACCAGGAAAATAAAATTACCAAATTAACAAATGAACAAATGAACTGAAGAAGTGGTTACACACACGCACACACACACACACACACACACACACACACACAGTCACTACTCCTAAAAGTGGTGCAGTGCCCCTAGTTACCAGTGAAATCACTATCAAAAGTATCATGAGATACCACTTTATCCCTGTCAGAATGGCTATCACCAAGAAATACGACACCAAGAACACATCAAAGATATCATCCACCATGACCAAGTAGGCTTCATCCCAGGCATGCAAGGGTGGTTCAACATACGGAAATCCATCAATGTAATCCACCATATAAACAAACTGAAGGAAAAAAACCACATGATCATCTCCTTAGACGCCGAAAAAGCATTTGACAAAGTCCAGCACCCATTCATGTTTAAAGTCTTGGAGAGATCAGGGATACAAGGCGCATACCTAAACATAGTAAAGGCAATATACAGCAAGCCTATAGCTAACATCAAACTCAATGGAGAGAAACTTAAATCAATCCCACTGAAATCAGGGACAAGACAAGGCTGCCCATTGTCTCCATAT
>REGO01000817.1:299818-360042 GCA_010120015.1 Rhombomys opimus
AAAAAAAAAAAAAAAAAAAAAAAAAAAAAAAAAAAAAAAAAAAAAAAAAAAAAAAAAACCTCTTACTGAATGTGATATCCCAGACCCAGAAAAACAAATATGTCATTATTCACTTAAATGTGAATATTAGCTGTTAACTCAATGATAAGCAAACTATAGTCTTATAACTACATAGCTTATATATACAGTAAGGCATGGATGCCAGAAATAGAGCTCCATTGGAGGGGGGGAGAATAGATAGCTATGAATGGACAAGCAGGGCCACTGGAATGGAAGGATCAAACTAAGACTGTGAAAGAAAAGGGAAGGGAGGAAATATAAGGAGAAACCGTTAAAATTAAGGCCTTTGAATGGTAGTATCAAAACCTAGTGCAGCAGAAACTTCTGAAAATTAATACATATATGAAAGCTAAATAAGTGAAATGATCTGAGAAAGGCTGACAGTGCCCCCAACTGGGCATCTCTTGCCACCAAATACAACTCCCAGTACCTGAATGGATTATAGCTGATGGAGTTGTTGGCCAAAGGGGTCCCATGGAAATCCTCAAACAACCCAGGTTATTGCCAAGGCTATTAAGTTGATCTCTGCAAGCTGAGGGCAATGCCCTGTTACTGAAGATAATACTGACACAACTCAGTGACCATAGAGAAGTCAAGCTGGTGCCTACATACATAGCCATCATCCCTAAATTCTCCTGTCTTTGGTACAGAAAGGTCGTCTGTACTTTACCAAAAGTTAAAACAAACACCCATATAGCTATAAACCCTGAAATGGTGTCTTGTCCCCATGATATGCTAGTGTAATACTGGCACAAAGCGTGTGGGAACCTGTTGTTAAACTGGAAACTAGATAACCCAGAGACCTACGAGAAACCAAATATCATTGTTCTATTAAAATAGCATAGCATTAAAATGACTCCTAATGCCATTATGCTATACTCATAAATCAGTCCCTTGCTCAGCCAGCCATCATCAGAGAAGCATTCTTCTGCAGCAGATGGGGACAAACACAGAGCCCACAGCCAGACATTATTCAGAGAAGAGACCTTTTGTAACCATCAGCCATAAGTGGGATGTCTCCATAAAATCCCTACCCTCCGGGATTAGGGAACCTTGTGGAAGAAGAGGTAGAAAGAATATAAGAGGCAGAGGGGATAGAGGACAGCAAGGACACAAGGCCCCCTAAATCAACATGACCAAATCTCATGTGAACTCACAGGAACTGAAGGAGAATGCAGAGGGCCTACGGGGATCTGCACCAAAGGAGGTAAAGAGCTGACAGAAGTAGATGCATGCCCACATCTCTCACCCAGAAACTGTTTACAGTTAATGACCACTTGCAAATAAAAACATTAATTTCCTTTGGATTGCCTCAGTGTTTGTTGTTAGATCTCTATTTTCACTTCTGATTTTTGTTTTGGACAGTGTCTTTCAGGCTTTTAGTTAGTTTGGCTAAGGATTTGTCTATCTTGTTGATTTTTCTCAAAGAACCAGATCTTGGTTTTGTTGATTTTTTTTGTATTGTCCTATTTTTTTCTAATTTATTGATTGCAGCCCTGAATTTGATTATTTCCTGATGTCTACTCCTCTTAGTTGTGCTTGCTTCTTTTCTTTTCCTAAAGCTTTCAGATGCTAGTGTGGAAACTCTCTAACTTCTTTATGAAGGCACTTAGTGCTATGAACTTCCCTCTGGGCACTGTGTTTGTGGTACCCCATAAGTTTGGGTATGCTCTGTCTTCATTTTCATTGAATTTTAGGAAGTATTTAATTTTTGTCTTTATTTCCTCCCTAAAAAGTGGTCATTGAGTAGGGAATTGTTCAGCTCTCGTGAGTATATAAGTTCTGCGAGGGGCTGGGAAGGTATATTCTTTTGTGTTTGGGTGAAAAGTTCCATAGATATCTATTAGATCCATTTGATTCATGACATCTGTTAGTTTTATTGTTTCGCTGTTTTCGGACTCAATTGGTGAGAGTAGGGTATTGAAGTCTACCACTATTAATGTTTGGGGATTGGTGCATGATTTAAGCTTTAATGATTTATTTTTTTAATGTTGGCGCCCTTGTATTTAGGGCATGGATGTTCAGGATTGAGATGTCCTCTTGGCAGATTTTTCCTTTGATGAGTTCTTCCTTCTCTCTTTTGAGTATTTTGGTTGAAAAATCTATTTTATTAGATATTAGGATGGCTACTCTAGTTTGCTTTTTGGGTTACTTTGCTTGGAAAATGTTTTCAATCCCTTTACTGTGAGGTAATATTTATCTTTGTTGCTGAGGTGTGTTTCTTCTTTGAAGCAGAATGTTGTTCTATTTACACATCCATTCTGTTAGCTCATGTCTTTTTCTTGGAGGATTGAGTCCATTGATATTTAAAGATATTACTGATCAATGACTGTTAGTTCCTTTTATTATGCTGTTCTTGGTGGTAGTTTGTGGGCTTGTCTTCTTTTTGTTTTGCTGTTGTGAAGTTATTTATATCCTGTGTTTTCTTGGATATAGCTGACCTCCTTTAGTGTTTTTCTTATGGTATCTTCTGTAGGGATGTTTTTGTGCATTGATACTGTTTAAATTTGCTTTTGTCATAGAAAGTCTTGTTTTCCGCATCTTACTTCAAAAGCCTGAACTCCATAAAATGGGAAAATCTAAATGAAATGGAAAATTTTTTCTTGATAAATTCCACTTAAATTGAGATCTGGTAAGCAAGTTAAATATTCCTATAACCCCTAAGAAAATAGCAGTTATTAAAAGTCTTCATCCAAAATATGCCCAAGACCAAATGGTTTCAGAACATAATTCCACCAGACTTTCAAAAAGGAGCTAATATCAATTCTCCTCAAATTGTCCCACAAAATTGAAACAGAAGAAAAACTGGAAAACTCATTATATGAGCTCATAGTCACTCTGATACCTAAACCACTCAAAGACCTAACAAAGAAAGAAAAATTCATACCAATTTCCATTATGAATATTGATGAAAAAATCAACAAAATACTCAAAAACTAAATCCAAGAACATATCAAAAATATCATCCACTAAGATCAAGTTGGCCTTATCCCAAGCATGCAAATGTGGTTCAATATACAAAATCCCATCAATGTAATCCACCATATAAACAAACTGCAATAAAAAAAAAAAAACACATAGTCATCTCATTGGATGCAGAACGTCTTTGACAAATTCCAACAACCTTCATGTTAAAAGTCTTGGAAAGATCAGGGATACAAGGCACATATTAAAACTCAATAAAGGCAACCCTATGGTCAACATAAAATTAAATGGAGGGAAACTTAAAGCAATCCCACTGAAATCAGGGACAAGACAAGACGATTCACTCTCACAGTATTTCTTCAATATAGTGTTTGAAGTCCTAGCCAGAGCAAAAAGACAACCAAAGGAGATCAATGGGATGCAAATTGGAAAGGAAGAATTCAAAGTATTGCTATTCACAGATGATATGATAGTATACATAAGTGATGCCCCCCAAAAATCCACTCATACAGCTAGAAAATACTTTCAGCAAAGAAGCTGGATACAAAATTAATTTTTAAAAATTAGTAGGCCTTTTGTATATAAATGACAAACAGGCTGAGAAATAAATTTGGAAAACTACACCCTTCACAATAACCCTAAATAATATAAACTATCTCGTGTAACTCTAACAAAGGAAGTCAAAGACCTATATGGCAAGAAGTTCAAGTCGCCGAAGAAAGAAATTGAAGAAGTTGTCAGAAGATGGAAAGCTCTCCCACGCTTATGGGTTGGTAGAATATACATAGTAAAAATGGCCATCTTACCAAAAGCAATCTACAGATTCAATGCAATCCCCATCAAAATTCCAATGAAATTCTTTATAGGCCTTGGAAGAATAATTCTAAACTTTACATGGAAAAGGAAAAAAACATAGGATAGCAAGACACAATACTATACAGTAAAAGAACTTCAGGAGGTATCTCCATCCCTTTAAGCTATACTAAAGAGAAATTATAATAAAAAGTGCATGGTAATGGCATAGAAATAGATTGGTTAATCAATGGAATTGAATCAAAGACCCAGAAATAAACCTACACACCTATGGACACTTTATTTTTGATAAAGAATCCAAAAGCATACAATGGAAAGAAAACAGCATCTTTAACAAATCCTGCTGCTATAACTGCAGGTTTACATGTAGAAAATGCAAATAGATCTATATTTATCACTCTACTCAAAGCCCAAGTCCAAGTGGATCAAAGACCTTAACATAAAACAAGAAGACAAAGTGAGGAAGAGCCTTGGACTTCCTTGAATAGGAGACAACTTCCTAACAGAACAGAAACAGCTCAGTCTCTAAGATCCACAACTAATAAATGGGACCTCTTGAAACTAAAAACCTCACCAAGGCAAAGGACACTGTCAATAGAATGCAAAAAGCAGTCTACAGTTTGGGAAATTATCTTCACCAATCTTACATCCAAAAGAGGGATAATATTCAAAATATATAAGGAACTCAAGAAATTAAACCAGTAACAATCTAATTTAAAATGGAATTCAGAGCTAAACAGAACATTTTCAACAGAGGCATCTTGAATGGCCAAAAAGCACTTAAAGAAATGTTCAATGTCCTTAGTCATCAGGGAAATGCAAATTAAAGGATTCTGAGATTTCATCTTACATTGATCAGGATCAGAGTGGCTAAAATAAAAAAACTCAAGTGACAGCACATGCTGGAGAGGATGTAGAGAAAGGGAAACACTCCTCCACTGTTGGAGTGGTGCAAACTTGTACAACCACTTTTGAAATCAATCTGATGCTTACTCAGAAAATTGAGAATAGTTCTACCTAAAGACCCAGCTGGGTTCCTGTCCTGTTACTTTTTTTCTCCTACTTCCCATGCCCATCCCATTTGTTTTCCTAAGTGAGGATTGATCATCTTACCCCGTGTCCTCTTTCTTGTTTATCTTCTTTAGGTACACATATTTTAGTCTGTTTATCCTATCTTATAGGTCTATATAAGTGAGTATATACCATGTGTGTCTTTCTGTTCCTGGGATACCTCACTCAGGATGATCTTTTCTAGAAGACTCTACCTAGCAGTGTATCAAAGCACATGTGGAGACTCATAACCAAACCTTCGGCAAAGTGCAGGGAATCATACGATAAAAGGGGGCTGTAATATGACCAGGAGAGGACAGGAGCTCCACAAGGACAAAATATATCAGGTCACTGGGGTCCTCTCTAGTATACACTCACTTATATAGACCTATAAGATAGGATAAACATAATGAAATCTATACACCTAAAGAAGATAAACAAGAAAGAAGACCCGGGGTAAGATGATCAATCCTCACTTAGAAAGACAAATGGGATGGGCATTGGAAGTAGGAGAAAACCAGTAACAGGACAGGAGCTTACCACAGAGGGCCTCTGAAAGACTCTACCTAGCAGTGTATCAAAGCAGATACTAAGACTCATAACCAAACTTTTGGCAGAGTGCAGGGAATCATATGAAAGAAGGAGGAATTAGTATGCCATGGAAAGGATAAGAGTTCCACAAGGACCAAATATATCTGGGACCAGGGGTCTTTTCTGAGACTGTTTCTCCAATGAAGGACCATGTATGGATATAACCTAGAACCCCTGTTTGATGTAGCCCATGGTAGCTCAGTATCCAAGTGAGTACCCTCGTAAGGGGAACAGGAACTATTTCTGACATGAACTCAACAACTGGCTCCTTTACCTCCTCCCCCTGGGGGATGGGGAGAGGAATAGCCTTGCTAGGTCACAGAGGAGGACATTGCAGCCAGTCCTGAAGATGCCTGATAAGCTAGGGTCGGATGGAAGGGGAGGAGGACCTCCCCTAGTAGTAGACTTGGAAAGGGACAGGGAGGAGATGAGGGAGGGAGGGTGGGGTTTGGAGAGAATGAGAGAGGGGGCTAAGGCTGGGATACAAAGTAAATAACCTGTGATTAATATAAAAATGAAAATTAAGAAAAAGAAGACCCGGATGGGTGTATACCCAAAAGGTGCTTTTCCTTACAAGAAGGAAATTTACTCAACCATGTTCATAGCAGCTTTATTTATTACAGCCAGAGTCTGCAAACAACTTAAACCAAAGAATGTCCCTCAACCAAAGAATGGATAAAGAAATTGTGGTACATTTACACATGGAATATTGCTTAGTTATTAAAAGCAAGGAAATCATGAAATCTGCAGGCAAATGGATGTAACTAGAAAAGATCATCCTGAGTGAGGTAACATGGACCCAGAAAGACAAAAATGATATGTATTCACTAATAAGCAGATGTTAACCATTTAGTATAGGATAGACATACTACAATTTACAGACCCAAAGAAGATAAATAACAAGGAAGACCCAAGGGAAGATGCTTAAATCTCACTTGTAAAGGGAAATAGAATAGACAGAGAAAGTTGTTCAAGAGAGGAAACAAGACAGGAGCCATCTCATAGTTGTCCTCTGAGAGGCTCCACCCAGCAGGGGATCTAAATAGATGCTAAGACTCAAGGCCAAACATTTGGAGAAGCATAGTTAGTCTTGTGAAAGAAGGGGAGGAAAGACAGAAGGATCTGGAGGTGCCAGGAGCTCCATAATAAGACCAACAGAGCCAACTAACAGGGCCCAGAGGGTCTTGCTGAGACTGAAGCACCAACCAAGGACCACATATAGACTGGACCTAGACCCCCTACATAGATAAAACAGATGTACAGATCAAGTTTCATGTCGGTTCCCTAGTAAGGGGAGTGGGAAGTGTCTCTGACATGTCTCTGTTGCCTGCTTCCTGATTGATCACTTTCCCCTGGTAGGGCTGCCTCAACAAGCCACAGTGGAAGAGGATGTGTTCATCCCTTATGAGCTCGGATGGATGGGCAGGTAGGGGTACCCTTATCTGAGCTATGGGTGTTGGGGGATGGTGAAAGAGGGAGGAAATATAGAACTGGGGAGAGAGCAGGGAGGGGCTACAATGTAAAGTGGATAAATTAATTAATTAAAAAATATTTTTCTCCTAGGAAGTCTCACTGGGGAAACAAAGTACTTTTTTAAATAGATTCTTCTCTCTTACAATACATCCCTACAACAGTTGTCTTTCCCTCTGCTCTTCCCAAATCTCCTCCACTTCCCCTCTCCTCAAGATCATTCCTCATGACAAAGGAGTAGGCCTCCAGGAGGCAGCAACCAAACACAACAACACAAGATACAATAAGACAAGGCAAAAGTTCTCATATGAAGACTAGGCAACCCAATGGGAGAAAATAGAGTCCCAGCTTCAGTCTCTTCGGTGTGTGCTGCATGATTGGCAGTAGATGGCAAAAAGGAAACCAACTCAGTGACATATTTGGATGTTCCCTGTCTCATAATGTCATACTAGGGGATTTTTCTTGTTTTTTGCTTTTGTTCTTGTTCTTTTATTTTACCCTGTAGGATCTCTTTATATATGTGATATGTACTTTTGTTATTGTGATTTTTATGGGATTCCTGAGTGTGTGAATGAGTGGATCTATGTGTTTGTATATTTTTCCCGTGTCTTTTCTTGGGTTCCTTTTATTCTGATTGCTTCCTTCATCCTATTCTAGTTTGCTTGGTTTTGTTTAAAATGATTTTATTCTACTTGGTTTTATTTTTTTTTCCATTTTAGTTATTCATTTTACATCTCAATCATAGCTAGCTCCTTCCTCTCCTCCTGATCCCTCCCCTTGTCACTCTTTCATCTCCCTGTACTCCCTCCCAGACCTCTTCAGAAAAGTGGGGACACCGTCCTTGCACCCCTAGCAAACTTGCTTCAGCACATCCATGCTCATCAGGACCGTGCACTTCCTCTTTCACAGTGTCATGGCAAAGCAGCCACTCCAGGGTGAAATGACCAGAAAGCATGCATCATAGACCATGTCAGAGACAGTCCCGATCCCCTTTCTGGAGGCCCCACATGGAGGCTAAGCTGTCTATTAGGTATATGTGTGTAGAAAGTCTAGGTCTAGTCCATGCCTGGTCCTTGGTCGGTGCTTTGATCTCTGTGAGTCCCTCTGGGCAAGGTTAGTTGGAACTCTTGGTCTTCTTGTGGAGCTCTTGACCCTCTGGGTTGTTCTATCCTCCCTCCTTGCCTGCCCTACTCTTCTACAAGCCTTCCTATGCTCTGCCCAATGTTTGGCTGTGAGTCTCAGTTTCTGTTTAGATCTGTTACTGGGCGGAGTCTCTCAGAGGACAGTCATGCTTGGCTCCAGTCTGCAAAAACAGTAGAGTATCATCAATAGTGTCAGGGGTTGGCTCCCTCGTGGGTCTCAGGTAGGGCCTTCCCTTGATCTCTGCTTTGTCATAATCCTGCATATCCTGAAGGCAGGGTAAGTTATGAGTGGAATTTATTGTATTCTTTAGACGTAAGTTTGTTTTCTAACAAGAGACAGAAAGGGGGTGGATATGGACGGGAGTAGCTGGCAACGCACTTACAGTAAAGGGAAACTGTAATCAGGATATATTGCAGAAATAGAATCCATTTTCAATAAAAGAGAAAGAAATGAATGCCAAAGAGTAAAGAGGTTATGACACAGTAAAGGGCAATCCTTTAAAGAGAATACGCTTGCATAGTTCAAAAAGGGGGGCATAGGCCTCATGAGATGTGAACCCTAAGTAGAATTAAGGACTTGGAGTTTAAAATATGCACTACTAGCTTGCTTGGTATTATTTATTGTCTTGTAGATTTGGTCATATTGTACTCTGACCCATTTTTTTCATGAATATTCTTAATTTGCTGGTAGGTTTTAAATAACATATTTTCTGTGAAAAAAATACAAAAAAACTAATCCTGGGCATTCTTAATAAAATAAATATGTTTATATAGAAGAATGTGCAGTTGGATTAGTTATATTTAATATGCAGACAATAGAAAAATAATTAAAGCTGAGAAAATAATTGAAGTTATAAAATTCCTTTAGGAAAAGCTTAACAAATAAAATTGACAGAATTTTATACTCAAAGAAAAGTCTATATAAAGGAAGGGATAATTATTTCTACTATTTAACCTATGCAATGCAATCCTGGAGGAGAACTTGTTAAACTGTATGTTTGTATCAGCAGATTGTGAATTTGAAGTATACTTCAGTGTTCAATTAAAATGACTTTTAGTGAGAGACAAAGACGTATTTGAGTTTATTATTGTAATTACTGGCTGTTGGATGATTCTTCCAGTATTTTCTTAACAAACTGTAAAAGGTAGTAAATATGAAAAAAGCTAACCATACTATTCCTTTTACTTCTTAAAGAATAAATAAATTCTAAAATAGTATTGATTTAAGATATTTTTGCTTCTTAGGCATGTGGATTCTCTCATGTTATGTTCTCAATGGAGAATAACATTATTGTACTTATGCAGTCACCCTTCAAACAAGATATATCCTTTACACTTTATATCTAGACACTAGTAAACACTTGGAAAAAAAAAACAGCAAACAAGCCAGAGTTCTTGGCATGCAGCTATGTTTTCAAGGTATAGGCCAGACTTTTCTGACAGATGGAGCATGGGCTCTGAGAAAATTGAGACCAAAGAGGTCAGACGTTGAGAAGGCATTTTTCCTGTGTGCCCACAAGAACATTTTATAAGAAATAAATCAATATGTGTACAAATCAAGGATCATAATCCAATTTGATATGACACACAAAAGTGAATTCTGATCCATAAGACACAGGATTCCAACTTTAGGACACCCGCATGTGATTCTCCTCCTAGAAATAAAAGAGAGTCAACAAAGGTGAAGGGTTCTCAGTCAACATACATTTCAAGACTCTTCACAACACCTAACTTAGGAAACTGAGTTAGAGAAAAAGTTAAAGAAAATTACTTGTATATAGACAATGTTAAAAGTATGGCTCTTTGGTCACCTGCCTCTGAGGGGGGAGCAGTCTTACCAGTCCGCAGAGGAAGACAATGCAATCAGTCCTGATGAGACCTGATAGGCTAGGGTCATATGGAAGGGGAGGAGGACTATCAATGGACTGGGGATGGGCATGGGAGGAGAAAAGGGATGGAGGGTGGGATTGAGAGTGGAAGAAGGAGGGATCTACAGCTGGGATTCAAAGTGAATAAATTGTTGTAATAAAAAAAATAAATGAATAAGTAAATAAATAAATAAAATTTTAAAAAAGAATCTACTGTGAATTCCCTAAATTATCTCTATTTGTGCTTGGAGAGATACCTCAGTGTCTAAAACATATTATATTGTTTTTGCAAAAGACCCAAATTCTGTTTCCAGTATCCTAGTTGGGGGCCTTACAACCATCTGTAAATGCAGGTACAGAGATTCCATCCTTCTGTCACCTTGAACACTGGCACTCACATGTGAATATCAACATTTTATCTATCTATCTATTTATATCTATCTATCGATCGATCTATCTATCGATCGATCTATCTATCTCTATCTATCTATCTATCTATCTATCTATATATCTATCTTTATTCCCTTTATATCCCTGTCTTAGGCCCTCCCTCCTCTCCTCCAGTCCCACCCTCCCTCCTTCTTTCCCTTATCTCCCCCACCTACTCCTCAGAAGAGGGGAGCCACACACACACACATACCAAGCCACCCTAGCACACCAAATATCATCAGTACTGAGCACATCTTCTTGTCCTGTGGCCTGGCAGGGCAGCCCTGCCAGGTAGAAGTGACAGAAAAGCAGACAGTAGAGTCCATGTCACAGACAGCCACCTCTCTCTTTCTAGGGGACCGACATGATGTTCAAGCTACCCATAGGCTACTCATGTGTAAGGGACCTAGGTCAAGTTCATGCATGGTTCTTGGTTGGTGCTTCGGTCTTCACAGGCACTCTGGGGCCAAGGTTAGTTGGCTCTGTTGGTCTTGTGGAACTCCTATCCTCTCTGGGTCTTCCTATTCTTCTCCCCATTCTTCCATACGACTCCCTGTGCTCCACGCAGTGATTGGGCATGAGTCCCAGCATCTGTTTTCATCTGCTGCTGGGTGAAGCCTCTCAGAGGACAGCTATGTTAGGCTCCCATCTGCAGCTATAGCAGAGTATCATTAATAGTGTCAGGGGTTGGCTATCTTCCAGGGGCTGTTCTCAGGTTGGGCCTGGTATTGATTGGCATTGATTGGATGCTCCCTCAATCTCTGCTCTATCTTTATCCGTGCCCATCTTATAGGCTGGGAAAATTTTGGGTTGAAGTTTTTGTGGGTGGATTGGTGTTCTCCTCCCTCCACCAGGACTTTTGTCTAGTTAGAGGGTGGCCTCTTCTGTCTCTCTGATCCCTGCCTCTGGAAGTGTCAGCTGGAGTCACCCCCATATCCTCCCAGGGGCCTAGCCTGTCATAGGTGTCCAGCTAGTCTCAGAGATGCTTGTCACTGTGGTTTCTCTTCTCTGTACAAGCCTTCAGTCCTCCTGTCCACTCTCACCACATCTGATCTCCACCCTCATTTCTCTTCATGCTTGCTCCCCTACCCTGTTTCTCCTCCTCAACTGCTTCTGTAGTCCATTCTATTTCCTCTTCTGACTGAAATTTAAGTATCCTCCTTTAAACCACATTCCTTCATTTCATTTAGAGACAGTATCCAATGAAAGTTCTTATTTATTTTAATTATGGAAGGACACATAATTCTACCACTGAAGCATCCATGTTTACATTCTGCATATAGAAAACAAAATGTCAGGCGAGCAAGGCATATAGCTGGGAAACTCAGACGCACAGTTTTTAATATTTCAATTATGAAATAAGATTTTACATCTCATCTGTTTACCGAACAAATATTTGTTTAACGTGTATTATGTAAGTTACATGTTAGATGGCATTGTTAAGAGTCATTAAATGATGGTTAAAATGATGTCTAAACATCAAAAGTGCACATGAACACACAATGTAATTCTACCAGTGATGTATAATAAAAGGAAAAATGTGAGGCTTTAATAACAGATATAGATTTAATCTTTCTTTTATGTTATCACAGTGGCAGGCTGAACATTTTTTTCAATTAGTAAACCAGAAAACTTCATATATGATAGCTAGATGATAATCGATCTATATTTTGTGAAAGGTTGAACGAGGGAAAACCATGATAAGAATTTATTTTTTGAAATTAAAAAAAAAAAACCTATGGACTTTCTTAAACATACTTTTAACCAATCAATATATACCTTTTTTAAATCTCAATTAAGATATTTCTAGGACTAGACTGCCAAAGAAAAAAGAATCTATCAGTTTACAAGTAATATATATTCGTCACATTTTCATGAGAAATTTGCTTTTGTAGAGAATGTGACAGTGTACATAAAGCTCCAAAAAAAAAAAAAATCCTAGTAGTGATTTTAAAAGATTCTTTAAAGAATTTAATTCATGAAGTTATAGTTGCTGAGAAAAAATTGCCCAATATAAATGATCAAACTGGGGGAAACAAAAATGTAGAGCTCTTAGATGAAAATGTTTTCAGAAAATGCATTGATGTTCTATAGTGACTCTAGAGCAGAGATCACAGAGAAGAGCTCGGAGATGACCCCGGATGGTATGAGAAAATGAGATGCACACTATTTCCACATGTCCCTGCATCAATCAAACATGCAGTTTACCAGTAACATGGAACTCTACCAGAAAATCCAGAGATGAGATTAATGTGAAGTCCAATATACAACTGACTCCCCCTTTCTCGTGTACAATGATAGCTCTGAGTAACTTAGAGGTAGAGTTGGGCTTTTGTTAATGTTTTGGTCTCATGATGCTGAGTTCATTAATCTTTCAATGGTTGTGCATAACCAGTTCAATTGGGACTTACCTGCTTACTTGGAGTAGAGCTGAGATACGTGGAATTAAATATGAAAATATTTCCCTAAACTATTAAAACAAGCAAGTAAATATAATTGGATAAAATTCAAGTAACATGCTTTGTCATGTCACTAATTTTATACAATGCTAAAAATTAACTTAAATATTACTACATAGATACATTATACCCAATTATGCACAAAGTCAACACCAGGCATATTTTGCTGTTATATGTTTCAGTTAGATGAAGTTAACATACTTATAATACACTTGGTAACTAGAAATCATAAAGCTAAAGGAAAGTAGCATATGGAAAGGTTGTGAATTAGGGTATCTGAACAACAGAGAACAGTGATTCTACAGTTTTAAGGATACGCAGAATTCTAACATTGATAAGCCACATTGAGGAAAGGAATGAGTGATATTTCCAAATACCAAGAAAAACGTTGCCCTAAAGTTTATACTTTCATCGCTGTCCAACTGTTTGACAGATGAGCAAATCAATTTTTTGGCACAACACTAGCCAATTTACAGGACCCATAGGGAGTTCACGGATGCTGGCCAAACAGAATGTTTGCCCAAGATAAAGCTGGTAAGGGTTTCAAAGGAAAAACAAACTTCTAATTTTTTCTTTGAGAGAGTTTTGTTCAGTTGTTTTTTTTTTTTTTTTCTTCACCAAGATATTGGTAAAAGGTGATCTTAACCTTGTTAATTGGGCTGGAAAAGTTTCCTCTCTTCTTTGAGAAATGTCTGCTATACATCAAACATCCATATCATATGCTTTGATCATGCTGGAAGATTTCACATTTTCTTTCTTCCCTCTCCTGGTTACCTTAACTTTCCAAATGGGTCCCTCAAGAGTCTTCATATTCTTTCCTTGTATACTATGTCTTTTTCCCTGGAACAACCTTTTCAATCATGTGGATTAAAATTCATCTTTGTCATCTTTGATCTAATGCATCAGACCTTAACTGTTAATAATTATAGTTACACAATAGGTCTGAACTCAGAACTTAACCCTTTCTCTAAATCAGTCTTATCAACTTTTGACAGGAAGATACAAATTAAATTATTCACATATTCCTGTCATTTACTGTCTTCTCATTTGTCCCTAACAGTAAACCATCTTCATTTTAGGAAAAGAATGAATCTGAATTTCATCAAAACCTTAGGAGAATAATATAGCAAAGGTGGATTCCAAGCTGAAGTTTGTCCTCTGCACCCTGTAGTTCTGTGATGTTCACACCAATGCCACAGTCAGTGGGTGGGCATCTCTCTGGTCATGTCACTCTTCCTGTTACAAAGTGGCATTGCCCTTTGAATGACTGAAAACCTTCCCATAGTGAAAACAAGGTACATGTTAGGGAATGTGTCCTTCATGATCTATGAGTGTCACTTGATAGCTTAAAACATGCTAAACATTAAAGAACATAAAGAAAATTTAACGTATTATAATAGAAATAACCAAATCAAAAGACATAATTTTCAATTTCAAAATTAGTAAATTTTATTTTATTTTTTTTATTTATTTATTTATTTTTGTTCTTCTCAATGCAGTTTATTCAGGAACCTTGGACAATCTTCTGACCCTGGGGAAAGCCAGCCCACAGCTTAAAATAGCCTCTGGGTAGCCAACCCCAACATGCCTCGTGGGCAATGCAAATAGGTCCACATACACGGAAGCAAGCCAGATCCTCAGCCTTAGCCAAATATGGAGTTGTTTGTGACAGAGAGCACTCACCATCGGGAAGGTGGAAGGCAGAAACCAGCTCCATCTTTAAGGCGCGGTATTACGCAGCTCTCTACAGTTCCCTCTTTTTGTTTTAGACGCATCAGGCAAGAGTAGAGGTCTGATCTCTGATATTAGAAATATATTGGGACTTTGTACCAATGTTCATTTAGGTGTCATCCACCCAAAGAGCATCAGACCCGTCCGATACCTTTATCTCAGAGGCGGGACCTGGGGCATCAACCCGCATGCAATCAGACATGCTCTTCTCTGGGTCGAGAGCGGCTGACCCTGAGTGCAGTGCTTAGCCTCGCATCCTGAGCGTAACATTTTAGCTTTTTATGGTAGCCAACCATGCTTGGGGATACTGTCCTGCTTCGATGGCTGTAAAGGCCTGAATGATCATGGCTGCATTACACTGTTGTGAGACTCTAACCTTGCATATACACCACAGGCAAACCAAGGCGACCAACACCAGAAGGCCTGCTAATGCTCCCATGCCCGCCCATTCCTTCAGATGATTCATGGCTGCAGCAATCCATGATGATACTCCTGTGGCTACTCCTGAGTCCACTCTGGTAGAATTTGCCGTAACAATGGCCACTCTCAGCTGCTCCATCATAGTATTGAATTCTTCAGTCCAATTACCTAAAGGGATCTTGGAATTACAGCCGCCATTGTTACTGCCATCTCATTGGCAGCTGTTGGAGCTACCACCGCGGCATTAGCCATGTGTCATTCTGTGCAGACTGCTCAGACCCTAAATAATCTTTTAGCCAATGTAGCTCATGCTCTAGATGTAAAAAAAAAGAATTAATGCTCAACTAAAAGGAGACTTGATGGTGTTCAATCAGAGGATTGACCTCATGCAGTAGCAAATTGATACCCTATGGCAAATCGCTCAACTTGGCTGTCAATGGAAGTATGCTGGACTTTGTGTCACTAGCATACAATATGAGAATGTTTCCCGTGCTGCAAATCTGTCTAAACAATTGTCTAGCTATATTTTAAGTAAATTTTATTTTTAAGAAATGGAAATTTGGTTACTAAAGATAATGGATGAGGGTGAAAAAGGACAATTGTTATAAGAAATCATTTTATTTATGGATTTATAGTGTTAAAGAAGTACAAATATATTACTGGATATTGAATCCACAATAGTACCTCTAAGTGACATGAATTCATTTTTTAATATTAAGAGATCAACATATTAGGATCCTTGATCTCAAATGCTATACACCAAAGACCAGTTATTCAATATGTAGCAAAAGCTAACAGTGTAATTAAGAGAAATAGATAAATTCATAGTCATGGAATTGAATTAAGGCTTAAGCCTTGTCTACTAATGATTATAAAATTAGCTTGATGAAAATAAGAGGATGTATGCATTTGATATTTTTATTGACACTCGGCACAACCACCGTATGCTATGCAGTTTTTCAAGTAGAAAATGAAAAGTTTACTAAAGCTGAACAAATTCTAGCCCCCAGATATTCCCTCAATAAATTAAAAAGGATTCTTGCCAAAATAGAAGTAAGAGAGATTAACCTGAGGCTATCTATTAAACAGTCAACTGTTTGGATTCTAAATTATGTGTTTCTCAATAATGACTGAATCTGGGTAGAATATTTTGGGGAAAAAAATGGAACCTAAACTGAAGGTAAGCAGTGTACCATATCTGAACTGCTAAAGAATTGCTAAATCATTGCTGAGGACCATAGAACTAAACTCTTATGAGGAAAAATAAAAACCCTCATACGTTAAATGGAAACACATAGGAAATAAGCATAACAAAGGGTAAATGAGAATAAGATCAAAGCATACATCAATTAAAAACGCTGACACAATCCACCCGTTTCTCATCTAATAATTATGCATAAGACCTAATTCTTATTCACTTTCCACCTCAATGATTAAAGATAAACTACTTTAAAATATAACAAAAATGACAGGAGACTGATATGTATTATTCATTTTCTTCTTTCCCTAGGCTAGATTATGAACCCATTATATTAATTCTTATGTGTATTATAAAATTTATCCATTATCACTTATATTAAAACTGTTATGTACTTTGATATGTAATATCTTCTTTCCTGTTTAAGATGTGGACTCTGAAAGTTAAGAACCTAAGCCCATTGTTCAGAGTCAAAATTCAGGTGCTTAATGTCAACTCCAATTTGGTGAATGAGACTATCGTAACCTCCAAGTTAATCAATTTTATTATTTACATATACATTTTGCCAAGACAGGGAAATATTTGTAACTTCACTTTTCCTCACACAGGACATAAAACATGAGCTTCCAATTGTTACATTGTTAAAATATTTGATGTGTGAAATAATGAATGAAAGACTCTACCTAGCAATGTTTCAAAGCAGACACTAAGACTCATAACCAAACCCTCAGCAGTGTGCAGGGAATCATATGAAAGAAGGGGAGTTAGTATGATATGGAAAGGATAGGAGCTCTACAAGTACCAAATATATCCGGGCACAGGGTCTTTTCTGAGACTGACACTCAACCAAGGACCATCTATGGATATAACATAGAACTTCTGCTCAGATGTGGCCCGTGGTATCTCAGTAACCAAGTAGTTCTCCAAAGTAAGGGGAACAAGGACTATTTCTAACAGGATCTCAAGGGCAGGCTCTTTGACCTCCCCCGCACAGGGGAGGAGCAGTCCTGTTAGGCCACAGAGGAGGACTTTGCAGCCAGCCTTGAAGATACCTGATAAAACAGGGTCAGATGAAAGGGGAGGAGGTCCTCCCCTATCAGTGGACTTGGAAAGGGGCAGGGAGGAGACCAGGGAGGGAGTTGGGGAGGGGGAGGGAATGAGGGAGCGGGATACACCTGGGACACAGAGTTAACAAATTGTTACTAAAAAGAAAAAGAAAAATTAAAAAAAAGTTTTCCCAAGGTTTGCTGAATTTTTTTATACCATTTTATTAGTGTTTTTTCATATATATATATATATATACATAGTAAATGCAAGGCTAGCCTGTGCTACAGGACAATATTGCCTTAAATACCAGGATATTTTTAACTAATCTTCTAGATAGACATAACCAACTTTGCTCACTGTAAATTGTCAGAATCTAGCCCTGACAGTGAGGTTCAAACAGAAGGAGGACGTGTGAGATCCGTGAAAGAAGACTTGAACCAAGAGGTGCAGTTCACACACTCTGGTACTGAGATTATTCAGGTCACATTTAATTATAAATCTGGTTTTTACAGCTGAAAAGCTTCACATACCTTCGGCAAGCAGTTACTATCTAATCCAGCACACTGTTACATGACCAAGTCACCATAGTTGGCAGCAAGTGCAGTTTGAGTACAGAGAGATAACAGACTACCTACCCATAAAAATTGATTTAATTATAGACATCTAGCATCTCCCCACATTTTGACGAGAAAATCTAATTCCTCTAACACTCACAACTCTAGGCAAATTAGTAACCTGAGTCAATTTTTCATCCTTGCTTGGCTCACCTCTGAGTATTCCTATTTAGTCTTGGAATCAACAATCCAGCAAGAATCTCCCAATCTTTTGATGGTCAACTCGCTCTTGTTTGGAACAGGTCAGTGGGCAAATTGTTTAACCAATGGGAAGTTCTCATTTGGAAAGAACATCCAGACATTAGCTGACCTACCCAGACCAGGCCTTTGGGTTGAGTCAACCACATCATCTTTATTACAAACAGATGAATAGTGATCTGTTCCATTCCCACAATGCTGAGAGACAAAAAAAAAAAATAAAATAAATAAATAAATAAATAAATCACTGAATCAATGTCTGAGTTTTCTTTTTCTGACTCTGGGAAATTCCTGTCAAAAAAATGAAAGTAAAAACTGACACTATCAAAGCCTAAAGTACAATTCCAAGGCAAAAGTGAACCAAGCATTCCTTGAGGAAAGGCCAGGAGATTCTGTATGAATATCCCCACAGGTCCTTGCCATGCAGGAACCCAAATTCTCGGTCTTGGCATAAGGGGAACCATGTGCATTACACTCATGTGCCTTTCCCAGAAGGAGCCTGGCCACCACCAGTAAATTATTTGTGTGATTTTTTTTTTCATTCAAAAACTAAGTATACCCAACCCTGCTTGGTTATAGAGATCAGAGGGGATACATCATGTTCAGGGGAGCATAGTTGTAGAGGGTTTTTTTTTTCTTCTTCTAAATATGCTGGACTTCAAAAATGAGAATTTGGAGAATACAAGCAGATGGGAGACATAAAATATGAAAAATGGACAGGCCAGATCTAAAGTAACTAGTGTTCTCTGCATCTGCTAAAAATAAAATAATACATTTCTTTGGATGTGAGCTATGAAAACTATCTGGCAATTCTAAAGGATTAGAAATAAGCTGTCAGCATTGGTTGCAGCTATAGTAGCAGCTGTGTCTGAGAAAAATGTGTCCACTAGGGAGGGTAAATGTGGGGTTTAAAAAAATAAAACACCAAATGCAAATACAGTATTACATGATGTGGTTGGTTTTTTTTTTTTCAACATGAATTTTACCATTATATCTTTGAAGTTTTTTTTTTTATTTCTTATGGTGTTTTATTTTTTTCTCGAACCATTTTTTTACTATTATTATTAGTTACATTTTATTAACTCTGTGTCCCAGCTGTATCCCACTCCCTTATTCCTTCCCAACCCCACCCTCCCTCCCTCATCTCGACCCTGCCCCTTTCCAAGTCCATGGATTGGGGAGGACCTCCTTCCCTTTCATCTGACCCTATTTTATCAGGTATCTTCAGGACTGGCTGCAAAGTCCTCCTCTGTGGCTTAGCAGGACGGCTCCTCCCTTGGGGAGTGGGGAGGTCACAGAGCCTGCCATTGAGTTCCTGTCAGAAATAGTCCCTGTTCCCCTTACCATGAGAAACCAATTGGTTACTGAGCTACCACGAGCTTCATCCGAGCAAAGGTTCTAGGTTATATCCATACATGGTTCTGAGTTGGAGAAACCGTTTCAGAAAAATTCCCTGTGCCCAGATATATTTGGTCCTTGTGGAGCTCCTATCCTTTCCACGTCATACTAACTCCCCTTCTGCCGAAGGTTTGATTATAAGTATTAGTATTTGTTTTGAAACGCTGCTAGGTAGAGTCTTTTAGATGCCTTCTGCGGTAGACTCCTGTCATATGTCCAAAGCATATCCCATTTGTCTAAGTGAGGATTGATCATCTTACCCCATGTCTGCTTTCTTGTTTGTCTTCTTTAGGTGTATAGACTTCATTATGTTTATCATATCTTGTAGGTCTATATAAGCGAGTATATACCATGTTTGTCTTTCTCCTTCTGAGATAATTCATTCAGAATGATCTTTTCTAGATCCCACCATTTGCCTGCATGAAACTGAAAAGCTTCTGTAATGTATAGGACACTGTCATCAAAACAAAACGACTGCCTACAGACTGGGAAAGAATCTTCACTAACCCTCTATCTGACAGAGGGCTAATATTCAGTATATATAAAGAACTAAAGAAGCTGAAAAACAGCAAACCAAGTATTCCAATTAAAAAATGGGGAACAGAGCTAAACAGAGAACTCTCTGTAGAAGAATACTGAATGGTAGAGAAACACTTAAGGAAATGCTCAACATCATTAGCCATTAGGGAAATGCAAACCAAAAGGACCCTGAGATTTCACCTTACACCCATCAGAATGGCCAAGATGAAAAACCCAAGTGACAACACCTGCTGGAGAGGTTTTGGAGAAAGGGGAACCCTCCTCCACTGCTGGTGGGAATGTAAACTGGTACAACCACTTTGGAAGTCAATCTGGCGCTTACTCAGACAATTAGGAATAATGCTTACTCAAGGCCCAGCTATACCACTGCTAGGTATATACTCAAAATTTTCTCAAGTACACAACAAGGACATTTGCTCAACAATGTTTGTAGCAGCTTTATTTTTAATAGCCAGAACTTGGAAACAACCCAGATGTCCCTCAACGGAGGAATGGATACAGAAATTGTGGTATTTTTACACAATGGAATACTACTCAGCAATCAAAAATAAGGAAATCATGAAATTTGCAGGCAAATTGTGGCATCTTTGAAGTTTTGATCAAAAGAATGCGACTAAATAATATGGCCACTGCAGTTATGAACACGGCTGCTTTTTTTTGGGGGGGTGGGGGGTTAATGATAAGAAACACTACAAAGAAACCAATCAGTTAAATTTTTGCTCTTCTCTTTGTAGGGGTGATATATTTTTATATTATTACTTAGGCTTCAGAATATATTCTTCAAAACAAAAACTATATACAGTATTATTTGAAGAAAATTGTGCTTATAATTTTTTTCCTTGTTTAGCTTAATATGGTGACAGGAATTGCTATAAAAGGTAGGAAAGATAAAGTTTCCAAGGCAGTTAATGGCAGTATAGTCCACATCTTGTGATAATCCATGGTCATTCTGAACACAGATTCATCTGAAACATGTCTTTAGACATGAAAACAGTAGTAAGATAAGCATAGGATATAGCTTGTCTGGTAGTAAATGAATTAAGAGCCATACTGAAGGGTAAGGCCCCACACTGAACAAATGTGAGCTAATGAATCCATGTATTACCATGCATGAATGCCACAGCACTATACATGTTCTTTGGGCATAGTTGGTGCTGGACAGGCTAATTTTTAGTTGTTTGACTTTCTTCTCTTTGATTTCCACTTTGTAATACTTCGTTTGTATCCTCAGGCATTGTTTTCTCAAGTGAGCATTAATCCTTGTCAATTTTCCTGGTCCAGTGGCTCCTGCCTGTAATCCCAGCACATGGGAGGCAAAGGCAGATGGATCTCTGTGAGTTCTAGGTCAGCCTGTTCTACAAAGTTCAGGACAACCAAGCCTACACAGAGAAACCCTATCTCAAAAACAAACAAACAAACAAACAAAAAACAAATAAAAAAAAACAAAGAAAGAAAGCAAAACAAAATAAAGCAAAAATCATGAAAAATTTTGTCAATTTAAAACATATGTAACTCAAGGCATGGTGCATTATACCTGTACTCCCAATCCTTGACAAGCTTAGGCAGAAATGTTGTGTGTTCTAGGCCAATGTGGACTACACAAAGGTGTCGTGTAATTAGCTTGAGAAAACATTGGGAATTTGTCTCAAGAATAAAAATAAATAAATAAACCTACTAAAATCTGTACACCTAAAGAAACTAAGCAAGAAGGAGGACCCTGGGTAAGATGCTCAATCCTCATTCAGAAAGGCAAACGGAATAGATATAGGAAGAGGGAACTAACAGTAAGCAAACCATTCTGTTAAAAAAAAAAAGATTCAAATCATTTACAAATGGAAGAGCAATGCTTAAACTTAGCAAATGCTGTAGAATCCTGACTTTCACGGAAATGTGAGAGCTGATTGCTTCTATCCAAGAGGAAATAAGTTACCAAGTAAGAAATCATCATGAATATGTTGTGATTTAGCCTGTGAAATCAGCGGTGGTTCCTAAAAAGCCGAAAGAGCAGATATATGAAGGACAAAGATCTCAGAAGCAACAATTTTCTTTTGACGAAAATGCATGAGTTATGCACTAAAAGATTGCAATATGACTCTGCTGGATTCTATGGTCATATGACTTAATGTCTCTAATTTAAAGTAGCTGCTTAATAGTCTATATTTACTACTTGGAATCACAAAAGTCAGTTAAATTTCGTTTAGGAGAGTTATTTCAGCACAACCAAGTGCACAAAGAATATCCAAATGCTCCAGGCTTACCTCATTAATGAGCAGGAATCTAAGGAACCTGCTTTTCTATGATTCTCATTTATGCCTATAACACTCCTCGGTGGGATTCAGAAGTAGCAGTTAAAAACAGAGTGCTCTTCCCCAACAACTGACTGACTCGTTTCTTAAAACTGTCTAATTGGAGACCTGCACACTGTAAAGGTGAAAACAGCGCAGCTGCAAACATTGGTTCTACTGTTTCCATCGTACGTGTCTTTTCATTCTTAAAAGACACCATTGAAATACATACCTTCATCTCCCTCTTTCTTTTTCTCTATATGTCTCACACACTAGCTATATTTTAATTATAGATGTAGATTTTATAGTTATTTTAATTACATATATACAACTGGTTTTTCTTCCCTTTTGAACCTTCATCTCAGAATCTCACTTTACTAAGAACTTTAGGCTTTAATTACCCTAAATACAAATCTGAGGAATATAATGAATTGATGCCAAATAATTTTATAACCTAAAACATACATGTAGGATTTTTATTTTTATTTTTATTATAATTTCAGACACAAGTTTAGTGTATTTACCTCATTTTCATGTTCTCTCTCTCCATTTTTAATGCCTACATATAAGAAATGCTATTAGAAGGCAATTCCCTGATCTTCTGGTCCTTAAAATTTTTCTACTCCCTCTTCTGCAATGTTCTCCAAGCCTTCTGTGTGGGAGCCATTTTGTACATGTATCAATTGAGACTATATACATTGCTATAATAGAGCAATACACACACACATATATGTGCAAAAAAGTTGATTATATGTATACTCATATATATGTGATATATATTATATAGGTATGATATATATAATATAATATACACATAAAGTTGATTATATGTATATTATATAATCAACTGTTTAAAAGTCTCCTTAACTTAATAGAAATCATGTACTAAATTCTACCACCCCTGGGGAACTTATCATGGTTTCACTGAAATTTTGAGAGAGTGACTAAATACTTGATCTAAATATAAAAGCCTTTTAAAAAATAAAGTTCAAACTAACTCATATATGCAAAATGCTAGAGTTGCTATTGATTTATTACCAGGTGTATTGATATATTACCAGTTTCCTTATTTAAATAGATGCAGAAGTCAAATTGTATGCCAGCAATACTTACCATCCAGTGTGTCCTTTCTCTAGTTCCTATAGTTTCTGGTCTCTTTGATGCTTCAGATCAACCCAAAACCAAGCACAACCTGATGAAGAAATTCCATGCTAATTTCTGCAGTTGCCACATAACAACAATTTGATTTCCAACACTCTTCACAAAAGATCCCATCAACTTTAGAAAGCACAGAAGCTATGTTAAATCAATACACACAAGCAATCCATCAGGCCCCTACTCAGATAGTAATCTTAGAGACAATTTCAAATATATTCAGAGAGAATGTGTTAAAAAAAATTTTTTTTGAGTTAGGTATGTCGATGTTAGAAACTCTTAGATACTTTCACTGGGAGTAAAATGTAGAATAAGCATAAATCAAACATCATGAAACAGAGAGAAACTTAAATCGATCCCACAGAAATCAGGGACAGGGCAAGGCTGCCCAATCTATCCTTATCTCTTTAACATTATACTGGTCCTAACTAGAGCAATAAGATAAATGAAGGAGATCAAGGTGATACAAATTGGAAAGGAATAAGTCAAAGTACCACTATTCACAGATGATTTGATAGTATGTATGAGTGATCCCCAAAATTCTACAAGAAATCTGCTACAACTGATAAATAGGTTCAGCAAAGTGCTTAGACACAATATTAACTCAAAAAAAAAAAATCAGTATCCCTGCACTCTGCCCAAAGTTTGGCTATGAGTCCAGTATCAATTTTGATACCCTGCTGGGTAGAGTCTTTCAGAGAGAGGCTCTCTGTGGTAGGCTCCTGTCCTGTTGGGGAGATAGAAAGACCTGGAGGAGACAGGAGCTCCACAAGACGTCCAACAGAACCAAAAAATCTGGGCCCAAGAGAGTAGGGGAGGAGGACCTTAGCTATCAGTAGACTAGGGGAGGGATAAGAAGGAAAAGAGAGAGGGAGGGTGGAACAAGGATGAGATGAGAGAGGAGCCTACAGCTGGGATACATGGTGAATATATTGCAATTAATAATAATAATAATAATAATAATAATAATAATAATAATGTTTATTTAAAAATATAGCATCTTCAAAAAATGGTGCTGGGTGCTGGTCTAACTGGTTATATACATGTAGAAAAATGCAAATAGAAGTATACATATCACCCTGCACAAAAGTAAAGTCCATGTGGATAAAAGACCTCAACATAAAACAAGACACACTAAATCTGTTGGATGAAAAAGTGCTGAAGAGACTTGAACTTGTTGGCACAGGAGATAACTTCCTAAACAGAACACCAAAAGCACAGGCTCTAAGACCAACAATATATAAATGGGACTTCCTAAGACTTAAAAAACAAAACAAAACAAAACAAAACTTCTGCAAAGCAAAGTACACTATCAACAGAACAAAAGGACAGACTACTATCTGGGAAAAGATCTTCACTAACCCTGCAGTTGACAGTGGGATAATATTTAGAATATATAACGAACTCAAGAAATTAAACACCAACAAACCAAAATAATCCAATTAAAAATGGTTTGCAAAGCTATTCAGTGGATTCTTAACAGAGAAATATGGATTGATTGGAAAACACTTAAAGAAATGCTCCATGTGCTTAGTCATCAAGGAAATGCAAATCAAAATGACCCTGAGATTCCATCTTATATCCATCAGAATGCCTAAGATCAAAAACTCAAGTGACAACACAAGGACGTGGGGAAAAGGGCACCCTCCTCCATTGCTGGTGGGTATGTAAACTTCTACAACCATTTTGGAAATCAGTTTGGAGCTTTCTCAGAAAATTGGGAATAGTGCTACTTCAAGATCCAGCTATACCACTCTTGGACATATATCTGAAAGATGCTCAACCATACAACAAGAACATTTACTCATATAGGTTCATAGCAGCTTTATTACTATTAGCCAGGATCTGGAAACAACCTAGATGTCCCTCAATCAAAGAATGGATACAGAAATTGTGACACACTTACACAACGAAATACTACTTAGCTATTAAAATCAAGAAAATCATGAAATTTGCAGGCAAATGGATGGAGCTAGAAAACATCCTGAGTGAGGTAACTCAGAATCAGAAAGACACTCATGGCATATACTCACTTTTAGTTGATATTAGCCATATAAAATAGAATAAACCTACTAAAATCTACAGACCTAAAGAAGCTAAACATCACAGAGGATCCTAGGGAAGATGCTTAATTCTCATTCAGAGGGTTAACCAGATAGAAACTAGAAGCAGTAGAAGAGAGGTAACAGGATGGGAGCCTACCACAGATGTTCTCCAAAAGACTCCATCCAGCAGGGAATGGAGGCAGGTGCAGATACTCACAGCCAAACTGTAGAGATTGTCTTATGGAAGAAAGGAAAGATAGAAAGACCAGGAGGGGACACAAACCCCACAAGGACAACAACAAAGGGAAAAAAATGGAGCCCAACCAAAGACCATACATAGAGGGGGCATAGGACCGTGCTCAGTGTAGCCCACAGACAACTCAGGCTTCATGTGGATTCCCTAGTAAAGGGAGAAGAGACAGTCTCTGACATGAACTCAGTTGCCTGCTCCTAGCTCACTTCTCCCTGGTGGGGCAACTTTGTCAGCCCACTGAGGAAGAGGGTCTAGACAGTCTTGATGGGACCTGATAGACTAGGGTTAGACAGTAGGGGAGGAGGACTTTATCAGTGCACTATGGGAGGGGGATAGGGAGGGAAGAGAGAAGGAGTTTGGGACTGGGGGGTGAGATGAGGGAGGGGGCTATAACTGGGATAAACTAGTGAATAAAAAATAAAATAAACTATAAAAAATAATAATAATAATAAAATTATAAGAAGAAATTACTACCTAAGCTATGAAAAGAAATATATGGATCTTTTTAAAAAATATGGTAAAGTAGGCAGCGGTTTTTATATTGTCTTATGAAGATAATAATCTTTAAG
This sequence comes from Rhombomys opimus, assembly GCA_010120015.1. Classification (NCBI taxonomy): domain Eukaryota; kingdom Metazoa; phylum Chordata; class Mammalia; order Rodentia; family Muridae; genus Rhombomys; species Rhombomys opimus. The sequence goes on from REGO01000817.1 coordinate 326,079, forward strand.
TAGAGGTGAATAAATGTAGCAATTATTGTTATTAATTTCATCATTTTAGACAAATAAAACATTACCTTGAACAGTCTACTAGAGAAGCCTTTGATTTAACTGCAATATTTTTTCAAAGTTACTTTGTACTTTTTTACCATCAGGTTCATAGCAGCTATTAATGTGAACTAGGAATCCAGACTGCAACTATGTGTACTGATGAACTGGGCCATTTATCTAAAAGGTAACCTGTGCTAATAGGCTTCATTATACTAAGAAATGACCCTCAAATTGTAGTGCTTTTAAAATTAAGACCATGACTTACTTATGTCATAATTCAAACTGTTTAAAAAGATAAATTCTCTAAAAGGAAAAAAAAAAAAACCTTTTACTAAACATCACTAAATATCTCCACATTAGTTTTGTTTTGACTGTTTCCATTCTGTAATTTCAGTGGTTTATTTAACACTGAATATTTTCAGATTTATAAATAGGTAAAGCCCTAAGTAGCTGAAAGATGTGTTCATTTATATTAGAACAGTGTTTCCTAGTTTGAGCTGAGAAACTGAATCACTTATTAACTTATTGGACAGATCAGGTCATGAGAAAACCCTGGAAACATAAGCATACTATCTTGGTCCCCCAAACAAGAAGCTTGTTTTTGAAATGAATGTCATGTTAACTAGAGGAATGTTCTGATTGTATGTCTCTTCACCATGGTGGTCTACTGCTCCAGAATTCAGCCTCACACACAAAACTGTCCTTTCTTAAAGAAAGGAAAATAAAAATGAAAAAAAAAAAGTTTCATTGTTGCCTGGAATATGCAATTTATTTAGACCTAGAAGTTGGCATAGAAATAATTAAGAATATTTAAAACACCAAAATAAAATTACTTGTGGTTTAGAGAATGTCAAAATGAAAAATGAGTAACAAAATATGTAGAGAGAAATGAAGAGAGACTGATTATGAGTTAGACAAAAGCAGCCTCTCTCTCAAGAGATCCTGCCTGAATTCCGGGTCAAAGACATTTACATAAGCTGTAAGATCATAGCTCAAGACCATAGACATGTGAAAGCATAAAATATCCAGGGGAGATGCAGTAAACAGAAAGATGTCAATTTGAAAACTGTAGACACCCGAGAACATTGTGAAATAGAATTTTTGAAATGCATTTAAATACATAGAATTTTACAGAGACGGCTCCAGTGAGGCATCTGAAAGAGTGGTTATGTTCTGACAATCTGACAGTGACAAATACAGGATGAGATACAGAACAACAGAAATGTGTTCCTCATTCTTGGGAACACAGAGTGGTGCATTCAGTTGGAAGATACTGTGACAGTTTACTTCTGTGCTGGTCAGCTTTTGTCCACTTGTCACAAGCTGGGGTCAACTAGGAAGAGGGTAACTCAATTGAGAAATTGCTCAGATCAGATTGTCCCCAAGTATGTCAGTGGGTATTTTCTTCCTAATGGTTAGTGTTATTGGGCCCAGACTACAGCGGCTATAGTCACTTATGGGCAGATGGTCCTGAGTTACTTAGGAAAGGAAGATGGAAAAGACATAAAGAACAAACCTGTGAGCAATGTTCTTTGGTCACTGCTTGAGCGCTCACCTCTAGGTATCTGCCTTGAGCCCCTGCATTGGCTAACTTTAATGAGGGACAGGAACTTGGAAGGCAAAAGAAGTTTCTTCCCTCGGGTTGCTCTTGGTCAGTGTTTTCTCATAGCGATATTGGCGCAAGCTATAGCAATGACAAAACTAAATATGGATTCTAAACACTGAGTAATAGTTGCATGGAATGTTTGCTGAATAGATTACACACAAAAAGCACCCTGAAATAATTATTCATGTTGTAGGTAAACACACTGTTACTCAGCCCAAAGAATCCACTGATAAACATTGTTAAGCTTTACTATGACTTCAAATATTTATGTGTTTTTTTACCCTTATTATACATTTAGGAAACTAAAATATTAAAGTGTTGTTTTATATTATGCCACTAAGGCAACTAAAATTCAGCACAAATGTATACACATCATTTTCCTGACATAAAAACCCTGGACAGATATTAGAGCTAAAGAGAGTGTGGTCCCTAGAAAGCAAATATGCATAAAATGGATTCACAAATTCTGTGGAAGCATTGGCAAATCTCTGCCTGACCCTGTGACAATCAGGATAAAAGACCTCTGAGGGAACTGCCAACCTAAACATGGAAAGCAATACTCAAACAAAGGAAGCAAACACAAACTCTAAGTTCTCCGCCAAAGAATTTGCTTTTTAAAAATAATGCACTTATCAAATACAAAGAAAGAGAAATTTGACCCAATGTCATGAGACATTGCCATCAATTATGGTGACCTGAGAAAGGGAAACTATTGCAATTATCAGGGAGGATGCCAAAGCCTATTATAACTGTATTCAAGGTGGTAAATGTAAATATGTCAGCTAAGGAGAGAAGCAGGACATCTGAGCTGGAAACAACATACACACACACACACACACACACAGAAAGAGAGAGAGAGAGAAAGACAGACAGAGAAAATTGAGAACCATAAACAAACAAGACAATTTGAAAACAAACGCATTGCTGCGTTTGTTATTTTCCTACTGCAGGGTGTCTAGGGTGCCCATGCACAGGGCTTCCACAAAGACAGATTTATGGGATGTGTTTATGTAATTCAGTATCTGGTAATGGTTTGCTTAGGAGTACATTTGACAAATAAAATATCCGACATTTGATTGCATTTGAATTTTGGATTTAAAAGCAAGTTTTAAAAATAAAAACGCTGGGTATTTTGACACCAAAGAATTCGTTTTCTTTGTCTGAAATTAAAACCTATGTGAACATTCTTGTTTTTCTTTGGAAACATGGAAGCCATCTCTAGTGTATAAGCACAGGTGTGAGTTGGAAGTTTCAGGGGATTTGATTCTAATTTCATCAAGCACTGACAGACTTAATGGTCAGCGGTCCACCATGAAATGGATGCTTCTAAATGTCTTCCTTAAAGTCTAGCCCAGATAAGAATTCTTAAATGTTTTCAAATTTTTACAACTAAGATATATATGTATATACACATATTTATAAATATAAATTTTATAAGTAATATGGATATTATTCATATAATATGTATTTTAAAAATTTCAATCTTTTTCTTAGGGTCCTTTCTTTTCAGGTATTCTCTGAAATTTGTAGCTCTATAAAATCAAAACATTCAAGCATATCCCTCTGGGTTAGGGCTATAATGCATGTCACTGTTCATCACCTTGGCTATATCCACATGACCCTATGAGGGAAGATAATTAGAAAGATTTAAGATTTTCTCACATATATTTTTTAAAAGATAAAAAAGTTAGAAATATTTTAGTGAGTAAAATAAAAATATGTAAACAGTAAACAAACACATCAATTACTATTTCAAGCTTTTCAGGTTCAAGGAGAGATTCCACATTCCTTGGCATGGCTACTTGGACAATATACTTCTTAGCTTTCTTAGCCTGTTTTACACTGCAGACAACTCATACTACCTCATGAAGTCCAGGTGATAGGTTTTTATTAATTAACCCTGTGAGATACTATTAGGCAAAACTATTATTAAAAATGAAATTATAACAACCTCTGCCGCTGGCCTCATATAATATCATGTGCCCTTAGTCCCAAGACTCAGGAGGCAGAAGCAGGGTGTGCGTGCAGTAGGCCATGATGACCACCTCTTGAGGAATCATTATGTATTGTATCTTTAGATAAACAGCACTCCTAGCTTCTCTCTGGCCCCGTCAGGTATACTGGTAAGTGCTATATCTACAGCTCTCAGAATCGTCTCAGACATAAATCAGGTTCTCACAAACAGTGAGTGAAAGTAAAAGATGAGTATTTTGTATATGCTTTTGAAGATCTGTCCAGGGAACTTTTATCACAGTGGGGTGAAATCCAGCTGCATCCATCATCACAGTTTACAGAAGGTAGGAGCCTACAGAATGCAGATGGGTCTCTTGACAGCTAGCCAAGAGTTTCTGGTAGATATCAGAACATTATGAACGTTCTGCAGCAGCCCTTTCAAATTCCTAGCAGTAATTTACAAGAGAAGGGTCCTCTTGTACTTCCTCTATAAATGCAAAAGTAAGATGAGTTTGTGATTTTGCTTGTGTTCATTCATGCGGCACCCCTGTGTCATCTGGTTCTAACCTAATACAATATTTTGCTACCCAGAAGTCGTAGGTAATGAGTAGCCCAAGACTACAGGTAAGTAATGAAAGCCTAAGACTGAAGAAATTGCCAACCAGTGATATTTCAGGGTAGCAGATAAATGTCTGATTCTTAGCTCATATAGCAAATATATTCTAAATGTGAGGAACAGTAATTAAAGTAAGTCACTTAAAATTGATTGCATATATACAAACTTGATTTATCAACAATGAGTCCATCATTGTGACTTATTGAGACTAAGATTGAACATGCATTTAGTAGGGCTTACCCAGTTCTCAGTCCATTAATCATGCCACAAAATACTGTACCAGAAAACCATGTGAGGATTCTTAGTTTTTCATTTTTGTATTATATTCAACTATTCCTGGCCTTAGGTGATTTTCTTGTCAAGAAATTCTGTATGGTATTTTATTAGGTTGTACCCACGCCTACAAGTATTATTTTATCTTTTCTGCTGTGTGCATTTCCTTTAGGATGTATGATACAATTTGCTATAGGACATAATGGAAAAATAACTTAATTTATTTGTAATCTATGTTTGAAGGTTGGGAGAAATAAATATGAATCTTCCTTTTTGCTCCAGACTTATTGGAACCTCTGGAAACCAGGAAATCTAGTGAAATGTGTTTTCAACTCTAGTTATGGCAACAGTTAAGTTTAGAGGTCACACTTGCAAGCCTGACTTTATCTATACATCTCAGAATTAAGTAAGGTGCAATGGTTCCTTTTTGCAACATGAATTAATAAACATGGAACCACTGGAAGATGCTCAGGGATGCCCTGAATAGCTTCCTTTTTTCCTAATGTTCCCAGGTCTATTTTATCTGCTCTTCAAAGATGTAATTAAATTTATGTCCTAGATTTTCATAATCTTAATAATTTTAGATTAATCCTTTACCTCCTTCCTCTCTGCTCAATTTATTCATCTCCCCTCTCTTTACCCCATTCACTCCTCCTCTTCGCTTTAGAAAAGGGGAGACCTTCCATAGCTATCAAACAGGCTTGGCTTATTGAGTTGTAGTAAGACTAGGCACATCCTCTGCTATTGAAGCTAGACAAAACATCCCAGTTAGGGGGAAAAAATCCAAAGGCAGGCATTGTAGTCCAAATGAGCAGGACTTCCCCTTGAAGACCCAGCTGCACAACTGTCACATACATGAAGATGGCCTAGGTCTGTCCCATGCTTGTTCTCTGATTGGCAGTTCAGAATCTATGAGTCCCTATGGGCCCAGGTTAGTTGATTCTGTAGGTTTTCTTAAGGTGTCCTTGACCCCTCTGGCTCCTTCAAACCTTCCTCCCCTTCTTCCACAGGATTCCACAAGCTCCACTTAATGCTTTGCTGTGGCTCTGTGGATTAGTTTCCAACGGCTGCTGAATGAAGCCTCTCTGATGACATTTATGATGTCTGCTCCTGTCTGCAGTCTGCATGTATAACAGAATGAATATCATTGATAGTGTCAGGGATGGACTCCCTTTCATGGCATGAAACTCAAATTCTACTTCATCATTTACCACTGTACATCTTACAGGTAGGACAAATTGTGGGTCAAGTCATACTCTTAATTATGCTACTTTCATTCATACATAAGGACAAACGTGAAACATTTCTAGGTAGTTCATTCTTTCAAAGAACTCTTAGAAATACCCAAGATGCAGTAGGAAATTCTAATCTTGAGATTATATTCAAATTAACCTTGCATTCAGTTTAAAGATATGTAATGACATACTTTGACAGCCAGATTAAACATTCCATGAGAACCTTGACTCACATCTGAGCCTTTGCAAGCTCACTCACTTCTTTTAAATTTACCCAGTGCTGATCAGACATCAAAGTTTCAAGCATCTCAGGTTTACCTAAGTCTCCAGGGCCCAGGCTTTCCTGCTGCGCAAGCTGGAGAGGCTTCCAAGAACAGTGCCTTCTTGAATATGCCCCGTCATAAGGTTCACTGAACATTTTGCAAGAGTCGGAGACATATTGCATTCCCAGGATTTATGCTACCGTTGATGACCATGACTTTCCTGCAGTTTGTTCATCATCTGCCAATATTATTTCCTCTGGAAATATGGACTTAGCTAATCTACTTTTCATTCCATGTTTCACGCATGATCAAACCATGTAAAGTTTGAGAATATTTCTTTTTTTTTCTTTTTCTTTGATGTGGACAGTAAAAAGTTGACTCTGTCTTCTTTTGGAGCCTTGTGTCAGAAGGCCTTTACAGTCTCTCAGACAATTCTTCCCACTTGATCATCTGCCACTTGCCTGACCTGGCAGCATTTCTTTCCTATAGAAGTAGCTTCTTATAATAGACTTGCTAAGAAGTTAGCTGTTATCCATATTAAGAAATGCATGCTCATAGGTTTCAGTGTGTCTAGCTAAAAGCAACACAAACCTTCAAGGGTATAATTAAAGTTAGAATATATGCTTCATGATTCCTGAACAAGCACTCTAAATATATTCTTGGCTCTATTGCAGTCAGTTATAATACTCAAAATGTTGGTATACATACAAATTCTCAGGTTAGAATATAGCCCCCAGTGTGAAAACGAATACACAACACACACAAACACAAACACAAGAGAGCATGCACAATCAAACATGCCAGATGTAGAAATATTAATATTCTAAATCAAAACTAGTGAACAAGTTCTTCATCTCTGCCTTCTTGCTTTACTCAGACCCTTAATAGATTTAATGCTGTCAACACATACTTTTGAGTGCTAATTATCATTACCACATCTAAAGATAGATGAAGTTATATAGATGTAAAGAAAGATAGATGTTGAAATAATTATTTTCCCTATAAAAACTTTCACAGATAAACACCAAGATGCTGTTTGCACAGCAGTATAAGAACTTCTTAATTCATTGACGTTAATGTCCACCGTTAACAATTGGGAAAAGTTAATTACCTCTTAACTACACAGAAGGCAAGAGAAAAGCACAGGCATTTGTAACTATAATGCACATGTGAGCACATATCATTGCATGCTTTTTTGCCAATACATAGAAACTTAAAGTAAATTTACATTTTCAACGGTAGTGAAAGATATTCTTCAAATAAATATCATACAGTGACTACCATATAGAATTTGTCTTTATTTCATGCATTCATTTGCGCTTTTAGTTTTTCAACTGTCTGATCAGATATGTAATATGTTCAAATATTTTCCTATACTTTTTACTTTTGAACCTTCTGGGTGTAAGTGGGATTTCAAAGCCTTTATACCTACTGCTTATCTTTAACACTAACAACAAGAAGTTTCATTGCCTGTATTCATTTACCCTGTAATTTCCAAAAAATACCCAAAGTATAAGCCAAAAATAATATGGCATTATGACACCACTGATAGAATGTTCTGCCTAAATGTTAATATAATATTCACACACAGAAATATGTTTGAATATTACTGTAAGTGATTAAGTAACTCTGATACAAGTTAGAGTCAAAGAAAATCTAAATTAAACATATAACTTAAATTACAAACATGTACAGAAAATAAAATGTTAACATGTCTGTTGCCTAGCAGATTGTTTTGGAAATGGCTGTATACTTTCTGTCATAGTCATAAATAAATAATAAAATATACAATATTAACAAACTATGAATATGTATATGTACAGCTATATGTTTGTGCAAGTACAAACACTTCACATGATAGGTTAATAAATTTCTTCAGGATAGAACAAAAATTGCATTTTCTTACCCTCAATTTTTTGTAAATATGTATTGTAAATTATATATTGAATTGGTTCTATATTAGCTCATGAATGCATTTAAAGAGAAAAACATGCAAATTTCATTTTAATGTAATAATTTTTCAATAAAAGGGATACAAATTTTCATGTTGGAATAATTTCATGGAAAGCCACTGTTTTATAAGCATTTGCATACTCTGTGAAATAGAATAAATAGATTGTAAGCCAAGAAAAACAAACAAAACAATGAAAATAAGAAGAAAAATTAATTAACTGAAAATTTCCTTGGTCTTACTTATTGTGTAATTGAGGCCTAATGTACTATAAGTCAGCATAGTCAAATAAAGAGAAAATGAAAATAAAACTTCCAAATTACCACCAATTATTTTGGAAAGTCTATGACATTATACATTAACAAGTTTATTGATAACCTAACTCATAATGAAGTAATATAACCAAATAAATATTTTGCTTTCATATAATTTTAATATTTCCTAAAATATTTTAAATGTCTTTTGCTTGTGAGTTTAGCCTTTAGCAACTGAGCCACCTCAACTAATCTGAGTGATGTAGTAGTAATAAAAAATGATAATTTTTCTGTACTTTATAATGATAGTTTTGTTAAATACATTAAATCAACTGTGAGTCAAATTATTTTTGAAGTGTCTATATCAGTGGACTTGGAAAGGGGCACAATGGAGATGAGGGAGGGAGGGTGGGATTGGGAGGGAATGAGGGAGCAGGACACGGCTGGGATACAGAGTTAATAAAATGTAACTGATAAGAAAAAAATAAAATTAAAAAACATAACAAATGTTTTCTTATGCAACATTTGATGTTCAGAGATTATTTCTCAAAAAATTTCTTTCAACATAAAATACCTTCGCATACTAAAATGCAAATTGCAAACCTTCTAAACTAACATTTAAAGTTAGAAATATATTATTTCTAGATTTAGTCCGCAATTATTTTTGAAATTAACCTAACCGTTCATCTGAGAAATGAGCCTACAAAAATTGAATGGCTGGCTTCATCTAGCAGAGTCAAGCATAGAAACCACCTAATTTCTCTTCCAATGTTATTCTCTCTTAATAGGAATTCATCCTGCTTGAAACACACCTGCCAATTATCAAAATATTACTGATTTGGAACTTAGTTTTTACACAAATGTTAACATTGGTAGATGGCAAACCTGAACTTTCTTTTGTGCAACTCAGTAAGTAAATGGACAGAATCAAGGCAACAAAGGAGACACTATACTCTCCAGAGAAAAAGAAGAAAAAAAAAAAAACAAGAGAAAGGTGAAAAGAAAGATAAAAGTACAGGGACGGATCAATACAGAGACGCCCTCAACATGCCCTTTTAAGACAGGAAAAGAACTGACTACATATAAACAAGGTTAAAAGAAAGGACAGGTAGCCCTGGTGACAAAACCAGACCACCACTTCTACTCTAGGAACCAACAGATCCTATAAGATTCAAAGCCCCTCTAAGGTTTTGGGCTGAAAGTGACTCTTTTGCAAGACAACTTAGCTTTAGAGAATAATCGATTTAATTGCATGTCAAATCTGAAGTCATCTTCAAGATGACTTGAAAGGAATCTATCATATGAGAGTGAGCTACACTTGAGACCTGAAAACAAGAATAAATCACAAGGTTGGGTCTAGAAATGGCCAACCATGGTGAGTAGGTCAAGAGATAACAACAGGAAAAGCTGTGGAGAAGCAAGAACCTGAAACAGACCCTCTAACAAGTTGAAGGAGCCAAGAGCTTAGGACTGTAAAAAGACAGTTGTCTGTGGCCCTACCTTCTACTATAAAGAACAAGGCTTTGAGTGTGCTTTTTTGGATGACAGCCCTCAGCAGATGCTAGCAGAATGTTAAAGTTCTGCAGCAGTCTCCATATGACCTGAGGTTTACTGAAGTATCTACACCTTAAATTTCTATGACTGAGACTAATCATTGTTTGCTGCCCTTGGATTCAAAGCTTAGTGATTTTGAAAATATAAAATATTTCTCCACCCTGAGTCATAATGCAAATGGAACCCTCAAGAGAAGGCTGCTAAGAATACTTCTGCATAAAAATGTAAGACCTATTCAACCTAAAAAATCAGCAATCCTCGGCATGGAAGCAGAGGACAAATGAACTTACACGCTAATGGTGAGAATATAAATTACTTCAGCTACTGTAGTAATGAATTACTATGAATTGCAACAATGCCCATTCCAACACGATATTCCCAAAGGCACAAGAGTTATCCATTTGTTGTTTGTAACCAACAAGTGCCTAATTGGACTTAGGCATGCTCACTATGAGGGAATGCATGGCTGATAGATCTAAGCCTAGCCACCCTCTCTTCAACTTCTCCCCTCCTCCTCCTGTACTCCTAAGAAAAGGGGAGCTTCTCCTACCAACCCACACCAGTTCATCAAGTCACATCCTCTTTCCCTGTGGTATGGCAAGGTAGACCATCAGGGAGGAAGTGATCAAAAAGCAGGCAGTAGAGTCCGTGTGGGAGACCATCTGCTGCCCTCACTAGAGAACCTACATGAAGCCTGTGGTGCTTGCGGGCTAGGTTTGTTTAGGGGGGCAGTCCACGCATGGTCCTTTTTTGGGTGCTTCAGTTTCCAGAAGTCCCTCTGGCTCTGGTTACTTGGATCTGTTGGTATTCCTATGGAACTCCTGTCACCTCCAGGTCCTTTTCACTTTCCTCCTACTTTTCCAAAAGACTCCCTACCCATCATTGGCTATGAGTCTTAGCATCTGTTTTGAGGCACTGCTGCTTAGAGTCTCTCAGAGGACAACTCTTACAGGCTCCTGTCTGCAAGCACAGCAGAGTATCCTTAATAATGTCAAGGGTTAGCTCTCTCCCATGGGGCGGGTTGCAGGTTGGATCAGGCATTGGTTGGACATTCCTTCAATCTCCGCTGTGTCTTTATCTTTCCACATTTTGTAGGCAGGGTAAGTTTGGCGTCAAAGTTTTTGTGGGTGGGTTGGTGTTCCCCTCCCTCCACTAGAAGTCCTGTCTGGTTAGAGGGTGTGGGTATAGCCTTGGTAGGTTGCACATTCTGATTGGATAACCACATAACAATGTACATATTGGCAACACTAAATGGACTCTCTGGTTTAAAAACACATACAAATATACATGCATACATGCATACATACAGTGGATACAAAGTTGAGAGGAACATATGAGACAGGATCATCAGTGGGATGAAAGGATTTGAGTAGAATGGATATGATCAAGATGCACAGTATACTCTATGATGTTTACAAATAATAAATGAATAAAACATATAAAATGAGTACACAAACTATATCAAGATGAGATTACAAAAAATTCTATATGAAAATTCACTTACTATTATTATTATCATGTAACAAATTCTTTGACTACAATGAATTTTATTTCCCACAGTAAAAAAATATGCATAAAATTGCAACCTAAGATAGAATGGTAATAGGAAATGGGAGTGTTGGAAAGGGATTATATCAAGAAAGCTCTAGAGACCCCCAATACCTTGCTTTTTCTGTCCTGAGAACATGCATTGCTAGAATGGACAGAAATCACAATGCAGACTCTACCCTGGCTCCTAACTTGCGGCTGTCTAGACTTCCTGTCCTTACCAGAGGCAGAGTCAAATTTCCACTGTTGAAATACTTACTTTTGTTATTTGTAATGATTGTATGTATATGTGTCTTGCAGGGGTGTGTGCACTTGAGTGCGAGCCCCTTCTCTGGAAGTGTAGTTATGATGACATACATTGTTCTGTATAATTTGTATTTGCTTGCAATTTGTAAAAAAATAAAAAATAAAAACTCCACCGTTCTAGATTTATAAAATAGATAACAATATTCAATTTTGTTCTTCAATAAAGATCAATATGACATTAATAGGGATTTTTATGATTACTAAAAATTTTGAGTGTCCAGTATGGTGGCATATGCTTATAATCAAAGTAGTAAAGAGATGAGGTAGAAGGATTATCACAAGCTTGAGGTCACCTTAGAGGACAAAAAAAGAGTTCCTGGATGACCCACATATCAAGTCCATATCGCAAAAAAAAATCCTGTAAGAACATTCTAAACAGTAAATAAATTACTAAATATAAAGACATAAACAATAGCAACACCATTATATTTTTATGGTTATAATCATTTTATTGTCCAAGTTATCTAGTTAATATGCATGATTTTTTTTTTAATTTGTCATTGAATTTACTATACTGGGTTTTTTTTTATTTGATTTGTTTTCAACATATCCAATCACATTTTCTCCTCCCTTCACTTTTTTTCTAATCTCTGTCCCCCGAGCTCCCATGTCCCCAGATCTGCTCCTCTTTTTCCCTTCAGAAAACAACACACTTGCCAGGGACATCAACTGAACACACAATAACTAGATACAAGAAGACTTGGCACAAACCCTCATTTTCAGGCTGAGTGAGGCAACTCAGTAGGAAGAAAAAAAAATCCCAAGAACAGTAGAAAGTATTAATTAATAATAATTTCATACATTCATAAAATTTGACAGTTTTCACCCACCGCCAATATCTTCCTTAAAGCTGAAGAAATCTTAATATTTAAGAATTAATCAAAAAGTTATCAGACACAGGACTGAGAGATCTGAAAGCTACAGAACAAACAAGAGCAAGTACATCTACTTTTTAAACTGTATAGAACACTGACAGTCATTACAATTGAAACCATTTACTAATTACACTAGATTAGCATTACTCTCATAAATAAAAGTAAGCAATAATAATTTTTAATATATAAATAGAAGTAAAGATCTACATTACTCAACTATTTAACTGTATAGCCCTTATTAATCACATCATATTCCATAAATAAAAGGATCATCTATGCCTGAAAAATATTCATTTATCCCAGCATGTTAGCAGATTAAAGAAATTTAGCAGAAATGGTCTCATACATCGAAAGAGTTTGATGACAATTAGTTTTAAAACTGATGAAACATCAAAGCTAAAAGAGGAGAAATGTTCATTCATAATAAAGGCTATCTTCTAGGAATATTAAACAGCCTTAGTCTGTATTATGAAGTCCTAGAAACAGTGCTGCTTTGAAAAATAAAAAGAAAGTATTTTCCTCTGATCATGGAAGAGAGAATGATCTTGCAGTTCTACCCACTGGGATATGAGAAAACAGGAGTAAGACAAACCAAGCACATGATGTCCATATTGTTCAGAAAATAGCTTTAAAAGTCTGACTGCTAACATTTCACAATTGGGAGTCCTATACCTCCAAATTCAGAACCTTGTTTAATTCATAATAAGAAGAAATGGTAAAGATCACAAATGTGATATTTCTAATTAAAAGGCTTAAAACAGTAAATATTTAGAAACATAACTCTAAAGGAAGGAAAGAGAAATATGTAATATATTTAAATTAAGCTGTGACACTTTCAGCATAAAAGTTTTTAAAGTGTTACCTACTCCTTTTTCTCCCTTTCAGTTTGTTCCATACACTTAATGTGTATGCCATTGAACTTGCATGAGAAACAAACTATTAAAAAGAACATCTAGTAATCTTCATAAGGTTAAGAAGATTTAAAGCTAAGCTATAAGACATGATATAATATATCATTTTTATGATTGTTGAATTACAGACCTCCTTAAGGCAGGATGAATGAATGACAATCAAACAACATTTCCTCAACCTGTAAAATTCAAAACGCTTTAAAGAACCTGAGGGCACAGTTCTCATCTACAAAGTTACAGTCCTTAATCTACAAAGTCTTTCCAGAACTGCCTCCCAATAGCTGAGGGGTAAACTTCTTCAAGAGAGAACTCACACTCTGAGGTCAGACAGCAACATTCCTTCAAGGATCTCAAGCAGTGTAGTGGACTCATAGTAAGGGTTATACTCACATAGTTTAAGGACTCTAGGACTCTGTCTGAGTTGACAGTCAGATTCACATCCTTAGGTTTCAGCCTGTTTCTTTACCTATCCCTATTTCAAACAAAATGACAAGGAATGGATACTGAAGAAAGTCCTAACTCAGATCTACCTTACACTGTATCTTCTGAGCCACAGACTCAGGTGGTGATGTCTCTAGTCTTCAAAACAGGCTGAGTTGGGTCTTTCAGAACGTTCACATTTGACCGATACTATTGGGTATAATATATTATAATGAGAAAAAATTTAACTAGGAATAAAGCAACTAACCACTTCCAACCACAGGTATGAAACAGACTATCAAAAATTCTTCATGAGGACATAATGATTAAAAATACCCACAAATCTATTTAGATAGTATTTGGGTAAAGGGAACCCCATCATTTCCACTTTTCTCAACAACCTGGCTTCCATAAACCCAAATCTATTCTATTTGTTTGTTTATTTATTTGTATTTCAAGAAAAGGTTTTTCTGTATGGCGGTGGCTGTCCTGGACTCGCTCTGCTTGAGAACAGGCTGACCTCAAACTCAGAGAGATCTGCCTGCCTCTTCCTCCCTGAGTGTTAGGATTAAAGGCGTGCACCTCCATGCCCAGCTCCAAATGTATTTTTGAGTAGAAGAGTAGATTTCCAAAAAACAAGCAAGTAGTGATGCCCATTTCTAGTTGTTATAACATATTTTATATATTTTTATCTAGAAGAACACCTAACTCTGGTAAGAAATATGACTTTGGTTGTTCACCTGGTAAATGGTAATGTTTATTCAGGACAGAAAAGATAAACACATCAGAACAGAACATGTGTTCATGGGATAGAAAACAGTCTTTTCCCGTGTTAACTTGTGATTTCTAAATGCATGTGAATCATTAGCTGCAAAAGTATCACACTGTATCTGTATCATCCTAGTAACTAGAACAGATGAGCAATAATTAACAAAATACATTAGGGTTCTAGATAAGATTCTAGCAGTTAGGAGATAGGAAACAGGCAACATGACTGACACTTTGAGGAACCCAGCACTGTGTAGCACACTAGTACATATCTTACCAAACTATAAGATACGTTTTAAAGTCTCCATTTCTATTGCTTAGGTGGAAGCAACATCTTACAAGTCTCTTTGTTCTAGAAATACATGATCTGCATTTAAAAACACTTTACATATTTTCAGTGTCTGAGTCAAGTAATACTACTGTCAGGTGGGGATGCGGAGAATATACTTTGAGAGTTCTACACTGTGAGCAACTCATCTTGTGACTTGAGCTGTGCACAACTTAAGAACTTACAATATTAGAGCTGCCAATGAAAAAAAAAGAGACAGTGTGTGGAAGTTATGACAAATATCAATAGAAGAAATACATTGTAGATTCTTGGTTTCTCAAGTAAAGGGTATGTCATCTAGATCAAATATATATATATATTTACCTATATTGTGTGTATGAAAGATGTGTGTGGGTGTGTGAGAGAGTAATAAATTGTACCCTGAAGATTAGGAGTATAAAGGCTTTAATCATAAGGTTTGTTCTCTCAGAGATACCACAATCAAAAGAGAAGTGCACAGCAGTGTGATATGGAGTCTTCATGATCACGATACACAGATATAGACAAAATAAACAAAGAGGCACCATCCACTCAACCAATATCTAAAATCAAGCAACACTGTCCATGTCTACCCAAAAATAGAGCAGAAGTTTACAATTGTTCATTACTATTATCCACAAAATACAAATTTGCTGTGTGAGTGAAAGCTGAAAGGCACTCTGCACTATACTTCTACTTTGCAGTGGAGATTTGGGATTATGCACCAACAAGTTCAGAAGCAAGGCTAATTTATTTTGGCCTTCAATTGGAGATGGCAACGCAGTAAAAGGACATCATATATTTGTTATCTTGGAGACTCACTGGCTTGTCTAGATATTTATTCATCTGCCAAAAAAAAAAAAATCACTGTTAAATGGATACTGTGAGTACATAGTATAAATGATGACTACAGGAGGGTAAATCCTTGATGAGAAGCAACCTACTTCAGCACAAGAGTCAGCCATAGTCTGTCCTGACTATCTTCCTGTTGTAAGATTCCTCAAGAGAAGAGACTACCAAGAGTATGGAGAACCCATGCTGCCTTCATTACATGGAGCAAGTCACTGTATGTCTTTATAGTGTATTCTACAAAGTGTCACTCAGATGTCACTTTCAAGGATCAAAGTGTGAAGACTGCTGTCAGCTGAGAATCCTGTATTTCTCCTTTCACAGTAACTGCACTTCCCCAGAAAGCCACTTCATTAATCCATATCCCTTCCCTTCCCTTCCCTTCCCTTCCCTTCCCTTCCCTTCCCTTCCCTTCCCTTCCCTTCCCCTTCCCTTCCTTTCCCTAAGGCACCTTCCAGTGACCAATAGACCTGAGCATTCCAAAAGCTTAAATCTTCATGTCAACTGGGCTAATTACACAGAGGTCAATTCCATCCTCAGAACTCACTATGATTTTGTTTGGAGAATTTTTGTGCATGTGCAGCATGACTCAAATCTTTCCTTTGTCTAATCCTATGTCCATCATTCTCTCATATGGTTTCTTTTTGAGAACACTCTACAATAACCCATCTGCAAACGATCAGTGTGGGAACCCTCCTCCTGTGAAAACAAGGAAACTGAGCAATAACCAGGGTGGCATCATTTTCTCCTGATGGACATTTGTTCGTGCTGACTATGGACATAGTGTTGCATGCTTGTAATCTCAGTATTTTGGAGACTGAAGCAAAAGAATCAGAAATAAAGGCCAGCCTGTGCTACAGAGGAGACCTTCTTTCAAAAACAAAACAAAATAAAATTTAAGTGTAATCAATAATGAGGATTTCACAATGTCATTCCTATGAATATATCTGATACAAGTGCTTGTATACAGAGAGAAAAAGATAGAATTGACATATTTTTATTTTTTTAATATTTTAAAACAGAAATCTGAGTAATTAGAAATGAGGTAAACTACAAATAAATATAGTATATCAGATTATAGAAGCAAAATTGGCCCATTTTTACTGGCATAGTTTTTAAAGTATTTTTAATTGAATAAGAAAATTTCAGAACAAACCATGTATAATTATATATTCATTTTGAAAGTCTATAAATAAATATGATATTTCATGATTATTCTGAGACCAACTTTATCTTCAATTAAATCATGGTTATTGTTGTACATATTCTGATTCCCAGAAGATTATCTATGTAAGAAAATAAAAAATAACCTTAAGGAAAAATTCTTTATTAATAAATAAAGGAGGTTATCCTTTGATTTGTTAATGCTTCATTATGAACTTATTTAAGTTTAATTTTAATACAATACTCCCATGGCAGGAAGTGTTACTCAATACATTAAAAAGGAGTTATGAACATTAGTTCTCTTTCCAAGAATAATTAATTTTATGTTCATGGAACATGTCATCCTGGTGTTTCTATACTCTGATTTATATATATTTGTTTATTTGAACAAACATATTGCCACAGTTCAAATAGCACTGTGCGTATAATTTCAGGAATGTACTTTGTAAAAGTATACTTTAAAGCTAATTTCATATAAATATCAATAGGGTTTCAGTTGCCCAAAAAACATTATCCTTTTTAATGTGATAATACTGACATCACCTTGCAGCTAAAACGTCATGGTTATGATTTATTGGACATTATTAATGAACAAATATTAGTAAATTAAAAATCACACAAAATTGCAAGGATAGCAGCTTATAGCATAATATTCTATCAACTGTTTTATAAAAAATGATACTACAGTAATTTTAGTCTATTTTAAATAATATTTGAGATGGTTTACATTTTACATTTCCAAGTAATTTGAAAATAGATGATTCCATTTATTATATTATATGCTTATAATTGAAAATACATAATAAACTTATACTGATATTCAAAATCATTTTCAATCTATTAAATACATTTAGTATTTCTTTTTTTTAATTCATTAGTATATAGTTGGTGGTTTTTTTCCATTTATTATTTTAATTTTATTAATTATACTTTATTCACTTTGTATCCCCCGGTGGCTCCCTCCCTCCTCCCCTCCCAATCTCACCCTCCCTTCCCCTTCTCAATGCATGCCCCTCCCCAGGTCCACTGATAGGGGAAGTCTTCCTCTCCTTCCTACTGATCCTAGTCGATCAGGTCTCATCAGGAGTGGCTGCATTGTCTTCCGCTGTGGCCTGGTAAGACTGCTCCCCCCTCAGGGGGAGGAGATCAAAGAGCAGGCCAATCAGTTCATGTCAGAGATAGTCCCTGTTCCCATTGCTATGGAACCCACTTGGATACTGAACTGCCATGGGCAACATCTGTGCAGGGGCTCTAGTTTATCTCCACGAGTGGTCCTTGGTTTGAGTATCAGTCTCAGAAAAGTACCCTGTGCCCAGATTTTTTGGTTCTGTTGCTCTGCTTGTGGAGCTTCTATCTTCTCCAGATCTTACTATTCCCCACTTATTTCATGAAATTCTCTGCACTCTGCCCAAAGGTTGACAATAGGTCTCAGCATCTGCCTAGATACCCTGCAGGGTAGAGCCGTTCAGAGGTCCTCTGTAAGCAGGCTCCTGTTCTGTTCCCTGTTTTCTCCTTCTGATGTCCATCCTTCTGCCTTTCTGTATGGGGTTTGAGAATTTAGCCAGAGTCCACCTTCTTGATTAACATCTTTAGGTGTACAGATTTTAGTAGGTGTATCCTATATTATATGTCTAATATCCACTTATGAGTGAGTATATACCTTATGTGTCTTTTTGTTTCTGGGATACCTCACTCAGGATGATCTTTTCCAATTCCCACCATTTACTTGCAAATTTCATGATTTCCTTTTTTTTTATTGCTGAGTAATATTCCATTGTGAGATGTACCACAATTTCTTCATGTATCCATGCCTCAGTTGAGGGGCATCTGGGTTGTTTCCAAGTTCTGGGTATTACAAATAAAGCTGCTACAAACATGGCTGAGCAAATGTCCTTGTTGTGTACTTGAGTATCTTTTGGATATATGCTTAAGAGTGGTATAGCTGGATCTTGAGGAAGCACTATTCCTACATGTCTGTGAAAGCGCCAGATTGATTTCCAGAGTGGTTGTACAAGTTTACATTTCAACCAGCAGTAGAGGAGGGGTCCACTTTCTCCACAACCTCTACAGCATGTGTTCTTATTGAGTTTTTTGTTGTTTGTTTGTTTCTTTTTATCTTAGCCATTCTGATTGGTGTAAGGTGAAATCTCAGGGTCATTTTGATTTGCATTTCCCTGATGACTAAGGATGTTGAGCATTTCTTTAAGTGTTTTCAGCCATTCGATATTCCTCTGTTGAGAATTCTCAGTGGAATCGAATAGAAGACCCTGAAATAAATCCACACACTTATTGTCACCTGATTTTTGACAAAAATGCCAAACCCATTCAATGGAAAAAAGACAGCATCTTCAACAAATGGTGATGGTGTAACTGGATGTCTACATGTAGAAAAATGCAAATAGATCCATACTTATCACCCTGCACAAAACTAAAGTCCAAGTGGATCAACGACCTTAATATAAAACCAGACACACTAACCTGTTAGAGGAAAAAGTGGGGCAAAGCCTTGAAATCATTAGCTCAGGAAACAACTTCCTGGACATAACACCAACAGCACAGGCTTTAAGAGCAAAAAATCAATAAATGGAACCTCATGAAATTGATAAGCTTCTATAAAGCAAAGGACACTGTCGTCAAAACAAAACGACTGCCTACAGATTGGGAAAGGATCTTCACCAACACTATATCTGACAGAGGATTAATATCCAGTATACATAAAGAACTCAAGAAGTTAAACAGAAACATATCAAATAATACAATTAAAAATGCATTACAGAACATTTAGTATTTATTAAAAGTTGTATTACGTTATTATTTTTGGTAAATATCACAAGTAGGAATGCATATGTGTAGCAGCCTTATGTGGGAAGTCGAGGCACAAAGATTGTGAGCTTAAAGTTAACTTGGATTATGAAAGTTTTACAAGGCTAGGCTGGCTCGCAAAGTGAGCCCTGTGTCAAAATAAAGAGAAGGTTAAAAATAATTTGGTGACTAAATGTAATTTCTATGAGGGTAAATTTATGATAATTTCTTTTTTTAACTTTTTACATAGTACTGGGCCTTTCTTGGATATTTAATTCAGTAAGAACAAACAAAAGCATTTAAGAATACCCATATAACAAGTAAAGAAATTTAAAATATTTATCTCCGTGTAGAGGTTTATCTCACTGTAAAAAGTAACGGGAAGAGTTCTGATTGGAAATATGAAAAAAGAATATGTGCCATGACCTAATGCATATGCATTCGCAGAAGGGATGCTGCTCTTTACGGTGCCTGCCTTAGAAAGTGTGTGGGTGCCTGAAGTTCTTAAAACACTTTCATCCAATACAGCCAGATGTGTACTTTAGCCTTCTCATACGTGTGGCAACACATACATAAAAGAGTAGTCGGAAAAGACCTTCTTAGCAATGTTCAACAAACAACTTTATTTTAAATCACACAGTAGAGAGCTTAACATAAATAATTAACAGATTGCTATCTAATTTTTAAAAA
Source organism: Rhombomys opimus (assembly GCA_010120015.1). NCBI lineage: Eukaryota > Metazoa > Chordata > Mammalia > Rodentia > Muridae > Rhombomys > Rhombomys opimus. The sequence goes on from REGO01000817.1 coordinate 346,463, forward strand.
GTGATTCTAAAGTAATAGAAAGGAAAGGAAATAGTAATAGAATAGAAATGGAAAGAAATGGAAATAGAAAAGTCCAGGTGTCCTAATTATAACTGTCCTCAAGGCTATTATTGATATATCTGAAAATCAGTCATTTTCTGATCTTATCTGAGATATCCACAATGAGGACATATGTAACTACAGAGGTTTTAAGGGAGATTCATGTGTGTGTGGGGTGTGTGTGTGTGTTTCTAGTTAGGGTTGAGCATATTCATTAGCACTACCGTTAAGCTAGACTTGGAAAACACAATACCAACTAACCATTCTCATTTTGACAGAGAAGTCAAGTGGAAAAGTATGGAAATTAAAAAAATATGTGTTTTATAATTGGATAATTCTGGATCTGAATCCAAGTACATAAATTTATCCATTGGATTTAGGAACCTTTTTCTACGTAAGAACTCCTCAGAATATTTCTCTGGAGATTGAGTTGTATATAAAATGTAAATTGCTCCTGAAAAATTACAGATTAAGAAGTCTGTCTCCCACACTTTGCCCACACGGGTTTTGAGAGAAGCCTCCTGACCAAAGCTGTGCTACCTCATGTGACTTGTGTAGACTGGCAGATCCCCTTTGTGTGTAAGTTAATATAAGTCCTTATCATTCATATTGCTCTCATGTATAATTAACAGAACTATTTGTATCCATCAATAAATCTGGAAAGACTATCTGATGTTGGTGAATAGTAGCTAATTTTCTCTTTTCTTAGGACCGTAAAATTTGATCCATCCACAGCCAGAAGCAGAATACAACCCTATCTCCATTGCCTCTTCTTTGAAGTCACTAAATATAAAGAAGACAATTTATTAACTGCCTTACCATTCTACTTGCCCCTCCATATTTTTCCATTCCTGATATTTGACATGTGTGAAGATCATCACATCAAATCCCGTTACTACAATTGTCTCCACCAATGTTCATGTATTTAATTCCTGAACCTCAAGTAAAGTATTTTCTGGGGTTTAAATCAGGTCATAAGTATGATTGACCTTATCTTGCTCCATTTTTTTCTCCACATATACACATGTAAATACGTGACAAATTAGCAATCCTCTCTATGTCTGGAAGACAGCTTGAGATTTTAAGAATCCAACTGTGCTGAAATCCTGATCTCAGACCTCTGCATTCCAGAACGACAAGGAATCAAACATCATTGGTTTAAACTTTTCATTTGTCATTTTTCAGAATTGCTATGTAATACCTATGTTATGGTAAACATTTTTGGCAGTTTCACATGTACATATAACATATTCTTGTTATGTTCACATCCTCTTACCCTTTGTTTTTCCCTTTCTTTCTCTTTGAACCCCTATTCCTTCACCATTGCCTACACCACTAAAGAAAATGAGACTCCATGTTCCAGCATTCATTAATAGTCAGTAGCTTCTCTAGAAGAAAAAAAGGATAGTAACACCTCAGATGTTTCCAAACTACAATATAAGATAAAATAAAACATAATAAATTTGGCCAAATACACATATTCTTATGTATCGTCCCAGCTTCCCTTTCTACCCATATTTGAATTTCAAAATGACAGGTCAGTATCATAAGTAGTTACAAAAGACAAATTCGCTTAATTTTCAAATTTCTTTTAAAAAGCAACAAAGAGGGAGTTGGAGAAATGCCTAAGGACTAAAACTACTTACGATTATTCTAGAGGACCAGGGTTCAATCCCAGCAACTGTAGAATAGCTCACAACAATCTGTAATCCCATCTGCATAGACTCCAATGTGTACAATCCCATGAACACATACACATACATAAAAACATAAACAAACAAGCAGCTTAAAAAGATTACAACTACCCTAAAAGATTAAGAAGTTAGTAGAATTATCGTCTTTTGCATACTATTTTCTTAATGAATTTAAATAATTAGAATACAATATCAAAAATTTCATGAATTGATGAAATGTTAGAAAATTAATTTCTGTATTTTGTAGTGAATAAGTGGAATTTCGTGCTGTCATCAACATATCTGAATGCAGCTTCTTGAGCAAGCAAACTCAGACTTCCTGTCTGGAATAAACAAGAAAAAAAATAAATCTGGATTAAAAACATAACTCCTACAAATGAGGACTTCTTTAAATAATTTATATTATCCCTTCCATCTCTTTTCTAACTCCATCATATGTGCATCTATATGGAGCAGCTAAAGCTCACTGAATGAGGTTTTTGCACCAAGGCCCCTGACCTCACCAAGGATGTGGAAAAGAGTTTTTCTACCATGTTACATTTACCTCTCTTCTTCCTCCTCCTCCTCCTCCTCCTCCTCCTCCTCCTCCTCCTCCTCTTCTTCTTCTTCTTCTCCTTTGTTTATTTGTTATTCACTTTACATCCTGGTTGTAGCCCCATCCCTCCCCTTCTCCCATGTCTACCCTCTCTCTCCCCTCTGCTGTATCCTATTCCTCAGAAAAGAGGAAGTCTTTTTCCCATCCATCCCAGCTCATCAAATTGCCTCGGGACTGTGCTTGCCCTCTTCTCCTGTGGCCTGGAATGGCAGTCACACCAGGAGGAAGGGATCAAAAGCTAACAAGACAGTCTGTGTCAGATGTTGTCCCTAATTCCCTTACTAGATGGTCCAGATGAGACCTAAGCTCTCTAGTTCAGTCTTTGGTTGATGCTTCAGTCTCAACAAGCCTCTCTGGTCCTGGTTAGTTGGCTCTCTTAGTCTTTTTGTGGTGCTCATGTTACCTCCAGGTCCTTTTATCCTTCCCTCACACACTCACTTTTCACTATGCATCACCCAATGTTTGGCTGTGAGTCTGGGCATCTGCTTTAAGGTACTGTTGCAGAGTCTCTCAGAGGACAGCTCTGACAGGCTCCTGTCTGCATGTTTAGCAGAGGATCACTCATATGTCAGGGGCTGGCACTCTCCCATAGGGTAGGTCTTTGGTTGGTCCAGGCATTGGTTGTATGTTGCCTCAATCTGTGCTCTTCTATCTTCATCGCTGCACATCTTCTAGGCAGGGCAAATTTGGGGTTGAAGTTTTTGCAGGTGGATTCCTTTTCCTCTACTAGGAGACTAATCTAGTTAGAGGGTGCCTTTCAGTCTCTTAGCCTCTGCTACTAGGAGTTTCTTTTTGAATCCCCTCAAATTTCCCCAGGGGCCTAACCCAACTTTGTAATAACCAAAATCTGGAAACAACCTAGATGTCCCTCAACAAAATAATAGATAAAGAAATTGTGGCATTTTACACAATGGAATACTATTCAGCTATTAAAAACAAACAGATCATGAAATTTGCAGGCAAGTGGATGAAACTAGAAAAGATCATCCTGAGTGAGGTAAACCAAACCCAGGTAATTCAGACCCAGAAAGATACCCTAGGTATGTACTCTGAGGTAACCCAGACCCAGAAAGACACCCTAGGTATGTACTCACTTAAAAGTAGATTTTAGCCATATCATACATAAGTGTACAAGAGGCACAAACCCAAAGAAGAAAAGTAACAAGGAGGATCTGAGGGAGGATACATAAATATAATTTGGAAGGGGAGATAGAGGTAGTGGTTGAAGAAAGGGAACAAGGTAGAAGAAGGGATAGAGAGAATTAAGAGGGTAGAGATCAAACCTGGGGAGAGAGAAGGAGAGAGGACAGAGGCCTGTAGAGAAAAGAGAAACTGACAGTGGGGTATCTCTGTGACAAGCTGGAAACCAGTTAGCTCTTTTTAAAGAGATTGTAAACCAAAGGTCTGGAAACTCAGAGTTCCAAAGCTTAGGTGGCCATAATGGAGGTGGGTATGGGCAAATGCCTATGCCTGATCCACAGCTAGAACACAGATTTCAGGACTGCAGGGGAAGCCTGGCCTTGATCTGACTTGGATGAATTGAAGGTGGTAGCTTGCAGCTGTCTTGCAGATAAGCCTAGAGTTTATAGTGGCCAGGATGAGCTCTAGCAGTAACCAAGGTGGTTCTGCTATGGCTCCCTAGGTGGAAATCAAGCCAGGAGGTCCACACAGCAGATCCTTGGGAAAAAAGGGAGCTTTATTTCCCCAGAAGAAATGACAAGTCTCAGATAAGCTTTGATGAAATAGATGGTGCTCTCCCATTTATTTCATGCTAAACAGGGACTTATAAACCTTGGCGAGTGAGAGGGGTTTTGAGGATAAATGCTTGGCATGCATGGGGAAAGAAAACAGGAGATAGGCTCATGTGACTGACTACCTGTCACCTTGATTGACTACCTGTAACTGCTGGTCTGTATCACATGCTCCTGAGGCAGGAATGGGAAGCAAGGAGAGAACTTTGTCCCAAGCCTTCCATTCCCAGAATGAGATTTTAAGTCTCAAGGTTTGGACATACTACATCTCAACAGGTCTGTGCCATTTCACCTGGAGGTATGATCCAGGATCCCCACACCATAAGTATAGGTGAATATGCAGATGTCTAGTGTAGATATGGTTTTCAGGATTGGGTCCCCATGCCAATTATTTTCTGTAGTCTGAGCAGTTGTAGTTGTAGTCGTTAATAGTCTCCACTTGTTGGAATACTAAAGCAAAACTTCTTTACGAGGGGTGAGAGTTACCCACCTATCTATATGAAAAAAAGGAATTATATAGAATTTATGTTAGCTCACGAAAATGACAACAGGACAACAGCAGATTTTTCTCTAGGATCCATGACCTCTCTTGGTCATGGTTAGTTAGACACGTTTTCAGTACAAGATATAACCAACCTCCTTTTGAGTGAGCATTAAGTCCAACTAGAAAGCAGCACCAAAAGGAAAGTGCTCCAGAGTTAAGGAGATGAAGGCATCATTGTGCAACACTGAGGAAATTAGTATCAGCCACAGTTTCAGTTTACAGGCCTCACAGCTGGGTAGTTTGCACTGCTCTTTTGAGAACACGCATGTCACCATCTAACACTAAGAGAGCTAGACTCAGAGAGGAGACTTCCAAACCAAGTCCAGTTCAACCTCAAGGTTCAGAGTTTCTTACTCAGTAAGTGGTGAAGAGTTTTGATTGGGCAGCTCTAGGAATGCCCATGGTGGTTCTTTGGTATCTGCCTGGAAAGAAGTTGAAGCCGGGGGGTCAAGCAATGAATTCTTTAGGGAGCTCCCCTCTTTATTTCATGCAAAACAGGCACTTATAACCCTAGGGCAGTGGAGAGGAGTTTTGAGGATGAAGGTGTCTCTTTGGCTGGGACTTAGGACAATGTTAATGCTCTACTTAGATAACAGGTGACAAGCTCATGTTACTGACCACCTGTAGCCACCAAGGGCTGTGTCTCATGATCCCAAGGCAGGCACAGAAACTAGAAGAGAGCTTTGTCCCACACTTTTCATTCCCAAATGAGATTTTAAATTACAACTTTGAGTCTTTGAATTTGATAATGCTCCATCTCGGTAGTCCCATGCCAATTTCAGTGGAGGCATGGTCCATGTGCCCCACAGAAAGGCATAAATATATATGATTATAAAAAATTCTAATGTGGTTAGCTGGGTGATCAGATTGGTACGTCTTTTCTAGGAAAATGATGTCGGCAGTGTCAAACCATTCACAAAATACAAAGTACTCTTTAAGGACTATGCTATATCCATTGTAATCACAAGATGGTAGAACAATATGCCGATAACTGTAACAAACTGCCAAGTAGTATCCAAGTGGGAAAATAAAGAGGCACTAAAAACCAACCTGGGAAGTTCAACCACCTCTAAAGAAACTATCTAATGGGGTAGCTGACACCCTTGTGTATTACTGTATACTGAAAATAGGATACAAGGAAGGAATCTATCAAGATAAGAGTAAGAGCACTTGTCCAACATGGTCATGGCCCTGGGTTTGATTCCCCAGCACGGCTCCCCAGAATATTGATAATAGTTTTATAACAATGGGAATGTGCACAATAACTATAAACTAAAATGTAAACATGGTGAAAGCTGTAAGCTTTATTTTACATATGTTACTGAAATAATTCTTCATCTTTCTTTAATAAAGCTTGGATAATATTGGAATGCTTTTTATTCTGCTTTGAATTGTTTAAGTGATTAAAGGATTTAGTTTGGTTTATATAATTTCATTTATTTATCCATTTATTACTTTATTCTAAAAGTCTAGTATTTTATTTAAAAAATCAAAATCATTGCATATTAGTAGTGTGGTATTATCCTAACAAAATGTATTAATTTTAAAATTTTTACAGCATTTGTCCATCCTCTGTTTCAGTCAACATTTACCATTGAAAGAAGTCATTTTCTTTAGGTAATTCTATTCTCTTCAGCAAACTTTAGAGGAATTGGCATTTCCTTTTCTGATAGATGTAGACTTGTGAATATGATTCTGACAGTTATTTTCCTTATCCATAATTAGTGGACAAGAAGAAGCTGTCAATTTTTGTGAGACCTGGGGCATTTATTAGTACTCTTATGAGAGATAATCTTTCTCATCTTCTTTTGAAGTTACTAAACACTACATAGAAGTCCCAAGATCTACCCAATGCCTGGCCAGCATAAATGGAAAGCCCTGTTTAAACAACAAACAAAAAAGAACCATCAGAGACCTACTATTTCAGTTTAAACTGCATAATTAATTTTATTCATCATTTGCTAACACAAGTTAAAATGAATAAAATTCAATGTTTCCAATGCTATTATTAACTAAAGTTCTGTTGAGAACTTTGAATTCTTACTATAACAACTTCTTCCAGGGGGACCACTAAGAGACTTAATATCTTGCAGTGATATATTAGTGTTTTCTCAACTCATAATGATACATATGATGTGTTGTAAATTAACAAATCATTAATCATTTTGAGCAGCTGAAATGATACTTAAAATTTTTAAAGTGATTGTATTCTTATAATGAAATATCATAGTATATTTTCAGTTCTTCTTGACAATTAGAAATTCAATATATTAAATTATAACAACTAATTGTTTTTTAATTACATGTGATAGTCATTTAGTTAGTGCAATCAATTTTGAAGTTCATTTGGACCCCAAAGAAGAGAGATGTTAATCTGAGCCACTTCTGGAACACAGGATTTAATCCTACTCAAAAAAGGCTCTGAAGCTAGGCTTTGTTTGAAATGTTACAAGAGGCTAGAACCCACAAGCAGAGTGACATGACATAAAGCTGGCTTAAAATGACATTAATTTCAGCAGCTCTCAGAAGTGGTAATACTGTGTGCCTCCTAGGGACTGAGATTTTTTTCAGGCTTTATGACTTCGAATTCTGGGGTACATTCTCTTTATTATTTACAACATTTTCAGATGTCTGCAATAGATTATCTATGTTTTTATGTGTCTGTTAATTAATTAAACATTTGATAATTTTTGGAAATTGTTTGCCCACTTTATTTTAGCAAATTCTCTGTGTCATTTCATTCATAAACATGTGGTTATAAATATGATAGTGTGATGGCTGCAATATGGATCAGCTTTTAAGAGTATTTATAAGTCAGTTTCAGTTTAATTCCCTTAAGTCTTTTAAAATATTTATTTATTTATTTATTTATTTATTACAATTTATTCCCTTTGCATCCCTGTTGCATCTCCCTTCCTCAGTCCCAACTACCCTCCCTCTTCTCACCCTATGCCCTTTCCTTAGTCCCCTGATATGGGAGGACCTCCTCCCCTTCTATCTGACCCTAGCCTATCAGGTCTCATCAGGACTGGCTGCATTCTCTTTCTCTGTGGCCTTTCTCCCAAAGGGGAGATGATAAGAGAGCCTGCCACTGAGTTCATGCCAGAGACAGCCCCTGATCCCTTTAGTAGGGAACCAACCCATTTGGAGAATGAGTCTATGGAATACATCTAAGCAGAGGTTTTAGGTCCTCTCCATGCATGGTCCTTGGTTGGAGTATAGGTCTCTGCAGCTCCCCCTGGGTCCAGGTTTTTTGTTTTTGTTGATCTCCTTGTGGATTTCCTATCCCCTCTAGGTCTTTCTCTCTCTCCTTTCTTTCATAAGGTTTCCTGCACTCTGTACAAAGTTTGGCTGTGAATTTCAGTATCTCTTTAAACACCCTAATGGGTAGAGTCTTTCATAGGCCCCCTGTGAAAGGCTCCTGTCCTATTCTCTGTCTTCTTCTACTTCCGATGTAAATCCTGTTTGCCCTTCTGAGTGAGGTTTCAGCCTCTTCTCTATGGTCCTCCTTGTTGTTTAGCTTCTTTAGGACTATAGATTTTAATTTGTTTATCCTATATTATATGGATAATATTCACTTATAAGTGAGTATATACCATGTGTGTCTTTCTGCTTCTGGGATAATTACTCAGGATGGTCTTTTCTAGTTCTTACCATTTGCCTGCAAATTTCATGATTTTCTTATTTTTAATCGCTTATTTTAATTGCTAATTCCATTATGTAAATGTACCACAATTTCTGCATCCATTCTTCAGTTGAGGGACATCTAAGTTGTGTCCGGAATCTGGCTATTATGAATAATAGAATGCTCTGTTTAGTTCTGTACCCCATGGATTACTTGGTTTGTTGGTGTTTAATTATCTTGAGTTCTTTCTGTATTCTGGATATTAGCCTTCTGTCAGATGCAGGGTTGGTAAAGATCGTTTCCCAGTCTGTAGGCTGTCTTTTTGTTCTGATGAAAGGGTCCTTTGCTTTACAGAAGATTTTCAGTTTCATGAGGTCTCATTTATTAACTGTTGAGTTTAGATCTTGTGCTGTTGGTGTTCTGTTCAGGAAATTATCTCCTGTGCCAATAAGTTTGAGGCTCTTCCTTGCTTTTTCTTCCAACAGATTTAGTGTGTCTAGTTTTGCTTTCTGTAGGCTTCTTGTATGTTTATAGGCTTCTCTTTCCTTAAGTTAGGGAGGTCTTATTTTATGATTTTTTGAAAACATTTGCTGAGCCTTGGAGTTTGGAGTCTTCTTCTTCTATTCCTATTATTCTTAGAGTTGGTCTTTTCATGTTTTCCCATATTTCTTGGATGTTTTGTGTGAGGAATTTTTAGACTTAACATTTGTTTTGACTGATGTATCAATGTCTTTAATCATATCTTCCACCCCTGAGATTCTTTCTTTCTTCCCTTGTATTCTGTTGGTGATGCTTTGTCTGTATTTCCTGTCCTCTTCCATAGGTTTCTCAACTCCAGAACTATCTCAGTTTGTGTTGTCTTTTTTGCTTGTCATTCCATTTTTGGGTCTTGGACAGTTTTATTCATTTTCTTCTCCTGTTTCTTGTTTTTTTTTTTCCTGTATCTCTTTAAGGATCATCTGTTTGATTGCATTTTTTTGCATTTCTATGAGATATTTTTTAATTTCTAAATTATTATGATTTTTTAATATTAGTTACAGTTTGTTAGCTTTGTATCCCTGCTGTTTCCCCCCCCCATTCCCTCCCAATCCCACCCTTCCTTCCTCATCTCCTCCCTGCCCCTTTCCAAGTCCACTGATAGGGGAGGACCTCCTCCCCTTCCATCTGATCCTGGTTTATCAGGTATCTTCAGGACTGGCTGCAAAGTCCTCCTCTGTGGCCTAGCAGGGCTACTCCTCCCTTGGGGAGGGGGGGAGGTCAAAGAGCCTGCCATTGAGTTCATGTCATAAATAGACCCTGCTCCCCTTACTAGGGTACCCACTTGGATAGTAAGCTACCATGGGCTACATCTGAACAGAGGTTCTAGGTTATATCCATACATGGTCCTTGGTCGGAGAAACAGTCTCAGAAAAGACCCATGTGCCCAGATACATTTGGCCCTTGTGGAGCTCTCGTCCTCTCCAGGTCATAGTAACTCTCTCTTCTTTTTTATGATTCCCTCCATTCTGCCAAAGTTTTGTTTATGAGTCTTAGAATCTGCTTTGATACACTGCTAGGTAGAGTCTTTCAGAGGCCCTCTGTGCCAGGCTCCTGTCCTGTTACTTGTATTCTTTTATGTCCAATGCCCATTCCATTTGTCTTACTAAGTGAGGATTGATCATCTTACCCCAGATCCTCTTTCTTTTTTTATCTTCTTTAGGTGTATGGATTTTATCCTATCTTATAGGTCTATATAAGTGAGTATATTCCATGTGTGTCTTTTTGCTTTTGGGACACCTCACTCAGGATGATCTTTGCTGGAGAGGTTGTGGAGAAAGGGAAACCCTCTTCCATTGCTGGTAGGAATGCAAACTTGTACAACCACTTTGGAAATCAATCTGGTGCTTTCTCAGACAATTAGGAACTGTGCTTTCTCAAGATCCAGCTATACTACTCCTAGGCATATATTCAAAAGATACTCAAGTACGCAACAAGGACATTTGCTCAACCATGTTTGTAGTACCTTTATTTGTAATAGCCAGAACCTGAAAACAACTCAGATGCCCCTCAGGTGAGGAATGGATACAGAAATTGTGATGCTTTTACACAATGGAATACTACTCAGTAATTAAAAACAAGGAAATCATGTAATTTGCAGGCAAATGGTGGGACCTAGATAAAAGGCTATGTTAATGTCAGGTAGGCAGAGCCTGAGAACTTGAATTCAATTTAACCATGTAATCATATGGAAGCTAAAGGCAAAATAGCTTCAGTTATGCTGAAAAAGAAATCAGGTGTCAACAGAGAAGCTACAGTATACTAAAAACTAAAGTAGATCTCAATACAGCTGTTGTATTATTCAAAAAGTTAAAGCAGGCCTAAATAACACATTGAGAGTAGATAACTACAACACCTCACGCTTGCACATAGACAGGACATCCCGGACTAAAATAAACAGAAAAATTCTAGAGCTAAGTTTTAATATAAGCCAAATGGAACAGTGTATTTATAGAACATTTCACTCAAACACACATACAAAAAAAATGCCGTTGAGTTTGATTTATGTTGGTCATCTACTTCTGAGCCTAGGTCCTGCCTTGAGAGTAGTTTGTATACCCAAAGAGACTCCATTGGAGAAAAGTAATTAGTCTTTGCAAGAGGTTAGAAATTGGAGATCGCTTTTGGGTTAGGGGTGAGGATTTGAGTCTGTCATGTCCAGACATATGGGAGCCCTGTGCACACTACCACAGTCTTTGTGATTTTATGTGTGTTAGTTCCTCTGTGTTTAGAAGGTCTTGTGTGTGTGTATGTGTGTGTGTGTCTGTGTGTGTGTGTGTGTGTGTGTGTGTGATACCTATGACCTCTGGCTCTTTGAATCTTTCTAGTTCCTCATCCACAGAGTTTTCTGAGCCCTGTAGGGAGGGAATTTATGAGACATTTCCTTTAAGGCTGAGCACTACAAAGTCTCTCATGTTCTGTACATTGTTGAGTGGTATGTCTTTGTATTTATTTTCATCTACTGAAAGACAGAGCTTCTCTGATGATAGCTGAGCAAGACCCTGATCTATGAGAATTCCAAAATATGTAATATTTAAAAACTTGCATTGTAAACAATGTGTCATTATATATATATGTATGTATATATACATACACACACACACATAAATATATAATTATTTCAAGACAAGGTTTTGTTGTGCCAGATTCAAAAGACCCCATAAGACTGTCAGGAGTTGAATCCCGTGGCAAACACTTAAGGATCTTTTTATTAGAAGCTAGAGCTTGGGCTCACACCCTCACCAACACAGTGGTTGAGAGTAGAGGGCCTTCCTCAGGGTAGGTTGATGATTTAAAGGTCCCAGTCCCTCTCAGCCCTCCCAAAGCAGGGTTATTCCAGCCTGGCAAGTGTCTATTGGTTGAAACACGAAAGGGGATGCTGCATTTTAAACTGATTGGCTGTAGAAAGACCCCCAGACCATTAACAGTCTGGCTTCCCTTATTTGGGTGTCCTAGGGGAGAGGGCAATCTGGGCTGGTTTCCTAGCAACTGTATCTCTAGGGAGCAGGAAAGAATGCAGTAGGGCTGGTTCCTCCCAGAAAGTGGCTGGACATGTTTCCAACTGTCTGGCCTTTGTTTGGCTTGTTCTTTAAACTTTACACCAATAACTCAAAAAACTTATTTTTAATTCTTTGGTCTCTCAGGTTCTCTGTGTATCCTTGGCTATCCTGGACTCAATTTGTGGACCAGGCATGCCTCAAACTCACAGAGATCTGTCTGCCTCTGTTTCCCTTAGTGCTGGGATTACAGACTTGCACCAGCATGCCCAGCTAACAATGTGACTTATTTAACACTGAAATACATGTCTTGGTTAATGAAAGAACTCTTGAAAATTCTCTTGATAAAATCATGAACAGGACAGGGAAGTTAACAATTATGTCCAACTTAACATTTTACCATTCAAAATAGAAAAAGATAATTGCTTCAAAACTGCAAAGGCAGAATTATCAATATTTAGACATGCACATGGAAGCACCTCATAATTGAAAAGTCAGCTAAAAATTTTTGCAAACAAGAGGAATAATTAAGATTTCTGGGTATACTTTTATTTATTTATTTATTTTCACAAAGATGGCCTCCAAAGCAAAGAAGGAAGTCCCTGCCCCTCCCAACGCCGAAGCCAAGGTGAAGGCCTTGAAAGCTAAGAGGGCAGGGTTGAAAAGCGTCCACAGCCATAAGAAGAAGATCCCCCGTGTCACTCACCTTCCGGCGGCCCAAGACCCTGCAGCTCCAGAGGAAGTCCAAATACTCTCAAAAGAATGCACCCAGGAGAAACAAGCTTGACCACTATGCCATCATCGAATTTCCACTGACCACTGGGTCAGCCATGAAGAAAATACAGGACAACACACTTGTGTTCATTGTGGATGCCAAGGCCAACAAGCACCAGATCAAACAGGCTGTGAAAAAACTCTGTGACATCGATGTGGCCAAAGTTAATACCCTGATAAGGCCTGAAGGAGAGAAGAAGGCGTATGTTCAGTTAGCTCCTGATTATGATGCTCTGGACGTTGCCAACAAGATTGGGACCACCTATACAGAGTCCAGCTGGTTGATTCTAAATACGTAATTTTTCCACCATTAAAAACAAAGATTTGTAGGTATAAACTATGTTTTTTTTTTCATTTTAATATTATACTTTAATATTTAACCGTTGATACTCCCTTTAAATTCTTGATTTAATATATCAAATTAAAATACAATAAGATGGGGGGCGGAGCCAAGATGGCGACGAGCACACACCGTTTCTGAGCCGTGGAATACCTGAACTTCTGAGTTGGTGAATGGAAGGACCTCTAACCCAGGAAGACAACGGTGGAGATTTCTAGACCGACAGGGAACATCACAGGAGGTGAAAATTTTGGTCTCGGGTCACCCGGGGACTTGTTTGGGGAAGGAGAGAAATGGCCCTTTGATCTCGCAGCACTCCCCTCCCCCAGAACTTGCTCCACCTCGGCACAGCGGCACAGCTGACTGGTCTTTCTCAGAGCAGACCTAACTGCCTGAGGTATACAGCCGCTGGGGCAGAGCTCCAAGCCCTTTAGCAGCAGGCAAAGATCAGCAGTACGTATCCCGGAGTCCCAGATCCGCGCGGCGGCTACACCATCCCCTCAGGGCCCGAGTCTGCTGGACGCCATACTAGCTCCGCAGGATCGCCATCAGTGACGGTACGGCCCGCCCAATCCCACAGGGACAGAGAATACGCCATATATTCACCAAAACCAGGCAGAAACGCCATACAACCTAGATACACCAGGTGCTGGGCCTCCCAAGCTTGGAGAGCACAGTGAAGAGA
>REGO01000817.1:365602-387911 GCA_010120015.1 Rhombomys opimus
GAAAGGGGCACAGTGGTGATGAGGGAGGGAGGGAGGGACTGGGAGGGAACGAGGGTTCGGGGCACGGCTGGGATACAGAATTAATAAAATGTAACTGATAAAAATAAAAAAATAAAATAAAATAAAATACAATAAGACAAAGGCAGAAAATATTTCAAAGAAATAATTCCTCGCTTAAATACCTACTGAGGAGAACAAATTAGAAAACCCAATGTATAAACCTACTAAACTGTGAGTCTGGGAAGGTTTAAGTTGTTTAAGAAGTTGGATGCCACAGTGAGGGGAACAAGGACTATTTCTATCAGGAACTCAATGAAGATACCTGATAAAACAGGATCAGATGAATGGGGGGAAGTCCCCCCCTATCAGTGGACTTGGAAAGGGGCACAGTAGTGATGAGGGAGGGAGGGAGGGACTGGGAGGGAATGAGGGTGCGGGGCACGGCTGGGATACAGATTTAATAAAATGTAATAAAAATAAATAAATAAATAAATAAATAAATAAATAAATAAATAAAAGAAAAAAAAAAGAAGTTGGATGCACTTAAAGAAGAGCAGAGTTCTCTCCTCGACACAGAAAGTGTTGGGCTGATCACAACCTGCGATCAGTTCTATGGGATTAGCTGTCTTCTAGGCTTCTGCAGGCAACTGTGCACACATGTATGTGTACATTTACACAGACCACCAATTACAAATAAATGTTTACAAATACCCTCTGATAACAGGAACACCATGAAATGCTTTAATAGATTGGAACACAATAAAGTAGAAGTATGTGAAGTCACCACTACCAAGGGATACAGGTGAAACATGATGTGAAGAGGTCCATATTAGATGCTTCTACGTGGTGATCTTTAAATTCGCTAATTCCAACGATGCTAACAATATACCATGTTGTCAGTTATCATTGTGCATGAGTGTGCTAAGAAAGCATCTAGTATGGATATCTCCCCTAAAAGAAGTGTACTGGTATTACCAATCATCTTTATTTAAAATGGCACAAAAGGACGTATAGGAATAACTGTGGTAGTGTGGTGAATATGAGTTTGAAATGTTGGGAATAACTCATTTCACCATGGTGTCAAGGTCTCAAAACTTACAATGAATACGGAGATGAACTTTTCATTAAAATTAAAGTACAGAGCTAAACTTACTGACATTTTTATTAGTTCTTTGAGACGTTCATAAGATGGGGTCTGATCGTATTCAGTGCCTGTCCTTAAGCTTGCCTAGATCCATAATCTTCGTCCTTACCTACTCTCTTTTTGTGTCTTTTTTTCCCCCCTGCCTTTGGTTTCCATCAGGGCCAGTTTGCACAGCTCAAATGATCCACTGAAGCAAGGACAGTTTGTCAGAGGAATTACTCATAGAGGTAAATGACACTTCCGTGCCCAGCAACGGGGGGCGGGGCTTCTTGTCGAACTTCCCTTTCCATTCTGGCCTTTGGCCTGCCTTCGGCTTGCCCAGATTTTTGTACTGTGTCCCAGTCACTGGGAACTCCTTCAGCTATCCAGTTATGGCCAGAGACACTGTTTCCTTCTCGTAATCTACCATCAGACTTTTACACCCTATCCCCTCTTCCACAATGATTTCTGAGCCTCTGCAGGAGGGGGATTGGCATACACGATCCCTTCAGAGTCAAACATTCTAAAGTCTCTTATTCTCTGGATATTGGTCAGTTGTGGGTGTCTGTGTTGATGATCATCCAATGCAAACAGAAGCTTCTCTGATTAGGGTTAAGATATCTATATACCCAAAAGATTCTGTATCCTACTACAGAGATACCAATTCATCTACATTGCTGCTCCAACAGCCAGGAAATCGAAACTGATGAAAGTATAATGAATATGTAGTATATTTACACAATGGAATATTATTCATGTATTAAGAAGAAAATGAAATTATAAAAAATTTCAGGCAAACAGATGGAATAGAAACAATCGTTGTGAGTAAGGAATTTCAGACCCTGAGTGACAAAACCAAATGTCTTTCATTTATGCATATTATGTTTTAGATCCTCAGATATGTGTGATTCATTAGAAACACAGAGGTCAGGAAATTGCTAAGGAGTCATAGAGAGGGGTGTTCAGGAGAGAAGAGGTAGAAAGCATTGCTGACTTTTTAAAATTGTACAATGTTTTTGAGATCTAGATAATATAAAAAGTACATTTTCTATTAAATTATAGGCAGATATATGGAACAATAATTACAATTTTAATAAAAGATAATTCCCTGTTAAAGATTTTTGGTCTTTCAAACATATTTTCTTTTTTATTTGAAGTTTTTTAATTTGTATTATGCTTATAATAGAAAAATGAATTTTAAATATAAGAAATGATAAAAAGGACTTTGCAGACCTGATAAAACAAGGTCAGATGAATGGGGAGGAGGTCCCCCCCATCAGTGGACTTGGAAAGGGGAAGGGCAGAGAGAAGGGAGAGAGGGTGGGATTGGGAGGGAATGAGGGAGTGGGATACAGCTGGGATACAGAGTTAATAAAATGTAACTAATAAGAAAAAAATAAAAAATAAAAAAATTTAAAAAAAGATAAATTAGAAAGACTCATTAAAAAGTTCCCCCAAAATAGAACACAAATAGATAAAATAGGACTAGAGTACCTAAAGCATTACAGTAGTAGAACACTGGATGGTAAAATAAGTTGTAACATCAAAGGTGGTAACAGCACATTCACACACAACTTTTATGTGCCCCTAACTGATGATGACTTGTCAAAAGAAAAAAAAAATGACTTGATAATGTAATAAAAGAAGGATAAATTAATGAGGGTAAGATTAAGTTGAGTAAACATCTGAAAAATAAATATTACTTTATGTCATACAAAGCATCATTATATAAGCTATAGCTTCATTTTTATAAAATTTAATATCTTTGATGTCATTTTTAACATTAGATAAACATCTAGTGAATGATTGATTATATATCTATGTTTTTAATATGTTTAGAATTTAATGAAATAATATTCTCTCATATCCTGCTGTAAATTACCTAGATAGCTGTGAACAAACTGAAATAAAATAATCTCAATTATGATAGCTCAGACTACCCGATTATGCAGCTGGCAGTCTGCAGCATCTGTGTCCGTACCCTCCTCTACTCCACAAAAGGTAAGCAAAATAAAAATATCCCAATTTGTAGAGCAATTAGGCTTAACAAAAAACCTCATTTCTGACACCTCCTGCTTACTCTCTACATCCCACTTCTGTCTTTATTCCTCTCCATGGGACCAAAAAGGGCTTTCTTATTTAGGGGAACCCTATGCCCTGAAGCCCATACTAGTGTCTCTTTAAGCCAGTGCTTCAGAAATTGAAATTATCACTGGGACACATTTTTCTCTTCTAAGATAAGCAGTTCCATGACAAGAAGCTTATATTATATTGAAAAAAAAAAAAAAAAAAAAAACTCTTCTGGAACTTGTTTTTTGTTTGTCTGTTTGTTTTGTTTTTGGTTCTTCTCTTTTTTTATTACTAACACATGAGCAGATTGTCTGGGATTGCTTATGATTTCATGCTTTTCATTTATTTATGCACATACAATACAATCCTGCTTCCCGTCACTCTAAAGAAAACAACAGACATCTCATTCACACTTGTGGATTCTGCACAATGATTATCTGATTTGGTTTTCATAATGTTTGACTTTGTCAACATTTCCATGTTAACATGAAAGTTAAAATTATTTGCCATATATGCTACCTATTTTTAGTTTTTAATGTTTTCCTTTTTTAACTATTTCAAGGGAATTTTTGTTACTATATTAAACCTAAGCAACTCTTTTGTTTTAATTTTCTCCCAATTATTTTAGCATTCTCCCTTATTTTAAATGACAATTACCATTGACTTTTAATTAGACATAAAATCCAAAACCACAGGGTACAAAATGAATTTCTTCAGGTCACTTTTCTCCAGAAATCAAGGGTCAGATGAATGAGCCAAGACAGGTTTTTAAAAAACAAACGCATTTATGCTGGAAGTTTTGTGTTATACAGTTGCAGCTGGCATACTGCCTGTCCAAAACTATTTCTTCCTGCCAGGTCATATTTACTTGTAGCAAGGGCATATTTTATCGCTGACCTTTGGCTTGACTGTACGATTTTCTTTGTCAACTAAAATATGACTTGACAGGCATATTAATCATCCAAGTCAAAGTTTGCATGTCCTTTCAAATTTTGACTTTGCCCTTCTCTGGCTGTCCATGGATAGGGGCTACTCAGATAATTTGAGTGCTAGATTAGGAGCGCATCTGCCTCTGAATCTTGCTGACTGCAGTTGGTGGCACATAACTCAGTACAGCATCAACACGACAGCTCTCTCAAAATGTAAGCTGAAACGCATGCTCATTGCTTAAAGGCAGTGGAATTGTGGGAAAGTTTATATAGTTGCACAGGCAGATTAATAAAATATTAATATGGAGTTAAGCATATAGGTAGGTCTGAATCATTGCATCGTTCACATAAATTGAGCATTTCAAAATAGATCATTTGTAGAGAAGGGTATGCATAATCCAAATGTTGATTATATAAACTGTAATGCTTCTAAAATTTTCACATATTAAGTAATATAAGAAAGTGAATTAGTAATTGACAAAGCATTTTAAGTGCTTCTTTTTCCCTAAAGTATAATGGAAGTATATCCTATTGTTGATCTTGAAACTTAGAAATATATTCTCAGGATCTGTGCAATAATATAAATGAAAACAATAACATACAAATCGTTGAAAGACAGGCAAAATATGCTACATCAGATTGCCAATCACATAAGTGAAAGCACTAAGGAAGATGAAGTGTTACAAGCTTAGTAAATCTACAACGATGAGTTCATTTGAGGGCCGATCATGCACTAAGTTCAGGTGAGGGGATACTATGGCTTTTCTCAATGCTTGCAACTTTGAAAGGCAGATGGTTTTTTACAGCAGTCTACAATTTCATTTATACACTGTAAGTCTAAACCATGTCAAATGTTCAAATAAATAAAACAGTAACAAAAAAAAAATAATAGGAAGAAATAGAGAAGATAATAATGAACACTTGTCTATCATTAATTACATACATATATAAATATATATGTAGTTCATACTGACTCAGTTTTACTGTGAGGCCATTATTCATTAGGAAAAATAAAAGAGCGTTAGCAATCTTTAATGTGTTCTTTCTCAGATATGTTATTATCTGCCTAGCATCCATATCTGTAAACCTGATTTTATAAATCTAAAATAAATTTACGCCAAAACTGGCGTACTCTCACTGTCCTAAGTTTAAAACATACATTTTATATTAGATAATGTGTCATTTTTCATTCAATGACATGCGATTTGTCTCTTCGTAGGATTTTTTTTCTCTATAATCTGTTCTAATATTCAAAATAGTTAGGAATTGTCATGGGGCCTTGGATGTTTTTCTCCTGTTCCAGAAGAGCAGACAGAGAAAGGAGTCTTCTCTGCCTTAAACTTCCATGTTCTCTGACTTCTCCTAAAAGTCTTATATAATGATATATTTTGCAATATGAATATACCAAAATGGAACTTATTTAGGTAATCAAAATTATAGCTTTAAAAAGTCTGTTGTAATCAATCTCTTTTTGCTAATGCATATAGAAAATATTCCTTTTTTATGATCCAGAAGTCTAGATTGATAGCAAATAAAATAATCACAAACAAAAATTCATATACTGAAAGAATTTAATAAAAATTAATAATAATAATAACATAAAGCAGAAAAGTAAGAAAATGTACATTAAAAATTCACAATAGCTGCATGAAATCATAGTTTGTAATAATAGTTTACATCACATTTAGGAAATTCAAAGTGCTGTATCTCCCCTGAAGTATAAAGTGTGAAAACAGGAATAAAATCTCAAAGTAGGGGGAAAAGAATATTATAAGTAAAAATAAATCTGAATCTTCTTTGATGACTTGAAACATAAACTGAAGTGTTTCATGGCCAGGTAGAGATAAAACTGCATACTTGGAGAGGGGCATGTTTGGAGAAAAGGGAGGGAGGGTGGGACTTGGAGGGAATGAGAGAGGGGGCTACACCTGGGATATGAAGTGAATAAACTAATTAATATAAAAAATTGAAAAAAAAACTGCATATATTTTTAAGTTTCAATGCTGATACTCAAGAAATGTTAAATTCGACTTTGAACTTTTGTTGGCATAAAATTACTGTTTACAACAAAATATAAAGTTAATTTCTAATTTCTGAGATTTTCAAATAAGAATGTTTGATATGCCCTGAGGAAATAATTGTGATACTTTTACCAGGCAAATTTTCCAGTAATTTACTGTGTCTTAAATCATACTAAAAAGATACTTTCTATAATCAAATTATATGTTAACTGTATTACAATAAAGTATGAGATAATTTATAGCCTTTTTATTGATATTTTCTTGAAAAGGTTTATTTCTAATTCTGAGGTTATTGGATACTTGATATGATCGTATAAATTGCACTAAATTATCTTTTGTGTGAATATTGATCTATTTACAAATTTCAGTATGATGTTTCCTTAGTCATGTTGAAAAACTAATGGATAGTATACTATATATTCTATCAATCATGACTTTATGAAATATTCAGTTTATTCACTTTGTAGGCGAGTTTCAGTAAATAGATGATGAAAATGTTCTTAAGCATTTACTATTTAATTTAATAAATACTGCTAATGGAAATATCCCAGTAGTTTCATTCTGCTATACTGTGATATTTCCATCAGCAGTATCTATATCTGTAGATCAGCCATCATCAAAGAAGATTCCTTCCTTCTACAGTAGAGGGAGCAAACACAGAAACCCACAACTGAAAATGTGCTTAGAGTGAGAAGCCTTGTAACACCTAGTCCTGTATGGGATGTCTCCATAAAACTCCACCTCTCGGCGCTCAGAGTGCCGCACAGAAGAGGAGGCAGAAAAGTTGTAAGAGCCGGAGGGCATGAAAGCTAGGGCTTTTCAGACACAAGAGGACTGATGCACAGGTGAACTGTCAGAGTCTAGGACAACATTCACAGGTCTAAGCCAGAAGGGTCCCAGCGATGAGAGGAGGAAGGGCACACAAGCTCCCATCGCTAACCAGGATGCTGCCTCTAACTGATAGCTGCTCACGAATGAAACACTAGTTTGTGCAGTGGGGACTCACTGGCTATACAAACCCCGCTCAAGGGAAGGCTCTGCAGTGCATGGCCAACAGAACAAACGCGAAGCAGGTGAAGAACGGACAGCACAGTCCACGATCAGAGGGAAAGAGTTTCGATGCTCACCGCTGCATCCTGCAAGAGCCTGAGCACCCCATCTGAACGGTAACTCTTCCAAGGACATCAGAGCCTTTTTCAGGGGGATGGGGAGATGGCTCAGTAGTTTAGGGCATGAACTCCTGTTGCAGGATATGTGAGTTCAGTTTCCAGACATTTAGATGATTTAGAAGACAAGACTGGCCCAGGGTAATTTTCAAGTTACAGGTACTTTTAAGCTGAGGAATATAGGCCTAATCATGAGGGAGAGACTGTGGCTCAGGAGGGTCCTGATGAACTCCAGTCATTACTGAAACGAACTAAAAAGCTTACATGAACCAATTTAAACAAAGTTAAGTTCTGTGCTTAGAATTTTCATTTCGTAAATGGCATGCAACCTTTCACCTGTCAATGCCTCATACTGAAATGTATGTGAGTCAGATTTTCTGGTATTGGAGGCAGAACACTGCCCTCCCTTAGAGAGAAGACCAAGGGGGTGGGAGGAGGGTAATATTGGCAAGTTTAAAAGCTAAGGCTAGAAGCTCCACAGGGTTATTTCTGCAATAAATTAAAAATTGATAAATCAGTGGCATGTATATACTAATTATTAGACCATATTTTGTAATTTAATGAAAGTAGGCAAACTGAAACATTTTCTTTTTTCATATTGCTTCACATATAACACTCATATAGAGTAGTTCTCTATTAATAATTTTAAAATTTTAATTTTTTTTATCTGTATTGGAGTTTTCCATGCACGTACACCTGTGCCTCATGTGTGTGCCTGATAGGTTCTGAGGTCAGGAGAGGCCTCATGTTAACTGGGACTGTATTACAGATGGTAGTGAGCCACCTTATGACTGTGGCAATCAAACCTGGGTGCTCTTGAAGAGCAGGCAGTGCTCCTAACCACTGAGCATCATCTCTAGGCCTTACTGATTGCTAATTTTACATTCTCAGCTGTTTTCCATTTGTGTATTTCTAATAATCTCTAGGAAATGCTAAATTACTTTTTATTTTAATTTTTATTATGTACAATATATTCACTTTGTATCCCTCCTGTAGCTCCCTCCCTCCCCCCCACCCCCACAATCTCACTCTCCCTCCCACTTCTCCACCCATGCCCCTCCCCCAGTCCACTGATAGGGGAGGTCCTCCTCCCCTTCCTTCTGATCCTAGACTATTAGGTCTCATCAGGACTGTCTTCCTCTGTGTCCTGGTAAGGCTGCTCCCCCTTCAGGGGGAAGTGGGCAAAGAGCAGGCCAATCAGTTTATGCCAGAGGCAGTCCCTGCTAAACTATTTTTAAGCTTTAAGAATTCAGACAATGCAGCCAGTCCTGATGAGACTTGATAGGCTAGGGTCAGATGGAAGAGGAGGAGGACTTTAGCTATCAGTGGACTTGGAGAGGGGCATGGGAGGAGATGAGGGAGGGAGGGTGGCACTGGGAGGGAATGAGGGAGGAAGCTACAGCTGGGATGCAAAGCGAATCAACTGTAATTAATATAAAACTTAAAATTTAAATTAAAAAAAATTTAGCAAAGGCTCCAGTCATCATCAAATTAGTGGAATATAGAAAGTGAAGACATTTCCGTCAAACAATTTGGCTTCAATTCCTATTAAAAAGCATATGTAACTCTACAGAACACAGGCAAGAGGGAGGTCTGAAGCTAAATAATTTCTGAATCAGAAGCAACTCGATTATTCTCAGGCTTACTGCGCAATTTATGGATTATCTAACTCGGCTCCTTTTATATTTACTTTTGCCAAATTCTCTGCTTATTGTAATTCTTCCAGGATATGATCCAAGAAAAAGAAAAAAAAATCTGATTGAAAACATGTTGTTTTGTTTTGTTTTTTATGAAAGCTGTCTTTCTTAAGGGGAAAAATGGTATAGTATGAATAAGAGTATGTATAGAAAATTAAATTAAGACATCATTTTTGGATGACTGCATATTTCACTAATTGTTTTAGCTACATGGGTTTAAATGATTCTTAGCTGTTTACTCTTTGACATTTCAGTCTTTTATTCAGAAAGAAAACTTTGCTCAAAGCATAGTAAAAATATGTAGTTTCATTTCCTGAGACTGGAGCAGGTGATAATGATTGTAGACTCATACTTTAACCAAAATATTTTCTCCCCGCATACACACAAAAAGCATAATTATATACACTGTGCATTTAAACACACATATACAAACATACACACACATGGATGGCTTTATGCTCATTCACATCAAAATATGCATCAATGTATTTTTGCATAGACTCTCTTGCACATACACACGCATAAACCCAGACACATAGTTGTACATTCACATGTGAGACTATAAAAATATTTCCTGTGTGTATGATGTGTGTACGTGTGTGTGTGTATACATGTCTGTAGATGTAAGGTCACGTGTGCCATGAAGCATGTGCAGAGGTCAGAAGACAGACTTGGGTGATAGACTACACTTTTCTCCTTGTGTGGGAGAGTGTCCATTGTTCACCATGGTGGATGCCAGGCTAACTGGCATGTGAGCTTCAATAGAGTCTACCCACTCCAGCTCCCACCTAGCTGCTGGACCATTGGGATTGCAGAAGTCCACTACCATGTCATGTTTTATGTGTGATTTGGTAATAGGAACTTAGGTACATATGCTTTTGCAGCTCCTCAGTATATAGGTTTTAGATTATAAGATTTTACTTTGGGATTTGTTTAGTTCTTGGTTTGTTTTGTTTTGTTTTGTTTTTTCCTCAGTGTTTATCTCAGTTACCATCCTGTTGCTATGAAGAAACACCATGACCAAAGCAACTCTTATAAAATAAAGCATTTAACTGGGGTCTTGCTTATGGTTTCAGAAAGTTAGGCTGCTATCATCGTGACATGAAGCAGACTGGCATGGCATTATAGCAGTAGCTGGGTGCTTTACCTCCTGATCTACAGACAGCAAGCAGAAAGACACTGGGGCTGGTGTGTGCTTTTGAAACCTCAAAGCCAATACCCACTAATGTCCCTCCTCCAACAAAGCCACATCTTCTAATCCTTCCCAAAGAGTTCGCCAACTGTCCAAAAATTTAGAAAGTTAAACACCAACAAAACAAGTAATCCAATTAAAAAAGGGGTTCAGAGCTAAACAGAGAATTCTCAACAGAGGAATATTGAATGGCAAAGAAACACTTAAAAGAAATGTTCAACATCATGAGTCATCAGGGCGATGCAAATCAAAACAACCCTGAGATTTCACCTTACACCTATCAGAATGTCTAAGATCAAAAACTCAAGTGACAACACATGCTGGAGGAATGGGGAAAGGTGAACCCCCCTCTGTTGCTGGTGGAAATGTAAACATGTACAACCACTTTGGAAATCAATCTGGTGATTGCTCAGACAATTAGGAATAGTGCTTCCTCAAGATCCAGCTATACCACTCCTAGGCATATATCCAAAAGATGCTCAAGTGTACAACAAGGACATTTGCTCAACCATATCCATAGCAGCTCTATTCATAATAGCCAGAACCTGGAAACAATCTAAATGTTCCGCAATGGAGGAATGGATACAAAAATTGTGGTACATTTACACAATGGAATACTACTCAGCAATTAAAAACAAGGAAATTCTGAAATGTGCAGGCAAATGGCGGGAACTAGAAGAGATTATCCTGAGTGATGTATCCCAGAAGCAGAAAAACACACATAGTATATACTCACTCAGAAGTGGATATTAACCACATAATATAGGATAAACACACTAAAATCTATACCCCTAAAGGAGCTAAATAACAAGGAAGACCCTAGAAAAGAAGCTTAATCCTCATTCAGAAGGGCAAATACAAAGTGAATAAATAGTACTAAATAATAATAAATTTTTATTTAATTATTTTTATTTTTATTAATTACAGTTTATTCCCTTTGTAGGCCCCCTGTACCTCCCTCTCTCCTCCCCTCCCAGTCCCACCCTCCCTCATCCCCACCCATGTTCCTCTCCCAGTCCACTGATAAGGGAGGTCCTCCTCCCTTCCTTCTGATCCTAGTCTATCAGGTCTCATCAGGAGTGGCTGCATTGTCTTCTTCCATAGCCTGGCACGGCTGCTCCTCCCTCAGGGGAAGATGATCAAAGAGCAGGCCAATCAGTTCCTGTCAGAGACAGTCCCTGTCCCCATTATTATGTAACCCACTTACATACTAAACTGCCAAAAGCTATCTCTGTGCAGGGATTCAAGGCCATCTCTGTGAGTGGTCCTTGGCTGGAGTATCAGTCTCAGAAAAGACCCTGTGCCCAGGCATTTTGGATCTGTTCCTCTCCTGTGGGCTCCTGTCCTCTCCAGGTCTCACTATCTCCCACTTCTTTCATAAGATTCCCTGCACTCTGCCCAAAGTTTGGCTATGAGTTTCAGCATCTGCCTGGATATCCTGCAGGGTAGAATTTTTCAGAGGCCCTCTGTGGCAGGCCCCTGTCCTGTTCCCTGTTTTCTCCCTCCTCTGATGTCCATCCTCTTTGCCTTTCTGAATGGGGATTAAGCATCTTAGAGTCCTCCTTCCTGATTAGCTTCTTTAGGTGTACAGATTTTGGTATGTTTATCCTATATTATATGTCTAGTATCCACTTATGAGTGAGTATATACCATGTGTGTCTTTCTGCTTCTGGGATGCCTCACTCAGGATGATCTTTTCTAGTTCCCACCATTTACCTGCAAATTTCATGATTTCCTTGGTTTTTTTTTTTTTGTTTTTGTTTTTGTTTTTTGTTTGTTTGTTTGTTTGTTTGTTTGTTTGTTTTTTATCTCAGAATGGCTAAAATGAATAACTCAAGTGACAACACATGCTGGAGAGGTTGTGGAGAAAGGGGAAAACCTCCTCCACTGCTGGTGGGAACATAAATTTATACAACCACTCTGGAAAGCAATCTGGCGCTTTCTCAGACAACTAGGAATAGCGCTTCCTCAAGATCCAACTATACCACTCCTAGGCATATATCCACAATGTGCTCAAGTATACAACAAGGACATCTGCTCATGTTTGTAGCAGCTTTATTTGTAATAGCCAAGAAGCTGGAAACAGCTCAGATGCCCCTCAGTTGAGGAATGGATACAGAAATTGTGATACATCTACTCAATGGAATGCTACTCAGAGATACATTTTTTAACTTAGAAAAGAGTTCACCAAGTGTATCCTAAGCTTGTAAACATATGAACCTATGGGGACCATTCTTAACTCAAACCACGAAATATTTCACTTGTTCCACATAGGTGACTCAGTGTTTAACACTAACTTCATTAGCTTTACGGTACTTACTGCTGTGAATGTTTCTTCTAATGCTTTTTTCCTATTAACTTTCCTGTACTCCCATTAAATATGTATGCATAATTTTTCGTCATCTATGCCATTTTATTTGTTTTATTTCATTCTAACTTTCAAGATTTTTTCATTTTTTCCTATTTTCTCTATTAGTAATTATTATTATTGATTACAATTTATTCACTTTGTATCCCAGCTGTAGCCCCCTCCCTCCTCTCCTCCCAGTCTCATTCTCCCACCCTCTTCCCCACCTATGCCCCTCCCCCAGTCCACTGATAGGGGAGTTCCTCCTTCCCCTACTATCTGACCCTAGCCTATCAGGGCTCATTAGGGCTGTCTAGATCCTCTTTCTCAGTGGCCTGACAAGTCTGCAGCCCCCAGGGGGGTAGGTGATCAAAGAACGGGCAAATAAGTCCATGCCAGAGACTGCCCCTGCTCCCCACTCCTTTTGTTTCATTTTTAATTTTGACAAAACCTATTGAGATTGAGCCAGGATATTTGAACACTGCATGTCAGAGATACTTTATTGCCTCAGCCACCCTCCCCTTTTTGAGACAGACTAGCTCCTGGAGGCTATACCTGAGTGATTCTTTCTTCTCTATGGAAATCTAGTCTATCCTTGGATTCATTTTTTCTTTCTTCCTTAAGTGAGTAAGACTGATAAGGCTGCAGACTGGCCTTCAGTTTAAATAACTTATTTACACTGCTAAAAGAATGTTCAGGCATACCTCAAATGATCCTTTTCTTCTCACTCTGCCAGAGCAGGAGGGATATTTCTCCAGAACTCACTTTGAGAAAGGAGAAAAACTCCTAAAGGTCAATTTCATAGACTCAAGGGCCTCATAATGACAGGGCCTTGTGATTTTCTTCTGATACAGCAGCCACCCAGGCTCAGCCCCGAGTACTGCATCAATTGCAGTGTAGATTTCCCTAAGTCAGCACTGCTTCCCACACATGGCTGCGCTCTTGGGTTTCTGCTTCAGCAGCCTGTGGTTCTCTGTTTGCTCATAGGTCCACCTAATTTTGAAGAGGGCACAGTGCTTGGCTCTGTGACCTCACCTCCCTGACAGATCTCGGAAGAAATTGCATTTTCAGTGTATTCAGCCTTTCCTTCTTAAAAGCCAGCGGTGACTCTTAGCTTTCTGTGTGTGGAAGTAGAACTCAGATAACTTTTCCTTTCTTTTGGGGGCACTAAGGAAGTTTTAAAAAGAATGATTAAAAAAAAAGAAAAAGAAAGAAAATGGGGTCGGTATGACATAATGGGATATTTTTATATTATATAGGAACAAAAAGAACACATTTTTATAGATATGATGTTTGTATCACTTAAAGAGTAAATGCACGTTAATATTATTCTGCTCTCCTTAGAATGTTCGCTATCGGCTTCACTGCTGCTGCAGCTGACATTTGTTGAGAACAACCAGTGATTTATTCCAGGCTATTGTGCTGCACTAAGTTGCTGTTCATTAACTGGCAAAATGATGAGATAAGAGGGCGAAAAGACAATTTTGTGTTGATGAATTGTTGTGTGCTTGTTTGTGAGCTTGGCATAAATAATCTTATTTTTCAAGGTGCAAGAGGTAGATAGCAGGAGTCTGTTAGGTGCCACGCCAGAAGTCCTAAGACAGCAATATAGCATCCTCGGGGCTTTCTGAGTGAAGCCCTTTAATTTATGTTTGGTAGGGAGGAGAAGGATTTCTAATGAAATTCTGAAGTCTGTTTCTGATAATTATCAGTGATAAATAGTCATTGTTGAAGAGTGATGACTATTCTTTGTGCTATTATTTTAGAAGGATATCTGTGTTGCTTAGGATGTTAATGCATTTTCATCTGAATTCATATAGGAAGCAAGAACAATGGTTACTTTAAGAGAATGTTGACTTCCATCATCCCTATCTTTTATTCTTTGTCTTAATTTTTAAAGGAATTATTTTATATGGTAAGTTAATTACATGTCAGCCTCAGTGTTTAAAAACACAGTGTACCATATTGTGAAAAATGTATGTAGTAAAAATAAGCAAAGCTTTAGAAAAAAATATTATTAGTAATATAATTATTGTTGAAATTCTAATTAAAGCTGTAAGAACTAAAGTAATTCTTCATACATTAATAGTCCATCTGTATCAGAACAATACAGAAGTTTTGTCTTATTTGTTATTTAGAATATAGCAGTCATAGCAGGTTATAATTGGAAAAACATTGTTGAAAATTCAAATATCCTTGACACAATTTTATACTACACAACACTTCAGTCAGCATAAGTGTAAATGCAGGTACAAATACTGGAGAAAAAACCACTATCTCCATTTTATTATATTTCAATTCCTTGATGAGGACTGAGAACAGGGCAGGCCTACATGTGCTCACCAAGAGGAAGCTCATGATTTTATTCTGCTGGAAATCTGAGTGCTCTCTCTCTCTTTCTCTCTCTCTCTAAACTTTGGGAATGCAGACAAAGGGACTGGATCCTGCAGTGATGTTGGTTGAGACACACCTTCGTGGTTGCTGGACAACAAACTCAGACCCCTTGGCAGAACAGCAAGCACCTTTAACCACTGCACTTCCTCTCCAGCACCAGTCAATAATGACTCACTTATTCTCTTCAATTTTATCCCCAGTTCCCAAGATTCCCTAAGAAATCCCTTTTTGTCATATTAAAGGTCACATGTGTTTTAAAGGACAGATATTTGCTTCTATTAAAATATAGTAGGTTTAGCATCCCATTCAAAGTATCACCAACATGGTAAAACTAGATGCCACCAATTGAATGCTTGATGTATATACGATGCTCCTCATGAAGCGAATTTGGACCAGGGATTGTCAGGGAATGTAAAAAGGTCTATTGGGAGTGGAGAGAGGAGCGTAAGTGCGGGAATGGGCAGAGGGATGAGCATATATACATGAGAGCGTCATCATGAAAGTCACTATTTTGGACAATTTACACGTTAATAGAAAACAGGTAACAACGGATATAAAAATTAATATAAATTGATTTGCTGCATGTATTTTTCCCTTTCGTACAATACCCTTTAATAAAATTTCTTCTCCCCAGTGTCCTCCCCGATCCCTCCCACCTCCTGGCGCACAGTGAGTATGTGTGCTCCGCTTGTACACCTTACATGCTGCTTTTCTGAAATATGTTCCCTTCTCACTCTTGAGGAGACTGTCTAGAGTTCATCATTTCAGTTTTGAACACTGAGTATGTTATTTGTCTCTTATAAAGATATTTAGATTTTGTCTAAGTTTAATGACATACTTGGAAGTTATAAAATCTTCTCTGTTAACTTTTATTGTCTACAAGATCAGGCGATCTGCAATGTTGTTCTCTTCCCCTTCTTGCTGTCACTCATGACCAGCCACGCAAAGATGAAGCAATCAGTGGAAATAATGTTTGTTTTTCTCAAAGTTCACAAACTAAGTTTTCACACTGAAAATCCGAGACTGATATAAATTCATTGATGATGTCAGTTTAAAATCTGTGGGAAGATTTCCAGCTATGACTCACCTCTTGCAACAACTGGGGACCAGTTCAGATTTCCTGTCATATGTTGTTTCGTTCACAAAGTCTTTTCAGTTCCATTCATATTATTCTGACGCTTCCTCATTACCTTCTTAATGTCCGCCCACACATCTGCAGTCACTTTGTTGCTTGCAATCCTGCCTTTGCTGTCATTATTCTTCACTATGTCATCACTATCGCTAAAGGCTCATCTATTAATACTTTTCACCTGAAAGTTTATTTTCAGAAATTTTATCTATCACCTGTTGCTTTGGCACTCTAATGTTAATCTCATCTGCTTAAGGTATTCCCTTCTACATCACTGGAATTTAATAGGTTTCTTTCAGAGACTTATTTTTTCAAATATTTTTAAATATTCCTTGTATATTCTAGTTATTAGATTAAAATACAGTAAACAATGCTTCTTTGTAGCATTCCAACCCTTTTCACTTTGTAATTATATATATTTACATATGTATACTTATATACATGCTTACACATATATGCATATACATGCCTCAGAATACTGTTTAATTTGTAAAGATTACATGCTTTTACATGATAAGAACTCTGGAATTGTTAAAGCAGTTGTTTATTGATATTTAGTTACTTAGTTCTGAACCTGGAGGAATGGCTCAGGGGTTAAGAGCATTTGCTGTTCTGTCAGAACACCGGAGTACAATTCCTAGCAAACACGTGGTGGCTCACATTCACCTGTAACCCCAGCTCTGACGCTTCTCTTGCCTGTGGAAGCATCAGGCATTTACGGTACACACATACATACAGCAACACTCATAAAATAATAACATAATCTTTAAAATAAAGTTATATAACATCATGCCTAAAATCTTCTCTATAATTTTTATTAGTTTTCTCTGCACTTATTCTACAAAATATGAAGCAAATAAAATGTCTACCTCTGAGCTTCACAGTGTCTTTAACCACTATGTGCTTATTTCTTCAGATATTTTGGAGTTTTGTTCATAAAACACATATTATTAATTTTTGCTCCCTGTGTTTTATCATAAAGAAATATACTTATTTTATCACAGACAGGAATCCCTGTGTGTCTGCTATTGTCTTCAAGTTGAATTCTACTTGGTTTAATACATGAAGACTTACCTCAGCTTTGCAAGGATTACTGTTTGCATGTTGTAATTTCTTTATTTTCCTCAGCTGTTTTTATATCTTTGAGAATTTCATACATGAGTACTATATTTACACTTTTGCACCCCCCTTTCCTTATCAATCCCTTCTATTACTGTTAACTCACTCTTAAATTCATAACTTCAGCTTTTGAAATTATTTCTATACATGCCCCTAATCCAGGGAGTCAATTTGCTGTTGCTTCTATGTAAAAATGTTTAAGATCCTAAGAAATCTGGTCACACAAGTAGGACCTGAAAAGGACAACAACATTTGATATGCCAATGTGGATGAGGTAAATATCACCAATTTTTGATATTTTACTTTTTTATTTAAACTACATATATTTGCAAGGTCATTCTCTTAGGCCTTTTGATTTTTGGTACTTTAGAGTTCCAATTTTGTATCACCATCTCAATTTGTTGTGGAAGTGATGATGAATCTGAACTACTCAATGTTATTATAATTAAATTTTTATTTTTGTATATTTATTACAGTTTATTCACTTTGTATCCCAGCTGTAGCTCCCTCCCTCATTCCCTCCCCATCCCACTCTTATCTCCTTCCATTCCTCTCTCCTAGTCCACTGATAGAGAAGGACCTCCTCCTCCTCCATCTGACCCTAGCTTATCAGATCTCCTCAGGACTAGCTGCATTGTCCTCCCCTGTGGCCTAGCAAGGATGCTTCCCCCTTGTCGGGGGGTGGGGGTTAAAGAGCCTTCCACTGAGTTCATGTCAGAGGCAATCTCTGTTCCCCTTACTAGGGTAACCACTTGGATACTGAGCTGCCACGGGCTACATCTGAACAGGAGTTCTAAGTTATATCTATGAATGGTCCTTGGTTGGAGTATCAGTCTCAGAAAAGAGATCTTTGTCTAGATATTTTGGTTCTGTTGCTCTCATTGTGGAGCTCCTGATCTCTCCAGGTCCCACTATCTCCCTCTTCTTTCATATGTTTTCCTGCATGCTGCCCAAAGTTTGGTTAAGATTCTCAGCATCTGCTTTGGTACACTGCTGGGTAGAGTGTTTCAGAGGCCCTCTGTGGTAGACTCCTATCCTGTTTCCTGTTTTTTCCTTTTTCCATCTTGTCTTTCCGAGTGAGGGTTGATCATCTTACCCAGGGACCTCCTTCTTGTGCAGCTTCTTTAGGTGTACAGGTTTTATTATGTTTATCATATGTTATATGTCTAGTATCCACATATAAGTGAGTGTATAACGTATGTGTCTTTCTCCTTCTGGGATACCTCATTCAGGATGATCTTTTCTAGATCCCACCATTTGCGTGCAAACTTCATGATTTCCTTGTTTTTAGTTGCTGAGTAGTATTCCATTGTGTAAAAGTTCCACAAATTCTGTATCCATTCCTCTGTTGACAGACATCTAGGTTGTTTCCAGGTTCTGGCTATTACGAATAAAGCTACTATAAACATGGTTGAAAAAATGTCCTTGTTGTGCACCTGAGCATCTTTTGGATATATGCCTAGGAGTGGTATAGCTGATTCTTGAGAAAGCGCTATTCCTAATTGTCTGAGAAAGTGCCAGATTGATTTCCAAAGTGGCTGTACAAGTTTATATTCCCACCAGCAATGGAGGAGGGTTCCCCTTTCTCCACATCCTTTCCAGCAAGTATTGTCACATGAGTTTTTGATCTTAGCCATTCTGATGGGTGTAAGGTGAAGTCTCATGGTCATTTTGATTTGCATTTCCCTAATGGCTAAGGATGTTGAACATTTCTTTAAGTGTTTCTTTGCAATTTTATAATCCTCCACAGAGAATTCTCTGTTTAGCTCCGTACCCCGTTTTTTAATTGGATTACTTGATTTGTTGCTTTTTTTTTACTTCTTTAGTTCTTTACATATTCTGGATATTAGCCCTCTGTCAGATATAAAGTTTGTAAAGATCCTTTCCCAGTCTGTAGGCTGTCATTTTGTCCTGATGACAGTATCCTTTGATTTACAGAAGGTTTTCATGAACTACTTATTATTTTACTTCTACCTCTCTTGTGATAGAATTACAGAAGAATGTCACAGTACCTAATTAATGGGACACTAAGAATAGTGCCCAGGAAGTTACAAACTCTAGGAAAATACTCAACTATCTGAACTATACCATCAACTCTCTTAAGCCTTCTATTTATATTTGTTTTCATTTACTTTTAATCTATTGGTATTCTTCATTCATTAAATGTATTTTTATTCATGTGACTTTTTTCCATGTGGTGCTTTCTTTACATAATTTTAAGTACATGTGTGTTATGAAATATACTAACCTAATGGCAAATATTGCAAATCTACACATAATAGAAAATCAGCCCAAAAAAGACAGAAACATTACATACTCGCCATTACATGCCTTACTAACTTCAAAACTGCATCATATGTGCTCTGCAGCACAGAGCATAAAATATGCTTTGATTCACTGACCCATGATCCAGTTGATAGACATAGAGTCTCTTTGCTTAATTTCATCCAGTTAATAGTGGCATAAAGACCACTTTGGTGAACTGCTCCTTGCACAGGTGATGATAGGACTCTCAAAGTAGACAAGAGCTTCAGAACTGAAGTTGAAGGAATGTTTCAAACTTCCTGCTTGTTGCCAAATAAACAACTGAATATACATTGGAAATAAAACCACCTTTGAGGTACATATGGGTGTAGAATAGGAGTCAATGCAGCAGTGATATATTGCACAAAGTTTAAGAAAAAAGCCACACATTTATGAAATACATAAAAAAAACAGAAACAGGTTAAAAAAATTTAAAGATTTATAAGCTCCTTTTTAAGGGATTCAGATGATGGGTCTAGAATCAAAATGATTAAAAAATATTACAATTAAAAGTAAAATAGATACAAGAAAAGTAAGTGAATAAATGAAAAAAAAATGAGAGTAAGATGAATGCATGCCCAGCAAATGAGAGGAACTGGAATGAATATTTATTTTGAAAAATAATCTACTGTAGTAGAGGACATAATTAAACAAAAACATAATTAATTAAAAACTAGTAAAAATGTTGAAGTTGAAAATCAAACATTCAAAGTGAAAAAATTCAGTACAAAAATCAATAACATTTTAAATTGGAAATAAATATAGAAATAGCATATATTCTGCAGTCTACATAAATAGAAGAAAACCAATAAAAACTGAGAAAAAATGTTTGGAATTGAAGAAATTACCCCAGGATATATACGAATAAATATCCAAGAAGTAAATTTATAGAAAGATGATTGATATATAAATGATTGATGATAGATAGATAGATAGATAGATAGATAGATAGATAGATAGATGGATAGGTGATAGATAAATAGATGATAGAAAGCTAGTTAGATGACAGAAAGACAGATAAATAGATTATTGATAAATATACAGATAGATTGATTGATAGATGATAGATAATAGGTAGATAGATAGATAGATAGATAGATAGATAGATAGATAGATAGATAGATGCAGAGATGGCTCAGAGCTTAAGCAAGTGCATTACTTCTGCAGAGGCCTGAATTCATTTCCAATCACTTGAATCAGGCAGCTTACAACCACCTGAAACTGCAGCTCCAGAGAATTCACCTCTGGCATCTGCTGACAAATGTGCACACCTACACATATGCACATAATGCACATAATTTGAAAATACAAATAATTTCTTTAACTTCCTTCTTTTTAAATTTTTTTTACTTTTTATAAATTATAGTTTGTTCACTTTGTATCCCAGCTGTAGCCCTCCCTCATCCCTTCCCAATCTCACCTTCCCTCCCTCATCACCTCCCATTTCTCTCCCCAAGTCTGCTGGTAGGGGTGTTCTTCCTCGCCTTCCCTCTGACCCTAGCCAATCAGGTCCCATCAGGACTGTCTGGTTCCTCTTCCTCTGGGTAGGCTAGGTAGCCCAACCAGGGAGAAGTTATCAAGGAGCAGGCTACCAAGTTCATATCAGAGACTCTCTCTTCTCCCCTTAGTATAGAACTCACATGGAAACTGAGCTGTCAATGGGCTATATCTGAGCAGGGGGTCTATGCCTTATGTATGTATGGTCTTTGGTTGCTGCATCAGTCTCTGCAGTCCCAATGTGCCCAGAATATTTTGTCTTTGTTGCTATCATTGTGGGGCTTCTGTCCCCTCTGGGTCCTTTTATCTCCACCTTCCTCCATAGGACTCCCTCTGATCTATTCAAAGTTTGGCTGTGAGTCTCGGCATCTGCTTCGATGCCCTGGTTGGTGGGGTCTTTTAAAGAACATCTATGATAGGCTCTCAACCTGTCACCTCTCTTCTATAATTTCTGATGTCTATCCTGTTTTCCCTTCTTTTTTAATTTTTTATTAATTATACTTTATTCATTTTGTATCCCCCCATGAGCCGCTCCCTCTTCCCCTCTTGATCCCACCATCCCTCCCCTTTCTGCATGCATGCCACTCCCCAAGTCCACTGAAGGGAGGTTCTCCTCTCCTTTCTGATCTTAGTCTATCAGTTCTCATCAAAAGTGGCTGCATTGTCCTCTACTGTGGCCTGGTAAGGCTGCTCCCCCCTCAGGGGGAGGTGATCAAAGAGCAGGCCAAACAGATTATGTCAGAGGCAGTCGCTCTTCCCATTACAATGTAACCCACTTGGACACTGAACTGCCATGGGCTACATCTGTGCAGGGGTTTTAGGTTATCTCCATGAATAGTCCTTGGTTGGAGTATGAGTCTCTGGGAAGTTCAAAGTGTTCAAATTTTCTTGTTCTGTTGCTCTCCTTGTGGAGACCCTGTCCTCTCCAGCTATTACTATTTCCCACTTCTTACGTAAAATTCCATTCACTCTGCCCAACAGTTGGCGATCAGGCTCAGCATCTGCTTTGGTAGTCTGTAGGGCAGAGGCTTTCAGAGGCCCTTTCTGGTAAGTTCCTAGTTTGTTTCCTGTTTTCTTCTTCTTCTGATGTCCATCCTCTTTGCCTTTCAGGATGGGGATTGACCGTTTTAGTTAGGGTCCTCTCTCTTGCATAGTTTCTTTAGATGAACAGATTTTAGTGGGTTTGTCCTATGTTGTATGTCTACATGAGTGAGTATATACCGTGTGTGTCTTTTTGCTTCTGGGACAACTCACTCAGGATGATCCTTTCCAATTCCCACCAGTTACCTGGAAATTTCATGATTTCCTTATTTTTCATTGC
>REGO01000817.1:398842-421366 GCA_010120015.1 Rhombomys opimus
ATGTTCATTTAGGTGTCATCCACCCAAAGAGCATCAGACCCGTCCGATACCTTTTTCTCAGAGGCGGGACCTGGGGCATCAACCCGCATGCAATCAGACATGCTCTTCTCTGGGTCGAAAGCGGCTGACCCTGAGTGCAGTGCTTAGCCTCTGTACCCCATTTTTAATTAGATTATTTGATTTGTTGGTGTTTAATTTCATGAGTTATTTATATATTCTTGACATTAGCCCTTTCTCAGACGTAGGGTTGCTGAAGAACTTTTCTTTGTCTGTAGCTGGTCATTTTGTTATTTTTACAGTGCCCTTTGCTTTACAGAAGTCTTTCACTTTCATGAGGTCTCATTTGCTGATTGTTGATCATAGACCTGATCTGTTGGTGTTCTCTTCAGGAAGTCTGTCTTCTGTGCCAATGGATTCAAGGCTCTTCTCCACTTTTTCTTCTAATCGGTTTAGTGTGTCTGGTTTTATGTTGAGGTTTTTAATCGAGTTGGAATTTACTTTTGGGAAAGGTGATAAATATGGACCTATTCACATTTTTTTACATGTAGACACCCAGTTAGAACAGCACCATTTGTTGAAGATGCTATATTTTTTCCATTGTATGGTTTTGGCTTCTTTGTAAAAAATCTCTTGTCCATAATTGTGTGGTTTTATTTATGAATCTCCAACTCAATTCCATTGATCCAACAATCGGGTTCTATGCCATCGTCATGCTGTTTTTATTACTGGTGGTCTATAGTACAACTTGAGATCAGGGATGGCAATAACTCCAGAAGATATTTTACTGTACAGGATTTTGGTTTTGCTATTCGGGTTTTTTGTTTTTCTGTACGAAGTTGAGAATTGTGTTTTCAAGGATTGTAAAGAGTTGCATTGGCATTTTGATTGGAATTGCATTGAACTTGTAGATTGCTTTTGGTAGATGGCCTTCTTTACTATGTTAATCCTACCAATCTATGAGCATGGAAGATCTTTCTATCTTCTGATATCCTCTTTGATTTCTTTATTCAGAAACTTGAAGTTTTTTATAAAACTCTTTCACTTCCTTGGTTACAGTTACACCAAGGAACTTTATGCTATTTGTGGCTATTTGAAGAATGTAATTTTCCTAATATCCTTATCAGCCCATTTGTCTTTTGTATACAAGAGGGCTACCTTTTTTTTTTTTAATTTTGTATCCATCCACTTTGCTAAAGGTGTTTATCAGCTGAACTTCTCTAGTAGAATATGTGCAGTTACTAATGTATACTATCATATATCATCTGAGACTAGTGATACTTTGACTTCTTTCTTTATGATTTCTATCCCATTGGTGTCTTTTGTTGTCTTATTGCTCTAGTTAGGACTTAAAGTACTATGTTGAAGAGATAGAGAGAGAGTGAGCAAGCTTGCCTTGTCCCTGATTTTACTGAAATTGACTTGGCTTTCTGTATATTGCCTTTACTATGCTTAGGAATGTGGCTTGTATCCCTGATCTCTCCAAGACATTAAACATGAGCAGGTGTTTGATTTAGTCAAATGCTTTTTAGGCATCTAGGGAGATGGTCATTTTTTCTCCTTCAGTTTGTTTATGTGGTGGATCACATTGATGGATTTCCAAATAATGAACCACCTCTGCATGCCAGAGATGAAGCCTGCTTAGTCATGGTGGATGACATCTTTGTTGTGTTCCTGGATTTAGTTTGCAAGTATTTTATTGAGTATTTTTGCATCAATGTTCATAAGGGAATTTGGTCTGAAATTCTCTTTCTTTGTTGGGCCTTTGTGCAGTTTAGGTATCATGGTGACTGTGGCCTCATTGAATGAATTTGGTAATGTTCCTTTCATTTCTATTTTGTGGAATAGTTTAAAGAGAATTGGTATTAGCTCTTCTATGAAGGTCTGGTAAAATTCTGTGCCTAAACTGTCTGACTCTGATCTTTGTTTTTTTGTGTGTGTGTTTATTTTTATTTATTGGTTGTATATTTATTTGTTTGTTTATTACCATTTATTCACTTTGTATCCCTGCTGCAGCCCCTCCTTCCTCTCTTTCCAGTTTCATCCACCCTCCCTCTTCTCCCCCTATGTCCCTTCCTTAGTCCCCTGGTAGGGAGGACCTCCTTCCCTTCTGTATGATGTTAGCTTATTGGGTCTCATAAAGTCTGGCTGTATCATTTTCTTCTGTGGCCTGGCAAGGCTGCACCCCCCAGGGGGTGGTGATGAAAGATGAAAGAACCAGCCACTGACTTCATGTCAGAGACAGTCCCTGTTCCCATTACTAGGGTTCCCACTTGGAAACTGAGCAGTCTATCTGAAAACAATCTAGATGTCCTTCAATGGAGGAATGGATACAGAAAGTGTGGAACATTTACACAATGGAATACTATTCAGCTAGGAAATCATGGAATTTGCAGGCAAATGTGGGAACTAGAAGAGATCATGCTGAGCAAGGTAACCCAGAAGCAGAAAAACACATATGGTTTATTCTCACTCATAAGTGGTTATTAGACATATAAAATTAGATAAACATACTAAAATCTATACTCATAAAGAAGCTTTTTTTAATGGGAGACTTTTTATGACTGCTTCTATTTTCTTTTTTTATTTCATTTTAATTTTTATTAAATATACTTTATTCACTTTGTATCCCCCCATAAACCCCTCTGTCCTCCCCTAATAATCACAGCTTCTCTCCCCCTTCTCCACACATGCCCCTTCCCGAGTCTGCTGATAGGGGAGGTCTTCTTCTCTTTCCTTCTGATCCTAGTCTCTCAGATCTCATCAGGAGTGGCTTCATTGTCATCTTCTGTGGCCTGGTAAGGCTGCCCCCCCTTCAGGGGGAGGTGTTCAAAGAGCAGGCCAATCAGTTTATGTCAGAGGCAGTCCCTCTTCCCATTACTATGGAACCCACTTGGACACTGAACTGCCATAGACTACATCTGTATAAGGGTTCTAGGTTTTCTCCATGCATGGTACTTGGTTGGAGTATGAGTCTCTGGAGAGACCCCTGTGTTCAAATTTTTTTGATTCTGTTGTTAGCTCTCCTTGTGGATCTCCTGTCCTCTCTGTCCTCTCCGGATCTTACTATTTCCCACTTCTTTCATTAGATTCCCTGCATTCTGCCCAAAAGTTGCCCATAAGTCTCAGCATCTGCTTTGATAGTCTGCAGGACAGAGCCTTTCAGAGGTCCTAGGTGGCAGGTTCCTAACTTGTTTCCTGTTTTCTTCTTCTCCTGATGTCCATCCTCTTTGCCTTTCCAGATGGGGATTGAGCATTTTAGCCAGAGTCCTCCCTCTTGATTAGTTTCTTTAGTTGTACAGATTTTAGTAGGTTTATTCTATATTATATGTCTATATGAGTAAGTATATACCCTGTGTGTCTTTCTGCTTCTGGGACAGATCACTCAGGATGATCCTTTCCAGATCCCACCATTTACCTGCAAATTTCATGATTTCCTTGTTTTTCATTGCTGAGTAATATTCCATTGTGTAGATATACCACAATTTCTGTATCCGTTCTTCAGTTGAGGAGCACCTGGGTTGTTGAAATTCTGTTTTATTAGGTATTAAGAAGGATACCCCTTCATGCTTTTTAGGTTCTTTTGCTTGGAAAATCTTTTTCTAGCTCGTTACTGTGAGGTAGTGTCTATTTTTGTTGCAGAGATGTGTTTCTTGGATGCAGCAGAATGTTGGATCCTGTTTCTGCAACCATTCAGTTATTCTGTGTCTTTTTATTGGAGAGTTGAGTTTGTTGATGTTGATAGATATTAGTTACCAAAAAAATGGTAACTCCTTTTATGGTGGAGTTGTTGGTGATAGTGTGTTTGTGTGCTTGTCTTCTTTTGTTTTATTTTTTGTTGTTGTTGTTGTGAATCATCTATATTCTGTGTTTTCTTGGGTGCAGTTGTTTTTGCTGGGTTAGAGTTTTCCTTCTAGTATCTTCTGTAGGGCTGGGTTTGTGAATAGATACTGTTTAAATTTAGTTTTGTCATGAAATATCTTGTTTTCTCCACCTCTGTTGATTAAAAGTTTTGCAGGGTGTAGTAACTGCATGTCATTTCCCCAGGCTTTTCTGGCTTTCATAGTCTCTGTTGAGAAGTCTGATGTGATTCTGATAAGTCTACCTCTATATGTTACTTGACCTTTTTTGCTTCTTTATTTTAATATTCTTTATTGTGTAGATTTAGTGTGTGGATTACTATGTGGTAGGAGGAATTTCTTTTGTAGTCTACTTTATTTGATGTTCTATAAGCCTCTGGTATGTTTAAGGGTAACTCTTTAGGTTGGGAATTTTCTTGATGTTCTTGAAAATATTTTCTGGACCTTATAGCCTGGAATCTTCTTTTTCATCTTTTCC
Source organism: Rhombomys opimus (assembly GCA_010120015.1). NCBI lineage: Eukaryota > Metazoa > Chordata > Mammalia > Rodentia > Muridae > Rhombomys > Rhombomys opimus. The sequence continues at coordinate 403,178 of REGO01000817.1, forward strand.
TATTGTTTTAAGTTTTTTTTTTTTTTTTTTATGGTGTCCTTGATTTCTTTGATCTTTTGTGTCAGGAACTTTTCTGTTTTTCTGTTTTCTTTGAGCAGTATAAATATCTTCAATTGTATCTTCAACACCTGAGATTCCTCCATCTCTTGTATTCTGTTGGTGATGCTTATTTCAGTGGTTCTTGATCTCATCTATAAGTTTTCCATCTCCATGGTTTTCTTGGTTTGTGTTTTTTTTAATTGATTCTAATTCCATTTTCATAGATTCTTTATAGATTCTAATTCTATTTCTATACTTGAACAGTATTTTTTTCATTTCTTTTACCCGTTTGCTTGTGGTTTCCTGTCTGTCCTTGATGGCCACTATGTGTTTGTTTGTATTTTCCTTTATTTCTTTGAGAGATATGTTTATTTCCTCTTTATATCCCTCTAATAACTGCATAGTTATAGATTTAAGATCACTTTCCTGTGTTTCAGCTGTATTAGAATTTCCATTGATTTTGTGGGGTTCTGGTGATGCCATGCATGATGTCTTGGGTTTTGTTGACTGTGTTCTTCAACTAGTCTTTAGCCATCTGGTTTACCTGAGCTTTACCTGTTTGTTCCAGGAGCCTGTGCTGCGGACTTGGTCTACCTCTCTCTAGTGTCTGGAGTAGTCTTCAGGAAGATGAGAGAGGGTCAGGGCAGAAGTGTGGGTGTTGCGACCTGCGTAATCGTCTCGCCAGCAAGAACGCACACGGACAACAGGATCCTTCTGCAGCAGGCTTTATCGTAGTCAAGCGATGAAAGGAGGAAGACACCCAGCCCCAAAGTGGCGCTGCTTAAATAAGCCCTCACCACACCCTAAGTGACGTGGAGTGACGTGTCATACCCTGATTGGCTGCTTACTCATCACCCCATCTGACGGCCCGGGCTCGGGCAGTGGTTTGGCGCACTTTCGCAACTCGCACATGCGCTCTGGAGGTTGTTTACTAGTACAGAGACCGGATGCCAGCACCATCTTGTAATGGTGTCTGAACCTCGGCTCTCTACATGGGGGTACTGGTGATTGATTGCAGCTAAGGAAGGCAGGATGCTGGTGCAGGTGCCTTGAAGGGCATGGCTTGTGAGCTGGCAGAAGGGGCTTGAAGGGCACTGAAGGTCAGAGGGGCTTCTGTGCAAGTGCCTTGAAGGGCAGGGTACAGACACAGGAGGGGGTGCAGGCATGGCACATGCACAAATGCCTTGAAGGATGTGCTGGGTGGCAATCACAGAGTGTCTCAGAAGAGATCTGGACTGCTGCTTGCAGGACTACCAGAGTCTGTGCTTCCGCTGCTCAGAATTTTCTGGGCTGTGCCATCTTGGATCCATGATACACGTGTTTCTGACTTTTGACTGGTCTGCACAGCGTGGCCAGCAGAACCATGGTTTGGATGCTGGGACACACTTCCAGGAATCCTGATGCTGCGCTCAGAGGAGCAGGAGGGATCCAATGTCTGGCTACTAGAGCAGAGGGTCTCTGGACCTGGGCCGCTGCCCTCGGTGGAGTATGCAGAGAGTACAGGGGGTCCACAGTTCAGTACTCCTGGACGAAGAAGATGGCCACAAGAGGCAGAATCCAATGGACCCCAAATCATGCGATATTTCCTCCAGGCCAGGAAGTATGAAAGTTGATGCTCTGGATCTAGCTGCCTGTCCACTCACAGGTTTTGAAGTTTTTGGATCCTCTGCACCTCAGAGAGAGTGCACACTATTTTCCGCCATCTTGGAACTCTGAACAATGAGTTTTTAAGGTGATGAAGTTGTTTTACACAATCCCATAATAGAGCATACACCTAATCTGAATTTGAAAAGTACTTAGAATACACAGTACAAACAATGAACCCAAATATAAAAACAAAGATTAGTTTATGAGTACATATCACCTGTAGCAAACTGACCACGTTGATGCAAGAGCACAGTGCAGGAAACTGTTAAATGGGTGACAGAGAGAATAAAACTCTGTCTTTCATATTCAGTTTTTCCAATAAAACTAGAAGTTATCTAAGAACAAAGGTATTAATTAGAAGAGATAAGGTTTATAAAACGTTATCTAGATAAGAATTTAATAGATAATTGTCCAAAAACCACAAAGATTATGAATGCATCACAACAACATCATTATGAAAATAACAATCTTGGTAAGAATGAAACACTTTCCTTCAAACAGACAAGTGTTTGGAAAGAAATCATTCTTTACTGAGTTATTTTGGAAAACAATTTACCAGTTCCTTAAAATACTAAGAATGGAATCTGCTAATGTCTGAGCAGTCCTATTTCTTACACACTTATGCATGCTGTCTATTTTACTATATATGAGATGTAAGCCATTAAAGATGTCATATCATCACCATAAAAAAAAAAAAAAAACAGAAACAAAAACAAAAGCAAAAAAACAAAAACCTATTGTTTGTCAGGGATTGATTGTCAGAGACTGTGTGTTGTCTGGGCTTTATTTTTTTTTTTTTGAGATATAAACTTGTCTAAATTTAATTATAAACTTGATCTCATTTTTCTGTAACTACATATAGAAAAACATGAAATGGAACCTATCCTGTGGTGAGATTTTAGGGCATTAAAATCAATACAGTACTATTTGTTAGTAATAGAGTACTAATCATTAGTATTGGCAGTAGACAAATATATATATATATGTGTGTGTGTGTGTGTGTGTGTGTGTGTGTGTAGGTATATATGTATTATAATGCTATATATAATATTATATATTCTTGACTATATATTATATGTTATATATTGTACATACACACACACACACACACATATATACATATATAATTGTTAATAATTGCTGGAAAAAGTTAATCCCTAACTAAACCTGTAACACACTGAATGAAAATACTTCCAGACGTACATTGAGAAATAGTGTATTCAGTGCCTCTAAAGTCTTTCTTTTTAATAGGAGTTACCAGGGGAATCAACACAGAACAACTGAGTCCTTCAGATTTCAGCCAAGACAACTTTAGTATGAAAGAGAAGCTACACTATGAGCATCAGTCAGGGTTCTCTGGGGGAAATAAAAGATGTTCTTTTCTCCATGTCCATTATAAGGGTGCCATCAGAAGGTGTGGCCCAGGTTTATCAAGATGGGTCTTCTGACCTAAGATGATCTGGATTTAGGATGGATCTTCCACCTCAAAGATCCTGTCAAGAAAAATCCCTTGTAGTAATGTCCAGTTTCTTAGAATTTAGTTGATTTAACATATAGTCAAGTACACAACCAAGAATAGCCATCACAGTGTATATAATTAGTATTAGCAAAACAGCAGTATGGCTGAATATAAAAGTATAATATAATATAATATAATATAATATAATATAATATAATATAATATAATATAATAATATAGTACAATATAATAACATAATAAATTGTTCCTGGAAGTACTTCCATGGTGCTAACAATCTAAATGCAAATAACATTTTATGAAGATTTCTAGCTATTGTATTTAATGATACATGTTTTAAATTTTTAGATATATTCTACAAGTGTGTTAGCAATTTGCCAATACTATATAATTGGCACTGGTGAAATTTAAGTTATATTTTAAAGAATTCAAACGAAATGTGAATTTATTCAATGGAAGTACCATACTCTTAATTATTTTTATTTAAATTATTTTTATTAAAATTCTATTCTTCTCTCAAACAAAGCATCCTGAGCAAAATTTTTGCTTCCTCTACTCTTCTCAGTACTTTCTCCCTTCTCCCTTCCCGAGATATATCCTCCTCTCTGTTTCCTCTTCAGAAAAAGTTAGGCCTTCAAGAGATGACAGCTAAACAGGGCAAAACAAGCAACGATAAAACAAGGCAAAAATACTCATATTGACCTCCTCACCCACCAAGGGATGAGCATCCCTTCTAGGGCACAGAGGAGCAGCCAGTCCTGAAGAGACCTGATAAAACAGAGTCATCTTCACCAACCCTATATCTGATAGAGTATTAATATCCAGCATATATAAAGAACTAAAGAAGTTAAACAGCAAAAATCAAGTAATCTAATTAAAAAATGGAGTACAGATCTAAACAGAGAATTCTCAATAGAGAAATATCAAATGGCAGAGAAATACTTAAAGAAATGCTCAGCCTCATTAGCCATCAGGGAAATGCAAATCAAAACAACACTGAGATTTCACCTTACACCCATCAGAATGGCCAAGATAAGAGACAACACATTCTGGAGAGGTTGTGGAGAAAGGGGAACCCTCCTCCACTGCTGGTGGGAATTTAAACTTGTACAACCACTCTGAAAAGCAATATGGCGCTTTCTCAGACAACTAAGAATACTGCTTCCTCAAGATCCAGGTATACCACTCCTAGGCATATACCCAAAAGAGGCTCAAGTACACAATAAGCATATTTGCTTAACCATGTTTGTAGCAGCCTTATTTGTAATAGCCAGAAGCCGGAAACAGCCCAGATGCCCCTCGGTGGAGGAATGGATGCACAAATTGTGGTATATCTACACAATGGAATATTACTCAGCAATAAAAAGACAAGGAAACCACGATGTTTGCAGGTAAGTGGTGGGATCTGGAAAATATCATCCTGAGTGAGGTATCCCAGAAGCAGAAAGATGCACACGGTATATACTCACTCATATAGACATATAATATAGGATAAACCTACTAAAATCTGTACACCTAAAGAAACTAATCAAGAGGGAGGACTCTTGCTAAAATGCTCAATTCCTATCCAGAAAGACAAAGAGGATGGACATCAGAAGAAGGAGAAAAAAGGGAACAAGTCAGGAGCCTGACTCAGAGGACCTCTGAAAGGCTCTGCCCTGCAGACTATCAGTGCAGATGCTGAGACTTATGGGCAACCTTTGGACAGAGTGCAGGGAATCTTAGGAAAGAAGTGGGAAACAGTAAGATCTGGAGAGGACAGGAACTCCACAAGGAGAGCAACAGAACCAAAAAATCTGAGCACAGGGGTCTTTCCTGAGACTGGTACTCCAACCAAGGAGTATGCATGGAGATAACCTAAGACCCCTGCACAGATGTAGCCCAGGGCAGTTCAGTATCCAAGTGGGTTCCATTGTAATAGGAATAGGGATTGTCTCTGACATGAACTGATTGGCCTGCTCTTTAATTACCTTCCCCTGAGGGGAAAGCAGCATTACCATGACACAGAAGACAATGCAGCCACTCCTGATGAGACCTAATTGACTAGAATCAGAAGGAAGGAAAAGAAGTCTCCTATCAGTGGACTTGGGGAGGGGCATGCATGCAGAGGGTGGAGGAAGGGAGGGATTGGGATGAGAGGATGGAAGGAACCACAGCGGGGATACAAGGTGAATAAAATGTAATTAATAAAGAGAAAAAAAACAGAGTCAGATGGAAGGGGAGGAGGTCCTCCCCAATCAGTGGACTTGGAAAGGGGCAGGGAGGGGATGAGGGAGGCAGGGTGGGATTGGGAGGGAAGAGGGAGCAGGATAAGGCTGGGATACAGAGTTAATAAAATGTAACTGATAATAAAAATAAAAAATAAATAAATAAATGTCTGCACTCCTTTCCTCAAAGAAAATAAAAAACAAAAACAAAAACAAAACCCCTTTACCAATTTAAGTATTTAAAAAGCTAGAGACAGCTCCATGAAGATTTGACAGTTATTTCCTTTGGATTTGACCTTTGTGTGACATATGATGCATAATAAGCATTAAATAAATACACTTCTTCCATCCTCATTTTATATTTTCAGCAACTCTTGATGCCCATGTAAATTTTTCTTGATACTTGATTTTTTTTTTCTTTTACCAGGTACAGTGTATTTATACATTTGTCATGGTTTTGCTTATTTCTTCTGTTTTGGGGCAGTTTGTTAACATAAAAGCCTTCCCAAATTTTCTTCTAGTGAATGACAATGCCTTGAATTTTAATTTTTATTCTAGTATTTCTGCAGGGATGTCCGTTTTGTTTTATTATTTTAATTAAATATTGCTGTAAAATTTAATAGTATGCCTGCAATACTATGTGGTGCTGAATTGCCAAGGGAAGACCAAACCTTTCATTGAAAGAGTAAATCAAACTCAGTAGACAAAACTAGAAAAGAAAAAAAAAAAAATTTCTGCTGAGCCAGATGGATGGGCAAAGGCTCTTTCTACAGTCTGAGTATCTGCATTTGGACTCCAGGATCCATGTGGTAGAAGGAAAGAACTCTTCCCAAATTGTCCTCTGATGTCCACACAAGAATCATGGCATTCATGTACCTACACAAACACACAAATAAATAAGAAATTAAAAATTTAACTTTAAAATGTTTTATATAATATATGGTTTGCCTTAAACTACCTGCGTCAAAAATACGAGAAAGCTGCATTTTATTGATTTTGTTTTCTGTTTAAAATAATGTAACTTTACAATGTACAGATATTTTCTAATTACCTCCTCTCAATCTGTGATATGATTATTTCCCCATTATTATTATTATTATTATATAATTATTATTATTCAGTAATAAAATACATACAAAAAAATGATCTTTAAATGAGCCTGACAAACATCTGCAGAGCTCCAAAGATTTCACCTTAATGTGAATCTCAATCATTTCCACTGACCCTGCTCTTAGTATCTCTCTGCTAGATAAGCGTGAAGACAATCTCAGGTTTCATATCTCTCCTTTGTATATACAATAGTGTGAAGCTCAGAACACAAGCAAAATTTATTAAGCTTTTAAATTACCCTAGGTGCCTCATTTGTAATTTTTACCTGACTCAGTATCTATCTAGTGCCTTTTATTTGCGATTTATTTATATCTCCATATCAGTATTTTGTTGAGTATTTTTGTATTTATAAAGTTTAAAATCTTTTTAATTGAAAGACTTCTTGCCCAAGCCTATGCTCAGGAACATATGTAGCACTGGCTATCGCTCTGAAGAAAACTGAAGATATCTGAGTTCTTATTTCTGCAAGGTGTGTTCCTACTTCACTAATTTGTAGATGAAAGCTTGAACTCAGAGGCAGAACTTGTGCTAATCAGCCCCTGCCTGCGACACTGGAGCTGTCATCCTGACTGTATTCACCCAAAAAGTATATCCTAAAGAAATAGGACTCTCATACCACAGGCATTCTTTGCATATTGTTTAAGCACCACAGGCTGCCATTCTACCTAGAAAAGCATATTTAGTCAATCTGATGTTATAAGCTTATGTGACTCTTTTAGGAGAGAGAGAAATCTAGCACAACCTAGCAATAATGACTAAAAATAACCCTTGGAATGTCAAGGACATAAAATGATAATTAACAGATTAAATGCCATCAAGTACATTCAGTAACACTGGTATTTTGTATTTGGACCACGGCCAAGATTACATTTATTAGTGGATCTCAGCGATTTGATTTTGAGTGGGAATTTTGCTTATCCGTGTATATTTTAATTATTCAAAAGTAACCTCCAGTATATAAAGTATTTTAGGGAATGTTAAAAAATTGCCCAGCTAATATTTTGCTGGAAACAGGAAAATATTTGAAAGTAAGCTACATACACTTTTAGTTTATCCCTTAAAGTATCTTAAATTTATTTTTTATGATCCTACCCAAAATTCTAGCTTTATAAATTCATATCCAATATTTTATAAGATAAACACTAATTTAATTTATAAAGAATGTATTAACTGAATAAAGCCAGGTCTAAGGATTAGACTGAAAAGAGAGATAAAAATAAAAATCCCTACTTTCATTGAACCTACTGTGCTGGATAGTTTTATGTCAAGTTTACAGAAGCTAAAATCATTTGAGAGGAGATTAATTTTTAAAAAATGTCTCCGTAAGACCTGAGTGTAGGGAAGCTTTAGGTCCTCTTAGTGATTCACGGGAGAGGGACCAGTCCATTGAAGGTGATGCTATTCCTGTGCTGGTGTTTCTGGGTTCTATAAGAAGGAAATCTAAGGAAACCATGATAAACAAGGCAATAAGAATCACCTCTTCATGGCTTCTGCATTAGCTCGCACCTTCAGGTCCTTGACCTGGTTGAGTTCCTGCTGTGATTTCATTTGATGATGAACTGTGATGCGGAAGTGTAAGTCTAATAAACTCTTTCCTCTCCAGCTTGCTTTTTGGTATTTCAATGCATCTACAGAAAACTTAACTGAGATAACTGGTAAGGTTCTTAGAAATTTATGTATGATCTTATAATTGAAAGTTCAGGAAAATTAAGTTTCTTCCCCTTTTGATATTATTTTCCTTTTAATAATTATCTTAAGGCTTGATGTTAAAATAATTTAAGAACATCTTTATTTTGCTAACATTTGGAATTTTAGTACCTCACTTTGTTTCTCATAAAATGAGTTAGTCTTGATTCTCTAGAGTAACATAACTTATAGAATCAATGCTTACATACATACACACATACATACATACATACATATCTGTGTGTGGCTTATTAGAATGATTTACACTCTGTGGTCTGGCCAATCCAACAATGGCTGGATAACACAAAGAGAAAATCCAAGAATCCAGAAGTAACTCAGTCCACAAGCCCAGATGCCTCAGCTGGTCTTTTGTATATACTAGAATCACAGAGAAATAAATAGGCTTCAGTGCCAGTGAAGGAATGGACTTGTTAACAAAGCAATCACAAGCAGAAAAAAAAGAACATAATTTTCCTCTCCCATGTCCTTACATAGGTTTCATGTAGAAGGTGTGGCCCAGATTAAAGGCATGTGTCTTCCTGCCTCAAAAATCTGGATTAGAATTCGATCTACCTACTTTAAATTAAGCAAAAACCCCTCAAGTACATGCCCTCTACTTTTGAACTTTAGTTAATTCCAGATATAGACAGGCTGACAACATGTTCACCACTTGTCAACTTCACACACAATCATATCTTCTATGCCAAATGAAAATAGTAGTCAAGATATAATAATGCCTAACCATAACTCTATCATGTATAATCACAAACACCTTATATATTTAATTGTTATATTTATGCCTTACATGATAAAACTATCCCTCACACAACCATAAATTCTTTATAAGTTTAGAATAGGTGTCAATGTCTCTAGAGTGATGATCATTTAGTATCTCAAACTTAAAATGATAACCATCGATGTTGTCTTAATTGATATTACATTATGTGATAAACTGAAGAAAGAAAACACAAGGATCTCTACAAACACATTCTTAACAAAATATAACAGAAACACTCATATCAACAATGTTCTTCTTTCTTCAACTGGCTAGATGGCCATGGCTGTTATTTATAACTACCTTTCTCTACTACCCATTCTGTATTTCCTCTAGGCTTAGCAAGCACCACAGTAGGTCTTACTTAATTCGTTTCCTGGAGGAGTGACCCATTACTTCTTTCCTGACAGGTCTGTGCCCTTTGTCATCTTGTCTGGATTATGCTGTTATAACTTCCCAATGACTTTTGTTGCAGGACTTGGTATCACCAAGAGACTACCTAAAGGATCTCCCGCACTCCAGATATAATCTTTCTTATCTCCAATATGGAAAAGCAATGTAATTTCCCTATAGTAATCTTGATCAACTGTTCCTCCTAACACTGTTATTCCTCTCTTAGTCTGTTGGTTTAAGGACATCAGAAGCCCAAAGTAGCCAGGGGTGAGTCTGAGCTTCTAGTTCAATGGAATGTTTATTCAGTCTCCCCAGTCTGGAACTAAAACTACTAGGCCAACAGAAGTCAAGGTCACCACAGGAACAGGAAACAAACATTTTCCCAGGAGCTGTGATATAGGGGTGATAGAGTTGGTGGAACTGTTCCATTTTCTACCCCTTGATTTCTGGATTATGGATTCTAGCTATAGGAGAAACCATCCTGTATATTGGATTCTGATTCAAAGCATAGACTCCTTTCTGGAGAACCCTATCCCAGCCCTACAGACTGCTGCCACCTAATTGGCTCTATAATTGTTTCTTCAAAATACCATTTCATCTGTCCATCAGGTCAGGTGATACCATGACAATACAAGTAAATTCCAAGATTGTGGGCCCACCGTTGCACTACTCTAGCTGCGAAGTGAGTTTCTTGGTCAGAAGCAATGTGGGTAGAATACCATGATGGTGAATAAGATGTTCTATAAGCTCATGTATGGTTGTTTAAGCAGCAGCAGCATGTGTGAGAAAGGCAAATCTATAACCAGAATTAAGTATCTGGTAAGGAAAGCATTGCCCTTTCCATGAGGGAAGTGCTCCAATGTAGTCAACCTGCCACCTTGTTGCTGGCTAGTCACTGTGGGGAATGATGCAATATCTGGGTCTCAGTATTGGCTTCTGCTGTTGGCAGATCTTGTATTCCACAGCACTTTAGTCCAGGTCAGTCTCGAGCCCATGAATAACCTCTGTCTCTGCTACAATGGCACTTTATTCATGGGCTTATTGAGCAATGAGAGGAATGACTGGGGAAAGGGTTGGATGTCCACAGACATCCTGTCTACTGGAGGAGGTCATCTTCCTCAGCTGAAGTCACCTTTGGGTGAGCATTTACATGGAACAAAAGCATTTTCATCTCTTCACCCATTTGGTGAGATCTATTGACATACATCTTCCCCCGGTGTCTTTCTCATAAATTTCCTCACCACACTCTTTCTAAGTCCTTGACCATCCAGCCAATCCATCTGCTACCATCCAGGGATCAGTGAACAATTGCACACCTGGCCATTTCTCCTTTCAAACAAAATATGTGACCATGTGGACTCCTAAAGTTCTGCCCACTGCGAAGATGGCTGTCTTTCAGAAGTTATCCCAGAAAAGAATCATGATGATGCCTCTGTTCACTTCCAGGTGGTATCTGTTTAGCATGTAAAACTACCAGTAAGCCCGGCTCTAGTCTTGTTTTCCTAAATCAACCAGTTATACCCTCATTCCATGAGGTTATAGGTGATACTTGGTAGCAGATGGCATTATAAGGGAAGGAGAAACCATAGGCATTTGGACAAATTTTTATGTAACTTGCTTGTCTCGTCAGTATCTGCCCTATCATTTGATAATAGATTGCTCTGTGCACTTGCTACTTTACGTCCTAATGGATTAGATAGCATCATTAATTATGGGCAGTTAGGTTACATGGTTTTTTGGTAGCCCCTTGTCAAATGTTCATGTTTCACTAAAGCCCAAAGGCTGGCAAGGAGCTCTCTTTTAAAAAAGAAGGATAATTGTTTACTGATAATGGTTATGCATAATTCCCAAATCTATTCTGTGATTTGCCTATCCTGGCCTACCAAAGATTCCAAACAGCATCCTTTCCTTCCACTGAGACCTCCAGTACCATAAGGTCTGCTGGATCATTGGTCCAGGTGTTAGAGAAGCCTCCACAACAGCCTAGACCAGTTGAAGAGCCTTTTCCTGTTCTAGGTCCCACACAAAGCTAGCAACTTTCTGGTTCTCTTAATATATGGGCCAGAGTAACACACTCGAGGGAGGAATTGCTGTCTCCAGAATCTAAATAGGCCCACCAACTTTGTGCTTCTTTTTTATGGTGGGAGGGGTCAGGTATACTATTGTATTCTATGCCTGGGAATATTTCTGCATGCTTCACACCACTGGACTCCTAAGAACGTCACTGAGGTAGAAGGCCCTTGACTTTGGTTAGATTTATTTCTCATCCTCTGACGTGCATATGGGTTACCAGGTGTTCAAAGTTGTAGCTCCCTCCTGCTCATTTGGTCCAATCAGTATAATGTCATCAATATAGTGTATCATTGTGATAATTTGTAGGATGATAGAAACTCTTCCTAAGTTATGATACAGGGTATCATAACATGAGGTAAACTGTAAATGTATAATGTTGACCTTGCTAACTTAAAAAAATGTTTTTGGTGGTTCTTATGGACAGCTATACCAAAAAAAGGGAATTTGCTGTATCAATAGCTGCATACCCTATACCAGCAGATGGGTTAATCTGTTCAGGTAAGAAGACCACATCTTGCTCAGCAGTTGCACTCATTCTTACTACCTGATTGAGTTTTCGATAGTCAACTGTTATTGTCCATGATTCATTTCTATTTGGTAATGGTCAGATAAAAGAGTTAAAGGGAGAAGTATGAGAACCATCATCCCTGTATCTTTCAAGTCATTGCTGGTGCCACTAATTTCTGTAGTTCCTCAGAGATGTGATACTATTTTTGATTCGCTGTTTTCCTTTGCAGAGACAACTCTAAAAGCCTCCATTTAGCCTTTTCAACCATAATAGCCCTCACTACACAGGTCAGGGAACAAGCATGTGAGAATTATGCCAACTTCTATCTATCCCAATTACATATCCTGGGACTAGAGAAATAACTACAAGATGAGTTTGGGGACCCACTGTACCTACCAGAGTCAGACTTCAGCCAAAACCCCATTAATTACCCATTGTCTATAAGCCCCTACTTCAACTTTAAGGAAACAATGTTTCTTAGGATCTCCTGGAATCAGTGTGAATTCAGAACCAGTATCCAATAGCCCCTAAAGTCTGATTTTTATTCTTTCCACCAGTGTACAGTGACCCTTATAAAAGACCCTTCTGCGGAAGGACTGTAAAACGAGCTAACAGCAAAACTTTTAGGTAATTTATCTTGATCCTTTCTCAGGGGAACCTGACCATCCCTACATTCTGGGTCTCCAAACTGGCTTAAGCTTAGAAAATGGATTCACAGAACAAGATTTCCTTTTGCCACATTCCAATGTAATCTTTCCTCCATTTGTTTGAGGATTTTTCTGCCTATACAGACCAAACCAAAATTCAGTAGGCTTTTTTCATTTTTAATTTTTTTTTTATCTATTTCATGCCTGAAAACACCATGGTCAATTAGCCAGCGTAAAGGGTCCATAGGAGACCTGCTACCATAACATTCAGTTTGCCTGTGTTGGTCGTTATGGGTTACACCAGTATGGACATTGCTTTGTCTATGCTGCCCACTGTGTTAACCATGCTCACATTGCCTTAGGGGACTCAGTGCTGCCACCTGGCTCCTGTTACTTCTCGGTCAGGGTCCAGTTAAACCCACGACATTTAATTCTCCCAAACGAGCAACAGTATCGCCAACCCTAAGGTCTGGCACAACAAAAAAGAAAGACAACAAAACTCTTGAAATGTGCCGGTGCCCCTCTCACCATTTTGAGTCATATAGAATTAGCAAAGGGGAATTCCCATTGTGGAGGATTAGGTTTTACACAGCGTGCCCACTCTAGCACTGCAATCTCCATGAGCCTTAAAATCCCTTCATCACAACTAAGCCAAGGGACATGAGGCATCTCCAACTTTAAATTTCCAAATTCTGTAGGTTGTCTTTTGTCAAATGCTTCAGGCAACCATTCAAATAAATTTTGGCACCTTCTGTTAATTATACAATTAATTTTCATATTTATTCTAGCTCTCCACCCAGATGACCCGTATCAATAAACTAAGCCTGATCTGGTTTTATATTTCTTCCACCATTATCCAATACCCTGAAAGTCTATTCCCACACATATTCCACAGACTTCTGCTTGAATGAATTAGCAAATTCATTCTGCTGTTTAGTAGTGTAACACACCTCCACATGAGCTTTACTTTCTACCTCCCCTCCAGGGACCTGTTTCGCCTTAACTCTGGTTATAGGTCTAGAGATATCCTGCAGGATATCAATATTATTTCTCCTGGCATTTCCTTCAGAGAAAGTCACTGCTAACTTAGTAGACAATGGAAGATTAATTCCCTCAGTCAAAAGTGTAAAAGGCAGTATTTCAAGGGGTGGGGCTGAGGTTACAAATTCGTCAAGTGAGATAAAACCCTTGAGAATCTGAGGGTCCAAAATTCTCAGCTTCAGCAAGGTTCTCTCTCACATCCTCATCCTGAGTTACAGGATTCCCTTCTTTACCAATTAATGTCTTTACTTTAACTGCTGACACCCTCTGAGGCTGGGACTTCAAGTTTTGCTTATAACTCAGACAAACTTATAATAAGTGCTTCAGTTTGGTTTCAGCAACTTGAGAGCTGTGGCTGATGGAAAAAAAAAGAAAAAACACAATCTTTTTCAGGCCACACTTAGAATTCTTTAAACTGTTTATGCCAATCTGGAGGGTGTCAATTTTATCACTAAGTTCACTGTAGTCCTTCACTCTACTCTGAGATGTTAAAAGTCGGCTAATTTTTATCACAGAGCTCATCACGATCATGATATCTAGAGATGCTTAGAGAAACAAACCAGCATCATTATTTTTCCTAAAACTGTCCAAAAGTTTCATATACAGGGCCACCAAATCTTTTGCTGCTCACAATTGGTGAATCAGGATAATCAAATGCATTTGTCTCCTTTCAGTTCGTGATTTAGTTCACATCATGGGCTTTCAGTACTCTTCACACTCCCAGGAGAGGCTTAAGTAATTACACATGCTGGTGAATTGAAAAGTTTACTCCAGGTTCTTAGAAGATTCATCCTTAGACTTCTGTTGTTCCAAAACGATTTCTGGTACTAAAATTTGTATTGGTCAGGGTTCGATAGAGTACATGGAACATTATGTAAGAAGTGGGAAATAGTTATGGAGAGGACAGGGTCTCCACAAGGAGAGCAACAGAACCAGAAAATTTGAACACAGGGGTCTTCCCAGATACCCATACTCCAACAAAGTACCAGGCATGGAGATAACCTAGAACCCCTGCACAGATGTAACCCATGGCAGTTCAGTGTCTAAGTGGGTTACATAGTAATGGAAAGAGGGACGGTCTCCGATACAATCTGATTGGCCTGCTCTTTGATCACCTCCCGCTGAGGGGGGAGCAGCCTTACCAGGCCACAGAAAATGACAATGCAGCCATTCCTGATGTGATCTGATAGACTAAGATCAGAAGGAAGGATAGGAGGACCTTCCCTATCAGTGGACTTGGGGAGGGGCATGCGTGAAGAAGGGGGAGGGAGGGTGGGATCTGGAGGGGAGGGGAAAGGGGCTTATGGGGGGATATAAAGTGAATAAAGTATAAAAAAACCTTATAGAATGAATATATATGTAGGGACTTATTAGAAGGACTAAAGACAGCCCTAAAAAGCTGTGATCTGGCTATTTCAGCAAGGGCTGATATGTAAGCAGAAAGCCCAAGATTCCAATTTGATCAGCCCACAAGGTTGAATGTCTCAGACAGCCTTCAGTAAAGGCTGGAATCCCAAAGAAGTAGTCTCTGCTGTCAGTGGAGGAATGGGCTTGCTAGCAAGGCAAGGAAAAACAGGGCAAAGAGCAAAATCTTCTTCTACGCTCTTATATAGGCTTCCAGCAGATGGTGTGGTCTGGATTAAAGGTGTGTGTTTTCTGCCTCAAATTATCTGTATTATAAATGGATTTACCTACTTCAAATTAAGAAAAAAAAATCCCTCACAAGTGTGCCTCCCTTAAGGATGATAGTTAATTTGAGATGTAGTTAAGTTGAGGACCAATACCAGCCATCACAAATGGCACGTTCTCCCCACAGCAGAACTCTGACATATGTACCTCCATATAGAACAATCTTTCTGCCCCATCCACTTATTTCTCCTCCTGTAACAATGTTTTTCTAGGCACCAGACCAACAATTTGCCACTCCCATGGGAATTAATTATTTCTCTCAGAGTCCCATAAACATTTTCTGTCATTTATATTTCTGATAATGGCCATGAGGTGGAATGGGGTGAGGTGGAAACTTAAATAGTCTGCATTTCCCTGATGACCAGGGAACCTGCACACCATCGAAAGAATCTCCTACCCATTTGGACTTCTGAGATTATTAGGGTCATTTCCACAGAACGTTTTTAAATCGAGTCTCTTATTTTTCTCGATGTGTGATTTTTTTTTAGTTCTTTGTGTAATCCTAGTGTTAATTAACTGTCAGAAGTACTGACAGACTTTCTACTTTCCTGTGAGCTGCCTCTTCACTCAATGTAAGGTTCCCTTTATCTTGCAAATGGAACAGATAAAGTCCCTTTGCCAATTGTTCATCTTGCTTCCTGTGCTACACTGGTCAAAGGACCTTACCTCTACCAATGCATAAATAAATCTACTACTTGAGCTTCCATATTTGTTGTAAAACAGTTTCTACAGTAATCCAAGCCAGAGACAATTCAAGAGTCGAACAACTGATGAAAGGATAAATGAGTATGCCTCACATAGAACTGAAGGGAGGTTTTTCGGCACCACAAATAAAAGAAGCTCTGCAAACAGAGGATTATGACGAGAAACTAAAGACAGAGTTGGCTGTTAATTTATTATTTTACTAATATTTAAAAATAGCAGACAAAATGAGACTCTAAGAAATACAGAGTAGAATGGCAGCTGCCATGTGCTGCGATAAATGTGACCTGGCTAAGGATAAATAGTTTCTATAATAGGGGGAATCATATTCTGGATAACAAATGCCCAGCATGTGATTATAATTAATAACATTCTACCGTATACTAGAACTTTTGCTAAGACAGCCAGGCTTGAATGTTTTCAACAGTAAATGAAACAAATGAAAACGGTAGTTAGGGGAGCTGAGGGGGTGGCGTGTAGACCACCCTGCATGTGCTGATCATTTCCCACCACACAGACGTACTAAGTCATCACATCAAACACAGAAATGTACAATTTTACTTGTCAATCATATCTTCCTAAAGCTGGATTTAAAAAAAAATCAATAGAACTGGAAAAAAATAGAAATAGTAAAGACCTCATTTCAAAAACAGGAGACATTTGATTAAGAATCAATACACTTTCAAAGGCTGTCATGACCAGAGCTCATCCTTGACACAGTATAAGGCAGGATAAAAGGACTATATAGGCAAAGAACCCCACGGGGACTCATTTCACTGAGATGTAATGATATTGCTCAGATTATTAACAGCATAAATAAGTTTCCGGTATCTGAAAGGCAAAGGAGATTATCGCCTGTGCTGTGTCACTGCCATCTCATCAATCTTCCTGTAAGACTTACACAGAAGCCGTGCTTCTTTCTCAAGGGACACCCAGCCTGAGAACATGGGCAGCTCTGCCGAACTCTCCCAACATCCCTGTAGCCTTCTGCAGTGCACAGGTCTCATGTTCAGTCTTTTGACAACCATGACATATTAAGCCTCACCCTCTGGTATAAAGTAGGCAAAGGTGATAATGGTCTTATATGCCATTTATGTGTTTTTTTCTAAGATGTCATAATAGCAACATTGAAGAACATCTTAAGGAACTTTTAAAAATTAAGAAGGGACATTTTGTCTGCAATAAAAAGTAACACTGAACAATTTGAGCTCCAAGAACAAAGTACAATTAGCCACACACAATACAATTTTGGTAGTTTGAACACTCCTTGCCCAGCCAAAAATGAAGTACTGCAGGGTCTTTTCTCTATGCCTTCTCCTGTTTTAACATTTATGTCAAGAGTTTGGGTGGAAAAAAATCTACATGTGGATTAGTATTCACCAGTGGAACCCCGGAACTCCAGGTTTGCATTGTGTAGAGAGTGCAAGTAATTGCACATGTGGGCTTTTTCTTTCATTAGTTTAGTTCTGAAAAATCACAGAACAGTCAATTTGTCTATACATAGGTGCAGTTGTCAGGTCTACGTATAGAATAAATTACCAAATTCTAGTGCGCAATTAGATTCAAAGTGCTCTTGCACCAAAATTACCCCATGCTGTGTTCTAAATATGTAATTATGAGATTGAGGTAAATTTACAATATTGGAATTTGAATAAAAGTTCTTCACTGACATGATAAATTACAAAGTGCCAGATAGCTAAACATTTTTAAATATTTCTTTTAATAATTATGTCTGGTGGCTTACATTTATTCTATATTTAACTATCTCATTTCTGTATAACTGAATTCCAGAAAAATTATTATGAATATAGGAAACTTTTGCCCACAAATCATGGAAACCTTCATATTTTTATTCAAATTTAGGTGAGCAGAGGAACTGTGTATTTAGTGACATAGAATTAATGAAAATAGTTAAAATCAAACACCTTGGTATGAATAATTGTCAACTTGTTTGTAGTTAAAATGTTCATATGTTTGTCAAAAATTTGCAGGTAAGTGGTGGGATCTGGAAAAGACCATCCTGAGTGAGCTATCCCAGAAGCAGAAAGATGCACATGGTATATACTCACTCATATAGACATAAAATATAGGATAAACCTACTAAAATCTGTACACCTAAAGAATCTAATCAAGAGGGAGGACTCTTGCTAAAATGCTCAATTCCTATCCAGAAAGGCAAAGAGGCTGGACATCAG
>REGO01000817.1:430087-448615 GCA_010120015.1 Rhombomys opimus
GTATCAAAGACCTCAACATAAAACCAGATACTCTAAATTGCTTAGAAGAAAAAGTGGGGAACAGCCTAGAACTCATTGGCACAGGAGACAACTTCCTGAACAGAACACCAACAGCACAGGCTCTGAGAGCAACAATCAATAAATGGGACCTCATGAAACTGAAAAGCTTCTGTAAAGCAAAAGACACTGTTGTCAGAACAAAGCAACAGCCTACAGACTGGAAAAGGATCTTTACCAACCCTACATCTGACAGAGGGCTAATATCCAATATATATATATATTATATATATATATATATATAATATATATATATAATATATATATATATAAAGAACTCAAGAAGTTAAAATGCATCAAATCAAGTAATCCAATTTAAAAATGGGGCACCTAGTTAAACAGAGAACTCTCTGTAAAGGATTGTAGAATGGCAGAGGAACACTTAAAGAAATGCTCAACATCCTTAGCCATCAGGGAGATGCAAATCACAACGACCCTGAGATTTCACCTTATACCCACTGGAATGGTTAAGATAAAAAACTCAAGTGACAACACATGCTGGAGAGGATCTGGCACTTTCTCAGACAAATAGGAATAGTGATTCCTCAAGATCCAGCTATACCACTCCTAGGCATATATACAAAAGATGCTCAAGTACACAACAAGGACATTTGCTCAACCATGTTTATAGCAGCTTTATTTGTAAAAGCCAGAACCCGGAAACAACCCAGATGTCCCTCAGTTGAGGAATGGATACAGAAATTGTGGTGTTTTTATACAATGGAATACTATTCAGCAATTAAAAATAAGGAAATCATGAAATTTGCAGGCAAATGGTGGGACCTAGAATCGATCATTCTGAGTGAGGTATCTCAAAAGCAGAAAGACACACATGATATATACTCACTTATATAGACCTATAAGATAGGATAAATATACTGAAATCTATTCACCTAAAGAAGATAAACAAAAAAGAGGACTCGGGGTAAAATGACCAATCCTCACTTAGAAAGACAATTGGGATGGACATTGGATGTAGGAGAAAACAAGCAACAGGACAGGAACCTACAGCACAGGGCCTCTGAAAGACTCTACTTAGCGGTGTATCAAAGCAGATATTAAGATTCATAACCAAACCTTCGACAGAGTGCAGGTAATCATATGAAAGAAGGGGGAGTTAGTAAGACCTGAAGAGCACAGGAGAACCACAAGGACCAAATATATCAGGGCACAGGGGTCTTTCATGAGACTGCTTCTCCAACCAAGGACCATGTTTGGATATAACCTAGAACCCTTGCTCGGATATAGCCCATGGTAGCTCAGTGTCCAAATGTGTTCTCTAATAAGGGGAACAGGGACTATTCCTGACATGAACTCAATGGCGAGCTCTTCGAACCCCCCTCCCCTAAGGGAGGAGCAGCCTTGCTAGGCCACAGAAGAAGACATTGCAGCCAGGCCTGAAGAGACTTGATAATTTAGGGTCAGATGGAAGGGAAGGAGGTCCTCCCCTATTAGTGGACTTGGAAAGGGGCAGAGAGAAGATGAAGGAGGGAGGGTAGGATTGGGAGGGAAGAAGGGAGGGGGGCTACAGCTGGGATACTAAGTAAATAACCTGTGATTAATAAAAAATAAATAAATTTTAAAAAGGCAAAAAGGGCACATTTATGAACAACTATATGAGGAGATTCTCTTTATACTTGAATGTGCAGCCAAAATAACATAAAATTTGTCAAGCTTTTAGAAACCAATCAAGCTGCATAAATAATTGTTACTTGTTGTTGCTAAAGTATATTCTATACTTTCAACTCCTGAAATATTGGGAGAATAAATCAGAGGAATGCATCAAGTCACAGAGGGCTCTGTATTCAACACTAAAAAAAATTTCTCAATCCCTCAAGTCTTGGCTTGGCTTACCCTTTAACACAAGGGAAATGAAAAATTCCATCATAATGTTGCTTGGCATTTATAAAGTAAGCAAAACTATTTGCATGGTTAAACCACACGCTTGTCAGGAAAAAAAAGGAAGAGACAGATATGTAGAAGGAAAGTACAGAACTATTTATAACTGCTTTAACCTAATCATCCAAGAAGTATCTTTGTCTTAAAGTTAGGAAAGGTGATAGGAGACGATGATAAAAGCAGTCTATACACAAATCAAGCAGGCTTATTTCAGATTACTGAAGCAGATTAGATGATCTGGCTTCTACCATGAAGAAATATTCATTGTTATGCCAATGTTTCTGATCAGGTTTCAAAGGCGAACGAAGCATAGAATGAGTTGTCTTGTGGCCCTCTAGCACACATTCTTTCCTTTTGATGAGCGTCCTCAGAAGAGGTTACAGATGGAGAGAAAAAAACAGCAGCAAGATGGGGATAAAAGTTGGGTTTCGTTTAAGGGTTGCTGATTCTGTTTTGCTGTGTCTCACCTGGAGCATTGTTCCGCTAAACATAATGCTTTGAAACAAATGCTGGAAAGAAATGGATAATTACTTTACAGAGATACTTCAATTTAGTTAAATTTTATGTAATCGTATTTATATACTTAAAAAATGTCAAAACATCAGAATAATTTGATTACCGTAAAAACAAAAGAGAAAAAAATATAGGCCCTGGATCTGAGGTTCACTCATGTTCACCTTTTAAAGAGGCAACATTGTTTGAAAGGGACAGCTATACGGGAAGTAGGACTATTAAAAAAAAAATCATTACTGGCTGTATTCTCCTCAAGAGCTAGAGAACATAGCTGATAATCTATGCTAGTTTAACACAAACATAAATGATAACTTTTAGTTTTAGTAATCTAACAAGATTTGCTGAGAAACAACACTCAAATATCCTATATACACTTTTGAGCCAAGATTGCTAAATTCCTTCCAAGTAGATTGACGCGAGCACATATCAATTTAACAGACAAGTCAACACTTGAAGGCTAATATAAAATTTATGATGATTATGAAAGAATTATCACAAAATATATCTTTTAAAATAAAAAGTAAATACTTTAAATACTGAGTGTGTTGCTATTGAAAGTAGATATGAAGGGTTACTTGAGTGTACAGATATTAAGAGGAAGGATGAAAATTCCTAGCTCCCGACCCATTTGAAGATAATTTCTCATTTCCATTGACCCTCCTTAATGGAATCTATAGTCACACAGAAGGACTTGTCTGAAAGTGGACTCATGTCCTGCCAGGTTAATCAGGTTAATTCATATATATGTCTTCAGTGACTACTCTAAGACTATGCTACAAATTGTTCCAGGGTCTGGGATATCTATTAGAAAAACCATTTCCCTAGAATATTCTCCTTAGAGATTCAGGAACTGCAAATCCAAGAAAGGCCTCAGAATTGTTTTAAAACAAGTGATTTCTGATAAGAAATTTTGAAATATCTTGCCTTAAAGAGTAGTATTTAATTATTTTCCTGGGGGATATTTAAGACTCTAAATGTTAAAACCAATTCTAGTCTTATTAAATTTGAACATGGGACAGCAGGGAACAGATGTTAGTATTATTTTTTTCTTGTTCTGGGCATTAATACCATATTTGTGAGCTATTTGAACTGCATCTCATTACCTAGTACAGAACTACTTGTGAAGATTAGTTTTATTTCAACTTGTCAAAAACTTAGGGTCATCGGAGCGGAGGGAGCTTCTCTGATAAACGTCTCCATATGATCAAGCTGTGGGAAGGCCTCTGAGATGTTGTTTTCTTATTTAGTGATTGGTTGGAGGTGGACCCAGTACATTGTGGTGATGCCACCCCTGCACTGGTGTAACAAAGCAGGCTGAGCAAGCCAGTAAGCAACACCCTTCTGTGGTCTTTGCAATAGCTTGCTTCTATGTTCTGGACCAGTTTGATTTCCTGTCCTGACTTCCTTCAATAATAAACAGTGATACAGAAGATAAATAAAACATTTCATCCCTAGATAGCTTTTGGTCATGGAATTTCATAGTAACTCTAACTAGGACAGAAATGGTACCAGGAGTGGGTAACTGTTGTGACCTCTTTGATTTGGGGAGGATTGTGGAAGGTCTTTAGAAATTGAATGGTCAAGAAAAGCCATTGAGTTTTCAAATCTTGGTGAACAGTTCTGTGGACATTTGGAATTAAAGACAGTGTTGAGAGAACTTAAGACAGAGGATGATGGCCTGTCTTAAGAAGTTTCAGAGGAAAATTTGAGAGTCACTTTCAAGGTTACCAGAGCCATTGCATATTTGGTATGATGTATTACTATTCTGTCATTTTGGTTAGCCAGGGCTAAAAAGTCACCCAAACTTAACAAGAGCCCAACACCATTAAAGTAACACCTTTGCTTTATTGGTAAGGTTGATGCTGGTTAGCTTGAGCTGAAAATACCTATAATTAAAAAGAGAAAAGCATCATAGTGGTGGAATTTTCTAGGAAGTGTTTCCTGAGAGTTAGCTCACAGAGGCTATGTTCTAGAGGCAGCCAAGTTTGTAATTCATGCTGGCAGCTGAACTAGGTTCTGTAGAGTGATCCTGGTGTAACTATTTTAAGGCATGAAGAGGTCATGAAAAACTGATGAGGTATGACACTGTGAGAGGCCCCAAAAGGCCATTGGTAAAGGTGAAACCTCAATAGCAGTTATAGGATTGAAGGGCTCATGCAGAGAACTTGAGGCTTAGCACATTAAGAGATCCTAGGGGAGGCTACTGGTGACAGTACAGTTCAGTTTCAGTGGAAGACCCTAGCATTTTGGAGATGCCAGTAACATGGGATGACCACCAAGAACAGCAGCAGTGCTGGAGTGGAGACTGCCTAAGCTTAGAAGGTTAGCTGTGTGTGCTGCAGAGGGTGGAGACAGAGAAGTGACACAAGCCCTTTGGAGGATCCCAGAGATCATGAGTGAATCTTAGGTACTGGATGTTCTGTTTTTTACACAGTTGGGAGTTGGGTTAACATTGTTCATGTTGTGATTGTACCCTGGTTTTTCCTTTTTGAAGTAAGAATATATTTTATTTATTTTTGATTTTATGTGATCCCACAATTGGGGAACTTTACCCTTTTTTTTGCAGCCCTAGCTATGCTGGACTTGCTTTATAAACCAGGCAGGCCTACAACTCTGCCTCTAGAGTGCTGGGATTAAAGGTGTGGGCCACCACCATCCAGAAACATTAACATTAAAAGAAGAGAGAGAGAGACTTTGGAGCTTTTCAGAGGCTTTGGATTTTAATAGAGACTGAATTTTTTTAATAGGCAATGGTTAATTGGTTGAATTCATGATACTGAAAGACTTTTTCAAGTTTACAAAAATGTTTTATATCATGATAGCTTTATTAACATGTGATCTTGTGTATGAACAAGCAAAAAAAAGCTGTGGCTTAACAGTGATTTGTTTCTGTGTCAAGTAGGCAAGGATCCACTACTCTTCTTCAAGCAATGTGCATTTCCTCCTTGAGTTTCCAAGTGCCTCTGGGGGAATAAAAGCTAAGGAACACAAGGCTCTGAATGGAATTCTGACCTACACAGGGTTTCAGAACCAAGCATGGAAGAAGCCTCCTCTTCATTAGGGAAACAGAAAGGACTTCTCTATCATCCCCAGGATTTGTGCATGGTAGTTGATAAGCATTTTTTTCCTTGCAAATCCAAAATAGATAAATCCAGAGAAGATTTAAAAATCACTTTCATTCAACTAAAAAAAAATCATGCTTTACAGTAAACTTTGGGTGCCCTTCTCTTCCAAGAAGTGTTATTTTAAATTTATAAAATACCTTATTGGTATAAATGTAATATTCTTGTATTTGTTTTCTTTCTTTTCTTTTTCATATCCTAAGCTTGTTGAATGTTCCTTTACCTTTCTGGACCTTCAAATATTACCCAGGTGCTAAAAATACTATTGTTGCCAGAGCCTGATGCATAGATTTGGACCTTTGCTGAATTCCATTACCCCCATTTCAGTCATGGAGGAGGGAACAGCAGTAATCATTAGAGCATTCTTTTATTTAGTGGGCTGAATGGATCAATGAATGTAAGACAAGGGTAAAAATTTTAGAATTAGTATTTCAGGTACTTAGCAACCCTAACTGATGCAAATTAGAAGCAGTAGGAATGTCCTTTTTCTACTATTGTAATTTGAAATTGTTGAAATAATGACATTGACAAATTATTTCAGATGATTAATTTAATTTAAATATAAAATCTAGAGATGCAGAAAAAACGTCTATGCCCAGATGTTTTTAGTTCTGTTGCTCTCCTTGTGGAGCTCCTATACCCTCCAGGTCTTTCTATCTTCCCCTTCTTTCATAAGATTCCCTATACTCTGCCCAAAGTTTGGCTATGAGTCTCAGCATCTGCTTTGATACCTTGGTAGGTAGAGTCTTTCATAGGCCCTCTGAGGTAGGCTCTGGTCCTGATCCCTGTTTTCTCCCTTTTCCCTGTCCACCTGTTTGCCTTTCTGAGTGAGGATTGATCATCTTACCCAGGGTCCTCCTTCTTGCTTAGCTTCTTTAAATGTACAGATTTAAGTACCAGGTATGGAGACAACCTAGAACCCCTGCTCAGATGTAGTCAATGGCAGATCAGTATCCAAGAGGGTTGCCTACTAAGGGGAGCAGGGGCTGTCTCTGACATGAACTCAGTGGTTGGCTCTTTGATCACCTCCCCTTGAGAGGGGAGCTGCCTTGCCAGGCCACTGAGCAGGACAATGCAGCCAGTCCTAATGAGACCTGATAGGCTAGGGTCAGAGGGAAGGGGAGGAGGACCTCCCCTATCAGTGGACTTGCGGGAGCTGGGGGGGGCATGGGAGGAGATGGGGAAGGGAGGGTGGGATTGGGAGATGATGACAGAGAGGGCTACAGCTGGATACAAAGTAAATAAATTGCAATTTATAATAAAATAAATTAATTAAAAAATAAATAAAATGTATAGACAAGAACAAGGTGCATTTCTTCGTTGGGCAGAAAAAATTGTGCCAGGATCATGATAGAATCCAGCGAAGACACGACACAGTGGTCAGCTTCCTGGTGCCTCACCAGCAACTGCATGCATCTGCTGGAGGCACAAAGAAAGGAAATGTCTTCATATCTGACTGAGAAGAGGGATAACAAAGAGCTTGCACATTTTTCTCAGTCTAGAACTCTCTCATGACCTTGGGTATAGAAGATCCAGTGTGAACACGGCCAGCAGTCTAACTCACAAAGCCCCTACCATCACCACCCGTTACTGTCTGAATAAGTTCTAGAAAAGTTTCATCTTTTTTCAAAAAGCGTTTATTGTTTTATCTCCTGAAATGTTTGTGCTTGGTGTCTATGAGACTTACCAGCTGTACAAAATAGGACACAATATACGATGTTTCCAACAGATACCTAAAAATGCACTTGTCTTCAGAGACATAGAGACTTTCTTCTTCTTCACAGAGACAGCAAAAAAAGATGATATCATCCATCCTACTGAAAGTGGCTCTGCTCCTGGATTGAGCCCAGGAGCCATTGTTCAAGTTTGACAGATGCCATTACCCCACAGGACACTATTTTGCTGTGGTAATTCCTTTGCTCGTTTCTAATCATGATTATGTCATTTTTCATACATTTTGTATAAACTATGATGTTGTTGATTGCTTATTTGAAATAACGTTAAGAGTCAACAATAGAAGAAGATGAGAGAGGGGAGAGAGGGAGAGTGGGATTGGGAGGGAATGAAGGAGGGGGCTACAGCTGAGATACAAAGCGATTAAACTGTAATTAATATAAAAAAGAAAAAAAAGAAAAAGAAAAGAGTCAACAAAAAGTGCCGGTGAGCAGCTTCAGACAATTGTGGGTCTTGAGATTGGGAGGAATGGATCAGCACAAGAGAAAATCACTTTACATGCAGGGGCAGGTACAAGCTGATGGAGGACTCATTTCAAGAGACTGGTCATGGGAGGGAGTCTCTCTGGTGTCTGTTCATGCTCTCTTTTTCTCTGCCCTCTTCTTCTCTTTTCTTAGAGCAGAGAGTCAATCCCATTCTTTTATTGTGAAGTCATTTCTTTATACATTTTTTTCTACATGATCAAAACTTTTTTTTTCTCAGGAATATTGTTTTTTTCCCAAAGACCCACAGAGGAGAATAAACAAAATATAGCAAGTTGTACTCTACATACATGGTACAGTGACTGTATCCATGAACTCACAGAACAGAATATAGCAAACTGTCCTCTACATACATGGTAGAGTGATTAACATTGCAAGTAAGCAAGCTTATTTAATCATTAACTGGGTGCTTTTTTCATACAAATCTCTACATCTTAAGTCCTCTGGACAAAATCTTGTGGTTACAATAAGTGGCATCATAACAAAGAAGTGCTAACCAAACTAGACTATTCTTAATTCTTAACTGCTGTTTGTAGCTGAGCAATTTCTTTTTGAATTGTTTCTAAACATCTTTTGTAACAGGAGTAATCTTTCAGAGAATCTCTAGTCCTGCTTCTTAAACTATTCAAAGCTCCTGTAGTCTCCTTATCCTGTCCCAAGGAGTCATGTCCATGTGACCAAGTCTTTCTAGAAAAGGAAGTTAGTTTGAATCCAGTAGTTTCTCTAGGGTCTAATTTCTTTCTGACTGTGACAGCCTGAGGGCTGAGTGTGGAAACTCAAACAATTCCTGACATCACTTGATATCCATAAGCTGACTAAAGTTTTTCAAGGAACAATCAGCACAGAAGACTCTATAAATTTAATTTCTTGTTCAGATAATTCAGGGTTCACTGCCTTTACAGCCAAGAAGAATGCTTCCTCCATAGCGGTTGTTTGTGAGCCACTTTTTTTCTTCAAGTCCTCCTAGAAATCTTACCAGTTGCATTGACTAGGTTTGAATTAGAGGGAAAAGATGGAGTCACGGTAAAAACAATGCAGGCAGAGACATAGGAAAAAGCAAGGTCATTTGTGGACTGGTAATCCAGAGATGTTTTCTCCAGGGTAATGACACTCCAGCAGCCAGAACAGTGTCAAGCAGCTGCTTCCGTGATCATGTCATCCCGACAAAAAATAAATTATGGTCTCCCTCTTCACAATGCTTCATGTCACTGACTCCCTTGAGTAGTTATGAATATATTCTTAATAGGCTTTATTCTTTATTGTATTTTATTATTTGAAACAATTATAAATTTAAATATATCTTGATCATGTTATTCCCCTTCCCAAGTCCTTTTAGATACTATCTCCTCCCTATCCATACAACTTTAAATTCTTTTTTCAAAAATCAAAAAATAAGCTAATACAATAAAAAATCCCCCAAATCAAGAAAACAAAATAAGACAATATCAAAACAAACATACAAAAAGCACCAAACTGTATCTAAATAAAAGCCTGCGCGCGCGCACACACACACACACACACACACACACACACACACACACCCCGTACCCTCAAGTCGTTGATATACCTAATGACACTCCATTAGACAAAATTGATTTTCCTCTCCCAGCAAGTATAAACGACAGCTCAAGTGGTAAAGACCATGGTGCCTAGGTTTTCATTCATTCATTCTTTCATTCGTTGTTTTAATATAACAAAACAGAATAATACCAAACAAAAGCATCACAACAAAGTTGGATAAAACAAACCAACAAGAAGAAAAGAGTCCAAGAAAAAGCACACAACAAGGACACTTGCTCAATCATGTTCATAGCAGCTTTATCCGTAATAGCTAGGGCCTGGAAACAGCCCACATATCCCTCAACCAAAGAATAGATAAACTGTGGTACATTTACACAATGGAGTACTACTCAGCCATTAAAAACAAGGAAACCTTGAACTTTTCCGGCAAATGGATGAAACTAGAAAAGATCCTCCTGAGTGAGGTAACCCGGACCCAGACAGTCACACAGGGCATATATTCAGATACACGCAGATTTTAGTCATATAGTACAGGACTGGCATACTACAATGTGCAGACTCCAAGAAGATAAGTCTGATGGTCATCTTGGGCTTCATGTTGATCCACTAGTTAGGAAGTGGAGATATCTCTGACATGGACTATGTTGCCTGCTTTTTTGATCACTTCTTGATGTTGGGACTTCCCTACCAGGCCACAGGGGAGGAAGATGAACTCAGTCTTCATATGAATAGATGATCTGGGTGTCTGGTCTTAAGGAACGGGAGAGAGGGGACTTTGGAGGGAGGTAAGAACTGGGAGAATAAAAATCATGTTTTTGAACATTGTGTTGACGTTATAATAATAGATTCTGCTTAATATTTATGTGTTATTGACAGACTTTGTATTATGGGATTTTTTTAATTCAATGAGATGAAAATTTTCTTCAAAATTTTTGAATCTAAAAGCCTCTGTAGATGACAAGGTAAGACTTATTAATAACAATTTATGATGGCTGTGTAACAAGTAAGCTCCTGCTTGTACCTTAGTATCCAACATTAATCCAAAATTTAAACAAATGTACACTGTTGATGCATTCTGAGATTCTTTACCATCTATAAAATTTACTTAGAACACATCTAAGAGGACGCTGAAGGTTTGCTAGAATATATTTTGAAAGCTTGAAAGCTTCACCATCTGAATTCTTAAGCTAAAATTTCATGGTTTTTACTTTTCAACAATAAAGTATATACTTGTAGTTTCATATAAACTCCATTATTCACAGTGGTTAACACATTGTAATACTTGTAGGGAGAACTAAGTATTTTGTAGACTGCTATCTAGCCGTCCATTTGAATGGCGAATTATATCAAGGAAATAAAACTGGGTCAACAGCCTTCACTGCTACTTATGTTGTCGAGTGATTACGTACTGCTAAATGTAAGGCTTGGGAACTGTTGCCTGAGTCTCTAAGTAAGAACAGGATAAGTACATAGCAGAAAAAAAATCAGACATGTGATTTTACTTAGAAACCTCAGACCTTAGCCTTGTATTGACAAAAGAAAAGATGGTAACAAGAGGAGCAGATGGCCTCCCATGACACATGGTGGATTATAGAGAGCAGAGTAGACTCAACGATGCCTGGCTCCTGCTTTGAAGATTTCCCGAAAGACCACTACACCGGGATCTATGCAAGAGTATCCTTTGCTGAATACCTGGGAGAAGGACCTATAGAACTTATAAAATCTGTGAGAAGCATGTCACAGTTCATTGCAATAAGTCATTTTAAAACAAGAGACAAAAAATGATGAATAGAAATCTGGGATGCCTGCTTCCGGCAGAGTGGAATAGATGGTACTAACAATGCCTATCAATGTGTGTGACGAGAGGCAGAAAGTTCTTCCAACAAGTGGAGGTCAGTAGAAACTTTGCTGGTTGGGAGATGTTGCTAAAGGATGGCTCTTATTGCTGTGACAGAACATTGTAACTGACCTTAATATGCAGTTCCAGCCACAGTCATAAAACTCATTCAGTATGGTGCAAGGATCCACTAAAAATTATTTTTAGAAAGTAAACTATATGGTATGGTGTTTGGCCCCAAGTTTAAAACAGATTCTTATATCCCTGAAGCTGATGAGAGGCCAGCTCTTCCTTGGGAATATTCCTGATTTATAGAACTTAAACTCACTGAGTTAACTCTTTACTGTACAAAGAATACCCAGAGCCTTCTTTCAACTCGTTCCAGGATACTGCTTGACCCAATCCTCCTTTTTGAAAACTGGATCTTAGGCACCCCAAGAGTTCTTGACTTTTAATAGTAATCTTTACTAAAACGTTAATTTTTTCTTTTTATATTTATTTATTATGATTTATTCACTTTGTATCCCAGCTGTAGCCTCCTCCCTTGTTTCCTCCTTCTCCCATCTTCCCTCCCTCTTCTCCTTCTTAAGACTCACATCTTACCATCTAAAACAGACTTGAGGAAAATACAGAAAGAAGTCAGTTTATAATACTACAAAGTGTTGATCCTTGATGACTTTAAGTATCCTGGGCACAGCCCATAATGACATTATAAAAGATAGGAAGGTGAAAGAAAGGGCTCAGGAATATTTTACCATAGTCAAAGCGCAATACCTCTGAGTCACAGCGTTTTGCATTTCCTTATGGATGCCCAAAATATGTTTGGCTGTATCTTCGTGTATTTCTTTACAGATTTTATTCATTTTCTCCATTATCATCTTCATAAGAATAGATTTAAGGTCATTTTCTCGAATTTTACTTATGTTAGGGTATCCAGGGTTGCTTGCCCTTGAACAACTGGTTTCTGGAGATGCCATATTGCTTTGGCTTTTGTTGATTTTGTTTTTATGCTGGCCTTTACACATCTGGCTGTCTCAGTCATTGGTTTTTTAGTTTCCGGTGCTTGCTGGAGTCCTGAAGGTGGTGCAGGAAATCCCCTTGGCAGGAAGATGGTTGTTCCCAAAGGTGCCCTCCTCGGGTTATGAATGGCAATGTTTATCAAGGGATTGCTGCAGCTCTCCTCAGATGTATCATCCTTGGGCTAACTGGGCTCCTTGGGAGCCCAAGGGCTCTCCTCTCACCAGGTGAAGTCTCAGAGAAAGCAGCCTTGCCACTGGCTTTCTTGCTCTGAATTTAATGAGCAGCTGCTGCTCTATCATGCACGGTGTTTGCTGGGAGCAGCCCTCATGAAGAATGGAGTACTATCATTCTACCAGGAAAAAAAATGCAGAGAGGATAACTAGTATTCATTCAGAAGGTCAAATAGAATAGACAGCAGAAGCAGTGGAAGAGAGGGAACAAGACTGGAGCCTTCCATAAATGTCCTCTATAAAACTCCACCCAGCAGAGGATTGAAGCTGAAAGTGAGGCTCGCATCTAAATTTTGGGCTGAGTGCAGGGAGGCTTATGGAAGGGTGGGGAGATAGAAAGACCTGGAGAGAATAGGAGCTCCTCAAGAATACCAACAAAGCCAACAAATCTGGGGCCAGAGTGGCTGCAGTGACTCATGCATCAGTCAAGGACCATGCAGGACCACTGCTCAGATGCAGCCAATTGATAGCTCAATCTTCACGTAGGTCACCTAGTAAGGGCAGATGGGTCTGTCTCTGACATGAACTGGGTTGCCTGCTCTTTGATTGCTTCCCCCTGGTAGGGGGAAGAGAGGGGGGGGACTACAACCAGATGTAAAATAAATAAATTAATAAAACATCCCAGTCTCTCCCTACCCCAGAATGTGTGAACTTGAAATTTTGTGTTGCTACAAATGATTTGCTAGTAAAGAAAATGGCCAGAAAAAAGAAAGCTGAGGTTCCAAATATAGTTTTCTTTTTCTTTTTGCTTTTATGTACAAGTATTTCCACTGTAACTTATTTCAAGCTATAAAGAAGACCAACAAATCCATACCTGGAAGAAGATGTCCATAATTGAGTCTTACAAGCCCAAGTAAACCTACTCTACCACAACAATGGATTTTATTGAGTGAGAGAGACAAGGCTGCCTCTAAGGTTTCAGTGTTCAATTATCTGTTGTACATAAAATGTGTCATACATCAAGTGTTGCATCAACCATCAATAAAGCCCTTGATAGTTATTCTCACCTGCAAAATTAAATTTGTCTTGTCTAAAAGTATCATAATTGTTCTTCCTTTAATTTTTACTGTCTCTATTACTTATATGATTAAAAGACAGATCATTGAACAGATAAAGTAAGACGCAAGTTCAAATTAGCGCTTAGGATTGGGGATACTTGAGAGTCATCAACACCACAATACTTTAAAATACTTAGACTAAATGTCTCAGTCACTTTAAGTTTGCTGTCAGAAAAAAAAAAGGATCAAAGCAACAGAAACACAGTATATTTAGGAAACACTGTGCAATATCCAATTGCCTAAGTGCATGCAGGTAGTCTCTTAGGGACTCTTATATCTTGCATAGAAACCTAACTGCCCAGAAAAGAGTGAAACCCAGAAAACCATAAAAATGAAGAGCAATTTGGGACCAAAGCCAGGACTTGATTCTATTTCTGTTGGTGATGTTCCTAATGAGTACTCCAATTCCTCTATAAGTCAGGAGTGGTGATTAAACAGACTTCACAAATTTGCTATTAGAACCAGTTGAACATGTATCAAATAGGTCAATACATCTATACGTGCTACACATTTGATACTATCATTTTTTTTTCTTTCTATTCGGGTCTTTTGTTCGGTTTTGCTAATAAAAGAATCCCATGCAGGTGGTGTTAATTTAAAATTACCTAGAATGAAACTAGCTAGAGTTGCTTGGGTGCCAAGAAGTAGTGTTTTTGGATACGCTATTGGTATTTAATAGCTTGTAAGCTATTAACATTTGTGTAGTTAAAACAGTGGTTAAATGAGATTGAAAGCTAATGCTTTATTTATGTTATATGTGATTACATTTTATTCCTGTTGTACCTAGTGAAATATTCTGTATGTGCCCTGTGATTAAAGTCCAATTTGAAGAGTATGAACTCAGCAATTCTCAGCCCGTGGTGGAGATCAGTAAAGAGAAGCAGCAGCACAGCTTGTCAGTCATGGGCTACTCTTTCTTTTCCTTCTCTATTAACAATTTTTTTTCTAATAAAAAGTATTCTATACCTTAACACAGGATAGCATTGATATATATATATACACTCCATTTAATATCAGTTCCATCAAAATTATGAAAAACTTCATAAAAAAATGTTACACCACAAAGAGGGATCCAAGATGGCGGCGATCACCACACACCATTTTTGAGAGGCAGAGGAGGGGGGAGAGGGCAACCAAAGCCAGAATTTAGACGTTTTGGCTTTCTGAAAGAGAGGGGACACCACACAAGCGGAGAACACTTACAGATTCAGATCAGGTATGGGCTTCTCTGCAAACGGAAAGGAGCACATCCCTTGTTCGGGCCTCCCTCCTCCATAGGGAAGCCTACACACAGCACCAGTGAGCTGAGCACAAAACTCACTGCCTGGGAACTAAGACAGCAGAGGCGGGGCTCCTAGCTCCTCAGCTGGGGAGGGCTGAGCACCCTCTGGAGGAGCTCCTGCCACATCAGAGCTCCAGCTCCACCCGGAGGAGTACCAGCCCCCCTCCCAGGAGATCCTGCCCTGCTGAGAGCCTGCTCCTTCTGCAGAACTCCCACCCTCTGAGCACACGCCCTCCGCCACAGAATTCCAGATCCGCAATACAATCCTTCTCGGGTCCCACATCTGCAAGCAGCAGTACTGACTCCACAGGACCTCCCAGCCAGTGATGGTACGGACCATCCAACCCCTCAGTGGCAGAAAGCCAGCTGAACAGCCACCAAAGTACAGCAGACCTGCAAAAACACCCAGGTACACCAGGTGTTGGGGCACCTAGATTGTGGACCACTTTAGTGGCTCCCCAGGACCAACCAGCAAGCACCTAGACACCCCAGATCTGTAGCTGCAGTTGGACTCCCTAGCTCAATGGTTGCAGCATTACTGAGCTGACTGAGCTCAACCTGCCATATTTGACTCAGCATGTCCAATCCAGCCAGTAGAAAACAGGAAGAACCCCTCTGCTTTTCAATTTGACATGTTAGAGAGTGAGTGCACCCTCAAGTGCCTACAGAACCCCAGATTCAGGGTACTTCTAAGCTAGCAGCCAGACAGCTGACCCTTCCCGCCCACATATCCACTGTGGGAAACAGAGGGCCTCATGGGACATTGAAGCCCCTGCTCTGTCAATCTACCAGTGGAGTATAGGCAAATAACTCCCAGAACTCAGTTAGAGAAGAATACCAGTAGCCTGTAGGTCACAGGCTACTTAAGGAATCTGCAACCACAATCATCAAGAGTGCTTGTGCTGTCTTAAGTGTCTGCAACCCCTTTGGTGCCTGCAAGGTGCCCCTCTCTCACACTGAAGGCCTCTACACTCTCTAGCACCCTGTCCCTCAGGGCACACATCCATGCACAAGCACTCCCACACGCTTCATTGCATTTGTCCTTCTGTGCCTGCTGAAACACCAGCACACACTCTGAAACCACTGGACCTCTCTGCTTTTCCTGAAGAATTCTCCAGACACCAGGGAAAGACCAGTCTGATCTGCAGAACCCACAACAGTGAACGCTATGGATAACCAAATGGCCAGTGTTTGGTGAAAGAACACATCCAACATAAATCTAGACATCATGGCTTCACTGGCAACCCCCAAAATTGATGGATACTCCAACTCATCGGAAACACAAGAAAATGACTTTAAAGCTTTGCTTATCTAGTTATTAGAGGCACATAAGGAGGAAACAAATCTCTCAGAGACATAGCCATACAAATACAAACAGTTAAAGAGGAAATGAACAAATCTCTCAAAGAATTGGACAACCAAGTGGAGGTAAAGAAAGAGGAAATGAGCGATGCTATCAAAGAAACACAGGCAAATTTAACCAAACAAATGGAGGCACAAGTAGAGGTACAATTAGTGGCATAGAGATAGGAAACAAACAAACAAAAAATAGAGACCATCTTGGAGACACAGGAATCCACATTCAAACAAATGAAGGAAATGGTACAAGGCATGAAAACAGAATTAGAATCTCTAAAGAAAACAAAAACTGAGAAAAACCTGGAGCTGGAGAACTTAGAGAAAAGAGAAGGAACCACAAAGGTAAGCATCACCAATAGAATATAAGAGATGGAAGACAGAATCTCTGCTGCTGAAGATACTCTTGCAGAAATTGATACTTCTCTAAAAAAAGTGAAATCATAACAATCCCAAACAAAAAACATCCAAGAAATCAAGGATGCCATGAAAAGAAGAAATTTAAGAATAATAGGAATTGATGAAAAAGAAGATTCCAGACTCCAGGGTCCAGGAAATATTTTCAAGAAAATCATAGAAGGAAATTTCCCCAACCTAAAGAAAGAGATGCCCATAAACATATAAGAGGCCTACAGAACACCAAATAGACTAGACCAGAAAAGAAACTCCTCACTCCACATCATAGTCAAAACAATTAATCTACAGAATGAAGAAAAGATATTAAAAGCAGCAAGGGAAAAAGGCCAAGTAACATATAAAGATAAAGATATCAGATTTCTCATCAGAAACTATGAAAGCCAGAAGGGCCTAGGCAGAGGTCATGCAGAACTTAAGGGACCACAGATGCCAACCCAGACTACAATACCCTGCAAATCTTTCAACATAGATAAAAAAATTAAATATTCCATGATAAAACTAAATTTAAGCAATATCTAAAGAGTAAAACAGCCCTACTGAAGATACTAGAAGGAAAATTCAAATCTAACTAAAACAACTACACCCAAGAAAACATAGGATACAGAAATTTCCCAACAAAAATTAAAAGAAAACACATAATGAATCACAGTAACACTACCAACTCCACAATAACAGGAACTAACTATTATCTATCAATATCAATGAACTCAACTCTCCAATAAAAAGACACAGAAACAAAATGGGTGCAGAAACAGGATCCAACATTCTGCTGCATCCAAGAAACACTTCTCTGCAACAAAGATAAACAATAATTCAGTGTAAAGGGCTGGAAAAAATGTTTTTCAAGCAAATAGACCAGGAAACAAGCTGGAGTAGCTATCATAATATTTAATAAAATAGACTTTCAACCAAATTTAATCAAAAAGATGAGGAGGGGCACTACATTCTCATCAAAGGAAAAATCCACCAAAAGGACATCACAATTCTGAACATCTAGGCCCCAAATACAAGAGCGACTACATTTGTAAATGAAACATTATTAAAGCTTAAATCACACATCAATCCCAATACATTAACTGTGGGAGACTTCAATACCCCACTATCATCAAGGGACAGATCACCTATACAGAAGCCAAACAGGGAAATAAAGGCACTTATAAAAGGTCCCAATTCAAATGTACCTAATAGATATCTACAGAACTTTCCACCCAAACTCAAAAGAGTATACATTCTTTTCAGCACCTCATGGAACATTCTCCAAAACAGACCATATAGTCGGTCACAAAGGAAGCCTCAACAGATACAAGAAGATTGAAATAATCCCATGTATTCTAACTGACCACCATGGACTAAAGTTGGACCTCAACAACAATGAAAATAGCAAAAAGCCTACATGCACATGAAAACTTAACAGCTTGATATTCAATGACAGCTGGGTTAAGGATTAAAGAAAGAAAGAAAGAAATTAAAGACTTCTAGAATTCAATGAAAATGAAGGTACAACATACCCAAATTAAGGGACACAATGAAAGAAGTGCTCAGAGAAAAATTCATAGCATTAACTGCCTTAAAGAAGAAATTTGTAACATCTCATACAAGCAACTTAATGGCCCAACTGAAAGCCCTAGGAAAAAAAATTAAGCAGAGACACCCAAGAGAAGCAGACTACTGGAAATAATCAAACTCAGGGCTGAAATCAAACAATTAGAAACAAATAAAACTCTAAAGAATCGATGAAACCAAGAGCTGGTCGTTGAGAAAATCAACAAGATAGACAAACCTTTAGTGAAACTAACTAAAGGGAAGACAGAAACTCTCCAAATCAGCGAAATCAGAAATGAAAAGGGGGACATAACTACAGACACTGAGGAAATCCAAGCAATCGTTAGCTCATACTACAAAAGCCTATATGCCACAAAATTTGAAAATCTAAATGAAATGGAAAATTTTCTTGATAGATTCCACCTACCAAAATTAAGTCAAGATCAGGTAGAAAGATT
>REGO01000817.1:448687-470853 GCA_010120015.1 Rhombomys opimus
TACCAGACCTGCAAAGAAGTGCTAACTCCAATTCTCTTCAAATTATTCCACAAAATAGAAACAGAAGTAACATCACCAAATTCATTCTATGAAGCCACAATCACCTTGATACCTAAACCGCAGGAATACCCAACAGAAAAAGAGAACTTAAGACGTATCTCTCTTATGAACCTTGATGCAAAAATACTCAATACAATACTTGCGAACCAAATCCAAGAGCAAATAAAAGATATCATCCAACATGATCAAGTAGGCTTCATCCCAGGCATAAAAGGGTGGTTCAATATAAGGAAATCCATCATTGTAATCCACCATATAAACAAACTGAAGGAGAAAAAACACATGGTCATCTCCTCAGATGCTGAAAAAGCATTTGACAAATCCAACACCCATTCAAGTTTTAAGTCTTGGAGACATCAGGGATACAAGGCATATACCTAAACATAGTAAAGGCAATATACAGCAAGCCTATAGCCAACATCAAACTCAATGGAGAGAAACTTGAATCAATTCCACTGAAATCAGGAACAAGGCAAGGCTGCCCACTTTCTCCATATCTCTTCAACATAGTACTTGAAGTCCTAGCTAAAGCAACATGACAACTAAAGGAGATCAAGGGGATACAAATTGGAAAGGACATGGTCAAAGTGTCACTATTTGCAGATGATATGATAGTATACATAAGTAATCCCAAAAATTCAACCAGAGAACTTCTTCAGCTGATAAACACCTTCAGCAAAGTGGCTGGATACAAAATCAACTAAAAAAAAATCAGAAACCCTCCTATATACCAAAGACAAAAGGGACAAGAAAGAAATCAGGGAAACAACACCCTTCACAATAGCCACTAATAGCATAATGTACCTTGGGGTGACTCTAACCAAGCAAGTAAAAGACCTGTTTGAAAAAAGTCTCTGAAGAAAAAAATTAAAGAAGATATCAGAAGATGGAGAGATCTCCCGAGCTCATGGATTGGTAGGATCAACAGTAAAAATGGGCATCCTGACAAAAGCTATCTACAGATTCAATGCAATTCCCATCTAAATGCCAACACAATTCTTTACAGAACTTGAGAAAAGATTCTCTGCTTCATATGGAGAAGCAAAAAACCCAGAATTTCCAAAACGATTCTGTACAACAACAGATCATCTGGAGGTATCTCCATCCCTAATCTCAAGCTGTACGACAGAGCAATAGTAATAAAAACTGAATGGTATTGGCATAGAAACAGAAAGGTGGATCAATGGAACCAAATAGAAAAGCACAGGAATTAACCTGCACACATATGAATACTTGATTTTTTACAAAGAAGCCAAAACCATTCAATGGAAAAAAGACAGCATCTTTAACAAATGGTGCTGGTCCAAATGGATGTCTACATGCAGAAAAATGAAAATAGATGCATATTTATCACCCTGCAAAAACCTAAAGTTCAAGTGGATCAAAGACTTCAATATAAAACCAGATACACTAAATAGGTTAGAAGAAAAAGTGGGGAAGAGCCTGGATCTCATTGGCACGGGAAACAACTTCCTAAACAGAACACCAACAGCACAGGCCCTAGGAGCAAAAATCAATAAACGGGATCTCATGAAACTGAAAAGCTTCTGTAAAGCAAAGGACACTGTTGTCAGAACAACGCAACAGCCTACAGACTGGGATAAGATCTTCATCAACCCTATATCTCATAGAGGACTGATATCCGGAATATATAAAGAAATAAAGAAGTTAAAAGGCAATAATTCAAGCAATCCAATTAAAAAATGGGGTACCAAACTAAATAGACAATTCTCTGTTGAAGAATATAGAATGGCAGAGAAACGCTTAAAGAAATGCTCAATGTCATTAGCCATTAGGGAAACGCACCTTTAACCCATCAGAACAGCTAAGATCAAAAACTCAAGGGACAACACATGCTGGAGAGGTTGAGGAGAAAAGGGAACCCTCCTCCACTGCTGGTGGGAATGCAAACTTATACAACCATTTAGAGAATCAATCTGACTCTTTCTCAGATAATTAGGAATTGTGCTTCCTCAAGATCCAGCTATATCACTCCTAGGCATATATCCAAAAATGCTCAAGTACACAACAAGGACATTTGCTCAACCATGTTTGTAGCAGCTTTATTCGTAATAGCCAGAACCTGGAAACAACCCAGATGTCCATCAATGGAGGAATGGATACAGAAATTGTGGTCCTTTTACACAATGGAATACTGCTCAGCAATTAAAAACAAGGAAATCATGAATTTTGCATTCAAATGGTGGGATCTAGAAAAGATCATCCTGAGTGAGGTATCTCAGAAGCAGAAAGACACACATGGTATATACTCACTTATAAGGGGGTATTAGACCTATAAGATAGGATAAACATAAATAAAATCTCTACACCTAAAGAAGATAAACAAGAAAGAGGATCAGGGGTAAGATGATCAGTCCTCACCTAGAAAGACAAAGGGGATTGACATTGGAAGTAGGAGAAAACAAGTAACAGGACTGGAGCCTACTGCAGAGGGCATCTGAAAGACTGTACCTAGCAGTGTACCAAAGCAGATGCTGAGACTCATAACCAAACCTTTGGCAGAGTGCAGGGAATCATATGAAAGAAGGGGGCGTTAGTATGACCCAGAGAGGACAGGAGCTCCACAAGGACCAAATATATCAGGGCACAGGGGTCTTCTATGAGATCGTTTTTCTAACAAAGGACCATGCATGGATATAACCTGAAACCTCTGCTCGGATGTAGCCCATGGTAGCTCAGTATCCAAGTGGGTTCCCTAGTAAGGGGGACAAGGATTATTTCTGACATGAACTCAATGAGTGGCTCTTTGATCTCCCCCTTCCCCCTGAAGGAGGAGCAGCCTTGATAGGCCACAGATAAGGACATTGCAGCCAGTCCTGAAGATACCTGATAAGCTAGGTTTAGATGGAAGGGGAGGAGGACCTCCCCTAGCATTGGACTTGGAAGGGGACAGGGAGGAGATGAGGAAGGGAGGGTGAGATTGGGAGGGAGAGAGGGTGAAACTATGGCTGGGATACAAGTGAATGACCTTTGATTAAAATAAATAAATCAATAAAAATCATCTCATTATTCAAAAATAAAAAAATTAGCACCACAAATCAAAAAGTACTATATAGTATGATTTAATTTTGTATGATTATGAAGCCCTTACATCAGCAATTTCTCTAAGCAATGGAATATAAATTGCATGTAATACAACTAAGTATATTTTATTTTCTCCAAAGTTTATCCAGATAATAGACTATGTTAGAAACCATATGCAATATTTAATTCTTTAACATTTAATTATTTAAAAAAATAAAAGCTAGATGCAAAATAAATATTAATTCCTATTGGTTAAGACAGAAATGAAATAAACAGCACTATTGGTTGAATTTCTTAAAAATCAGGGTATAGAATGAGATACTCTTGTGATTTTAATATATTCCACATACTTACATTATTAAATTTACATAAAAGTATCTGATTGAATAAAGAACAATTTAATTCTGATAACAATGGAAGTTGTCTAGAAGTAATGAAGTATGTAATTTATCCTAATGAAAACATGAATAAAAAAATAGTTCCTCAATCAAAATCATAGAGAATGACACTTGAGCTAAGTATTTAGCACAAAAATGTTCTGAACAGAAGGAATGTCTGTCATTCACCCTTCTTTCTAATTGTACCTACAGTGGAATCACTGAAATTCCACTATTGCCACATTTTTGTACTTAGACCAAATATTAAAAAAAGGAAATAAATAATTAGCTCTAAGTAAATAGTGCTTTATGTATCTCAGATTTGAATGAAAGTTTATGCTGGCTAAAGTTAACTACAAAATAACCTGTCTTGCAAAGATGATAAATGCTTTATCTCTCAAAAGTTATAAAAGAATATTATGCCAAATCATCACATCATCAATCTAATTTACAAATCAATAGAAATTTCCAAGCAGAGTGATTGGGAGACATCTCAGTAGGTAAATTGCATACTTACCAAGAATGAGGACCTAGAGTTGGGTCCACCATACCAAAGTACAGGTGCTGGCTTGGCTCAGTGATACACCTTGTCTCAAACAATATGCAGAATAAAACAAGAACCACATGGTAAATAAAATTTACTTCCAAATATTAAAAGGGACAAATTAGCTAAACATTAGCAATATGAGTCTTAACTATTAAAGAAAGCCAAGCAGACCATGAGATACATCATGATCTAAATATATCATTAAATTAGAATAAAAATAAAATGGAGGGAAAGAGGAAGCCACTGAAAGTTAGCTTCTCACTTCATATATACACAGATAAGTACACTCAAATGCATGTTTGCTCCCCACACACACTCATGCATGCACTATACATACCCTCCCCAAGAGTATCATAAAGCAGAAAACTACCATTTTTTTATTTTGAACCCATAGCCTGTTTCTAATCACACCATCAAGGATTCTGACTGATCCAATATCTTTCTTAATATGTTTATAAGATTCAGTATATTTTATTTTGAGTATAAGTGCTCCTTTTATCACCAAAGACATATTTACACCTTCCCTGGGAAATCCTGACTGACTTTCTGAAAGACCTGTGTTTCTTTGGCACCAACAGAAAATACTCCGTTTTCCAGTATTACCTTTAGTTAATGCTACTCTATGACTGAAAGTCCAGGTAGCAAGTATCCATTATTTTAATTACCTCATGTAACCCATACCAGGATTCACATAACCACTCCACTGGTTCTTTTCATTCATAACAAATAGTACTCATTATTAACTACTGGTTAACTGGCCATATTTATCAGAATGTTTTGAAGCTAACTCTGAACAAGTCCTTATCAATAGCTATGATACATACACATAGGTGTAATCTGGAAGCTTTGTGAGTACTCTATCCAAAGAAGAAGGCAAATGTACTCTTAACCATTCTGTGTCATACTAAGTGGAATAAAAAACTGGAGGATCACATTCAATGAGCCAGCTAAATCATTACATGAAAATGACATATTAAGAAATATCTGAAATATGTTTACTTAATATTGTTGAAGAGTCTGGAAATAACTAGGATCAGCTATCATCCTTTAAAGTATTAGATGTGTGGCTAAATGTGGAACCGATAATAAATGTATATTTCCAGAAATCAGAGAAGGAAATAAAGACCATCAAAGTACCCAAGGCCTAGAGCTCTGCATATATTATACTATTATTTTGTTCATTTTATTACTATGAATTGTGTATAATTCTATTAAAAGGTTTTATACAAAGAATCCCCCTTGTATATAAGTATAAGAAGCCTGAGAATCTGTTGCAACATTTTAAAATTTTATGAGAGATTATTTCTGGAAGTTTTTAGGTGATTAACTTTCAAACTAATTCTGTTAAGAATGAGCAATTACATTGCACACAATAATTGCTAATTATTTCTATCACACTAACGGTGAGATGAACTAAATGGCACATAAATGTTCTGAATAGCATCTCAAGATGAACAGATAATGAAGAAACAGCATATACACAGTAAAATATTATTAAGCTGTTAAAAAGTGAAATTATGAAATTTGTTACTAAATGGATAGTACTAGAAATGATCCTCCTGAGTGAGGTAACTTGAGACTGAAAATAGAAAACAGTGCAGGTTTCCTCTTGTATTAGGATGTTAGCTTTATTCTTTAGATATCTGTTTTAGTCCAGATAACCAAAGAAGTTTGGTAGCTATTCAGGAACTCAGCAAAGAAGGGAATCATCCAAGGAATAGAAAATAGAATATAATGTAATATAGAGATAAAGTGAAAACTAGAATAGGATGATTAAATGCAGAGGTGAACGGGAGAGCAAAGTAAAGGCGGAAATAAGGGAGGGCAAGTAACATTAAAGGCTTTTAGAAAAGTCATATGGAAACCTAATCCTATAGATATTTCCTAAAATATAGGTATATATGAAAGGG
The DNA here is from genome assembly GCA_010120015.1 of Rhombomys opimus. NCBI lineage: Eukaryota > Metazoa > Chordata > Mammalia > Rodentia > Muridae > Rhombomys > Rhombomys opimus. Next base: position 454,627 of record REGO01000817.1, read on the forward strand.
ATTTAAGTAGAGTCACTATGTAATGGAGGAGACAATAACCCAGCTAGACATCTTATGTCAACAAGTAAAATCTTCAGTTACAGGGATAGGTTATCTATTACTGAGTTATTGGCCAAACATCACAGGATATATCCAAGGCATTGGTCACTCTCCACAACTTTATGATAAGGCCATATTACTGAGGACAGCATTTACTTACGTCATCTAACATGGAGAAGTTGACCTGGTGTCTAACTGGCAGCTTTACTGCAATTATCTAGCATTCATGGTGAAGTTGAGTTGGTGCCTAACTAGCAGCTTTACTCTAACTAGCATTCATGGTGCTCTTCATGCTACTGAAAGAGAGAAGTAATCAATATCACCCACTTCCAAATCCCATGACTTACTGGAGTGACCTTCCTATGAGATATACTGTTCTGACAGTGACACAAAGGTTATGGGAGAAACCAGCCAGCTTTGATGAGATTTAAGGCCTGCTCCATGAAATTAAATCCATACCTGACATTGCTACAGTGTTCAATAAGTTGATACTAGATAGCTCATGGGTCCTGGGAGAAAATATACTACTATTATTCTACTAAAGGAACTTAGAAGTAAAATTACTTACAATGACACTGTTATTCACATATCATAGCAATGTTCAACCCTCATCAGGGTAACTTACTTGATTAGTGGCAATTATAGTGCCACGCCTGGAAAATTGTGCAGAGAATGAGAGACTTTTGAGCACTCAACCCTAAATGTGAGGTAGTAATCAGCCTCCGACCCTCAAGGCACAGGGATCTATACAGAAAAGCATAAACAAACAAAACCCAGAAAGATTGTAAGAGCAAGGAGCTGTAGAGAACTCCTGGGCAAGAGCATCTTTCAAACACAACAGGACTAACACACATGTGAATTTACAGAGACTGTGAGAGTAAGCATAAGACTGCAGGTTATAAGGTTCAATCAGACAAATTTCATCGCTAAGGAAAGGAAGCAAACAGTCCTACCTCTAACCAATGTGCTTTATAAGATTGATACATGCTGGGAAAGTGTTTTGTCCAATGAAGTGTCTCTGGGTGTATCAACCACACTTCAGAGAAGTCCCCAATCTCAGGAGTGTTTGAATAACATAAAACAGACTCTGTGTTTTATTGTGTGCTTTTTTTTGTGCATTTTTGTCTTATTGTGTTTTTGTTTGTTTTCATTTTCTTTCTTTTTTTTTTTTGAGAGACAGAGAAAGAGAAAGAAGATGAATTTGGGTGCATAGTAAGGCAAGGAGTAACAGAAAGGAGCTGGGAAAGGAAAAGTCTATGATCAAATATATATTGTGTAGAAATTTAAGTTGAAAAGGTAATGAAAAATAAAATTACCAACTGAGTTTTCCAGAAGAGAAAACCAAAATGTTAGTAATAACCATCACTTAGGTGTAACTTGAATATCTTCATTTGTCAGAACAAGCTCTATGTATAAAGCTAGTTGATAACACATATTCTGGAGCCTTTATTCTATATTGAAATAGAAGGAACATAAAAGACAACAGCTCATAATTCAATAAATTTATTAAATTTATGCCAAATAATTTCTGGTTTTATTAAACAAATATCTTGTAGCTGCTTACTATATAATTAGAATATTGACATTTTCGGAAGAGGAACAAACAAATTCCAGTTCTTAATGATAACAGAATTTTGTTTACTAGGTTGGAAGATGGTGGACATGCTTTTGAATTGCATTTAGGCATATATGTTGAATAGGATTGGTTACACTTAGCCTTAGTGGTTTCCAAAATCATCCTGCACGTGACACAGGAGGATAGCACCTTGAAATACAGTGAATGGATGTGCCTGTTGACAGGGGTCAACTGCTTTATCTCTCGGTTCAAAAGTTCTCATCTGTTGTTTATGCTGAAACTGTTCCTTATCCTCGGAGAAGCCCAGGCTTGGACTGAAGGGAATGAATGCACCTGTCAAATATTGCAGCTGAATTTTACTGTCTTTCTGATTTACTGAGCAGCATGTTCTGGTGGGCACTCTGAGACTGATCACACAGATCTTTCCTGGAAAGTCTATAAATAAGAGCAAGTTCGGCTCAGGGCTTCAACAGCTCTGTCTTACCATTTCCTACATATCTGCTCAATAGATCAACACTTCTTACTTTTTTTTTCCAAACTAGGCTCACAAAAAAAATCTTTGCAATTTATGAGAACTGGAAATAGATATTTCAAAGGTGCAAGGTATAAAGTACAATTTTGGCTATTTCTTATTTGTATACGTACATAATTTTTTGTGTGATTTTCTTATTCTTTCATATATTTTTTCTTTCACTTTCTTTTACCTTGTTTCTTTCAATTTATATTTTTGAAAATTTCATACATTTATACAGTGCACCTTGATTCTATCCACACCCAATACCTCCTCTCATTCCCAACATAATGCCTCTCTCCAAACATCTTCCTTGATATTTTATTTTTGTTGGGTGTGTTTTCTCATAGACTGGAACATAAATCAATTTTTCAATTTAAATTCATCTAGTGTTCTTCATCCTCATCAATGGATTAAATTATAAGAGTTTCAAGATTTTATTTTCTGAAAGCCTATGTCCAAGGATTCCCACATCCATAACTTTAAATCTACATCATATTTAAATATCTAGAGTACACATTGCAGATGTCAGTTCTGTGTCTTTTATTCTTCTTCCAGGGCTCTTGTGACAATCAAGATGAGAACACATTTGTCTTGATGCCATGCAGACTAAAATGCTGCACTAGGCAAGGGAGTTATATGGTAACTTATAGCACACGTTGGTTTTGGGGTATAGCATTCTTTACCTGTGGATTCAAGACAATGAAGACATAGTACAGTATATCTGTTTGCCACACTTAAAACTTTCAATTTTTCTTGGTTGTTTTCTTTCATTAGTTTGCCTAGAAGCCAGTATATGAATCACTTGCGTTCAAGTGTGAAAATAGAGTTGTCATGGTTGGGCTTAGAATTTTGATTGACATGTGTTACCTACATCATGAGAATAGATGCCTGTGTATAAAACAAGCATGTTTCCAAAATTGGCTTCATCGTAAAAATGGCATAGGCACTTGAAGGCTAAAGCAATATTTGCTGGAAAGTGCTGTTACATCTCTTCTGAACACCTGCCTGGTGGTTGAAATTACATTGAACTTCCTCCTTTAATAGAGTATCTTTTTCTGTCTGGAAACATTCATCTCTGTTTTCTAAAGTAGCAAATTTTTCAAGGAATCCTTACCTAGGACAAAGTCAGGCCATGGTGATTGTTTATTAAGCATCTGTCGTGAAAGCCAGTGCTTGATACGTGTTCTGAGCCCCGGAATTAACAATACTTTGTAATTCATTTACTGCTAAGTACTTCAACATGGAAACTATGTGATAGTTTGCTTTATAAAGTAATTTTGGCATCTTTTTTTTTTTTTTTTTTTCAAAACTTAAGACAACATATTTGGAAGCAGATTTAATTTTGTGAGAGAAATGTTCTGATGCACCAGCTTCACTTCACCAGTAGCAACAAATACTATAGCTGTCTCTACCTATTGGTAAAAAGCTATTGAAACATTTCTATGATGTTTATGGTCAGTGGTTTACGTAACTTGTCGGGAGCCATGACTCAGTGGCCTGCTTTGTTATTTAAATCTCGGCAGAAAGATGGCTTTTAGGAGGCCTTTACTAATGGCAGAGGAGAACTTGCAAATCCATCTCCTTTTGTTTGTGACAACAGGTGGGATAGCTTGTGAGGGTTACACCTCTCCCTCAGGTTCCTTGTGCAAATTAACCTATTGTTCTGACATGTTTTGCTGGAAAAAGGTAACTCCTCAATAAATAAAGTGGTCAAAAGGCTGAGGCAGAAGAGGAGGCAGAGTCTTGAGACTGGCTGCTGGCAGTGCTTGCTGCAGCAGTCTGCCTTTTGCTATGGCTGTCGAGCCTGGACCTTTAAAAAGTTTCCTGTGTGCTGTGTGTTTATTTTATTAATTTTAATCCTCACTCCCAACTCAAGAACCATTCGACTCTGCCCGCCTGGCCCTGGCAATAATTTGTCCTTAAAAATTTACCATGACAACATTAAAGCACAGATGGCAGCCAGTGTTATCAACCATTTGTTTTCTTGATTCCTTCTCCCCTTCCTTGCTTGCTTGTGTGCTTCCTTTTTTTCTGGGAAAGATGGCAGTAGCAATAATAACAATGGTGATGATATAACTAAATGCCTTATGTAATTTTCATTGTATTATAACTATAGAATGTGTGAACCTCCTTTTAAAAAAATCCTCACTTTGCATGCTTGAAATAGTTTTCAGTTATCTACTGTTATCCACATGTAGCCATGTTTAGAAAAATACCCAGTGTGCTTTGCCTTTGCCATCTCCACTATGGCTTTATTTGTTTGTTTGCTTGGTTTGCGCTTTTGTTTCTGAAGACAGCTGTTAAACATTTGCCTGCTTACTTGAGGGCTCATGTCGTCTCTTCAGTGAATACTTTATTTTTTGAAACCTGAAATAAATGTAAATATTCATCAATTATATTCATAGGGCATCTTCTAAATTCTTGGGATGACCTCATATGCTAGATCTTATCCCACTTCTGTATCCATTTATTTTAAGACAGACAAGATGACTTGATTTGTAAGAACAGTTTAGTTAGAGAAAAAGGTTAGCTTTCAAGGCTTGAGCAAGGCAGAAAAAATATCGTGCAGGCTTGGGCTGCTCATTTGGAAAGTCTCTGTGCTCTGTTCATGCTTTGTTCACTGGATCGTGTTACTTTTACTTTCTTTCTACCTTCAAGAAAAACCTATTAGTTTCTGTTGATTTTAGCTTTCTAGTCCAATATTTTATACCCTTTGGATTGTTTTACATGAGAGAGATCATGATTTAATTCTTGTCTTGCAGAATCTTCATCTTGAAGAGAATACCATGCAATCTACATGTAAGCATGTACTCAGAGGTAGAAACATAAAGGCATTATTTTGGCAATTCTCATTCTGCTACACCGAAAACAAAACAAAGCAAACATATTCCTTAATCATAATTAAGCACCAACCTTATTACATAGACTGTAGTAATGATAAAGAAATTAATATTCTGAATTTTAACAATTATAAAACTGTCAGAGAACAATAACTGGGCATATCAAATATCCTAATATCCTTTAAATTATATTAATAAATGTAAAATTACAGCTAGAAAAAAGTAATATTTCTTTTCTAGAAGAATATATATATATATACATATATATATGTATATATATATATACTTTCTGAATTTGTAGCATATGAATGACCTCTCAAGTTATTAATTTTCTGTCTCTCAGATATACATGAGAGAAAAGTAAATGTATTCTAGATGTATTTTAGTTTTTAGTTTGCAGGTATACACCAAGAAAAAAGGAAGTTTCTCTGTTTTCTAGACACATATCTGCCCATTGTAGTGCTAATGACGCCTGTAAGTAGCAGTGCAAATGCCTACAGGTTTGAAATGTTTGCACAATGGTGTTCTGAGCAGTTTAGTATAAATGATTAATGAGATCCTTCTGCTCTATTCTCCAAAGAACACTTTTCTTTAAAAGGAAATATTTCAATTCATTATGTATTTAATTTTCTCAAATTTAAATGTGCATGGAAATATATACATTATTCAACTATTTCAGTGTCAGGCACTTTTCCCCAACTTCTAAGCCATAGGATCTTCAATGGAATGTAATAATGGAATAACAAAAAAAAAAAAAAAAAAAAAAAAAAAAAAAAACACAAAAACACTCCCTGCCAAATCTTGTCATGGAAGTTTTAAAACTTAAAGACCAGTTCTAGGATTAACTACATCAAATATTAGCCGGTATTGAGAACAAAGGAGTAAAGGGCCCCCTGTAATTTGCCCAGTATATATTTTTTTCACTGGGTAACCCATTCCTTCTGAAGTTTCTGCATCAGAACCATGAAGATACCTGTGAAGCGACAGAAAGAATAACCTGATTAAATTGTCAGTAATCCTAGCCCAAGTCTAACTCTCGACACTTTATGGTGAAATTGCCTTTCATGTTTGCAGCTGGAGGTAAAAGCACTCTGGAAACCAAAGTCAAGAAGAGAAGATGACTCCTGCACTAACACTGTTAGTCTCACAGGCTTACCTCTGCTGGGAAAAAAACCCTTAGCCAGTGATAGAAAAGGAATTTCAGATATAAGTCTTTGATTCTGTGTAAGAGGTTCCATGGCTTGAATTAAAAGGATCTTATCTGCAAGCCAAATACCACTTTTCAGAATATGATGTGGCTCAAGCTTCATTTTAATCTTTTTATGGATGTGCAATATTTTTAGAGGATTCCTACCAGTTGATTTAGGAAAAGAAACTCCATATAGCTATAGATTTTAATATTTTATTTTTATGAAGGAATATTCACTGGCTTGACAGCAAGCTTTGAAAATGTAATGCTGGTGTCAATCAAACACCAGATACACATACATGCTAAATTTCTGCCAGGACATCAGGGATTGAGTTTTAGTGAAAATGACCCTATGACTTTTGGTATTTTCTATGGGATCACTTGGCTCATTTATGAATAAAAAGAAAATACAGTAAAGGTTTGAACATATTGTTCCATAGTGTGAGGAACATTTTTTAATACACATACATACGCATACAGACACACACACAGACACACACACACACACACACACACTGATAGATAGAAAGAGAGAGCTTGAAACTTACCTTTACCATTTAATCTTAACTAACTGTTGTCAGTCATTTTCCTCAACCATACATTTTCAGATATTTAGCTTTCTTATGAGTTGTATTTATTCTGTTTAATTTGTGCAATTAATAAATATGCTCCCTTGAGTACCCTTGATAATAAGAGGAAAGAATGCAGGATTTCAGTCTATGATTGTTGCATTGGGCAGATTCCTTTGTGTAGTGCATATACAGAACAAATACATTTGGCAACCTGTGTGGCAGCACAGTAGGGACAAGAAAGTAGAGCGATATCATGAGCAAAATAAATTGATGAAGTAATTGGAGAATGAAAAAGTAAAATGAGTTTTATAGAATTATTGAGGTTGTATCTGTTTAACCAGAAGCTGACCAGATCTTAAAAGGGTGAAAATACAGTAATGAATAGAAAAAAAAAAAAATTGTGTGTGTGTAACCTGTGAAGGCCTTATGTGTGATGCCAGAGTCTCTGTGAAGTCATATGTGTGTCATCAGTCTTGTTGTGTCTGAAAGACAATGTTTCTTTGGATTCAACTCTAATTTCTGGTTCTCAAAATAAATTAAATGCTGAGGAGAAATGTGTATATTTTTAATGAATACGTACTCTTTCTTAATATATTTTCATATAGAAGCCATAGAATCTTCTTTCTATTTGCCGTATGTGCATGTGTTGTGATTATCATGTAATATATTTTCGAAAGAGATTGTAATCTCCCACTTGGCATATTTACCTACACATTGTTAATGTATCTTACATACAACATGTTCCAAAGTGAATCCATCACTTTTCCTCATAAATATGCTTTCTCTACAAATACATCAATGCTTTTCTACTACTTTTGAAAGTAAAAACTAAAGACATTCTTATAAACATCCTAATGTAAACTTCCTACTATATATGTACCTAAAAGCGGCTCCCCACACACAAACATATGTATTTCATATGAAATATTTTAACGTATATATTTCAACTGAAATATATATGTGTATGTTTATATATGCAGGCATACATAAAAAGAATTAAAGTGGTGTTACTCTATAAGGATGCGACAATTTTCCTCCTAGAAACCAAAAATGAACAAATAAAAATCTCAGTACTAGGAGGAGGTTACATCTTTTAGAGTGTTGTGCCAGTGAGGTCACATGTAACTTGCGCAAAAGAAAGCAGGTTTGCTGTCCATGCACTTGGCTATCCTTCAGAACTTGACTGGAAGACACTATTGTTGAAAACATCACATATGTGAGTTACTGAACATCAAGCTATTACTGATCTGAGCAATTCATCCCTTCTGGCTAGCATTATATTGCTAGAATGTGTGAACTACTGGAGAAGAAAAGTAACCACCATTCTTATACAAGTGCAACTTCTCTGAGCTTCAATAATAATTTTCCCGACAAGATATACCATTGGTACAATAGTGACATTAAACAAGGGAGTAACCAACTAGTTTCTGATTGGATTTAAGCCCTATTCGACAAGAAGAAATTCAGATATGCCACCAATTCTGAGCCAAAAATCTAGAGCTTAAAAGGTCATCAAAGGCCCTATGGGGGAATCTTTTACTCTTATTTTGTTAAATGGACATAGTATAGAACTGTTTCCTAGAGACATAATTATTCTCATAGATTATTGAATGCCCCAACACTCATCTGGAAAGATTCTATAGTAGGTGATGATTAAGACAGAAACCCATAACAGGCCAATGCCTTAAAAATAAGAGCTTGGGATTGTTCAGTACTAATAGAATGTATTTATCAAATTCTTTCCTCTCAAGACTCAGAAATAATTGTGGAAATAGGTGTTAAAAGAGACTGAGGGTCAGAGGTAATGATTGACCTCAAAGAAAGAGTATCATCTGGACACAGCAAGGCAGCTGCATATGAACTCGTAGCAGCTGTGAAAGAATGCAAAAGAGCAGTACAAGCTGAAGATAGACAAAATTGCATCATCGAAACGGAAGTTGGGCACAAAATCCTATCCCTAGCCATAGAAATATTGCAGCTCTTGATGCTAAAAGAGATAAAGACTGTCTTCCAGTGATGCCTTGAATTTCTCCAGAATTGTTAACAATAAATTTTTGTTATTTGCACTTTCCCCAAGTATTACACAGTCTTGTTAATAGAGCATAGAAACAGGAATACATACTCAAATATCAAATACGTCTGTGTCTTCTTTCATGAACTTTATCTGTTTTATTTAAATATTTGTCTGATAATATTTTCATCTCCTAAAATATAAAAGAAAACTTGACTTTGTGTGTGTCAATAAACTAGTATGGTTACTAGGCAGTTAATGAAAACATTGACTGCATAAAACTCTCATGAATAATGCATGTTCAGAGTCAATAAATTCTGGCCTTTGATTCACACTGCTATTACTCAAAAGAAATAAAGACTACTCATTATAAGACCTTTTCCCCCTTTTTAATTTTTGTTGTGAGACTGTAAAAAGTAGTTCAGATATTTAAGCCTGCTACAATTCTAATTCCATGAGTTCACAAGATACTAAAGTTATGAATATATAAAATTTATATCACTTAATAGTATATAATGAAATATTATTTTAATTGACAGTCACCTTAGATTAAGAATATAAAGTGAAAGCTCTTTGTATAAGTACATTATTCACACTACCTGTAGGGACATTGATCACAAGATGTCATTGATCTACCTTTTAATTTTTTTTATTTATTACAATTTATTAACTTTGTATCCCAACTGTAGCACCGTTCCTCTTCCCCTCCCAATCCTGTCCTTCCTCCCTCTTCTTCTCCCATGCCCCTCCCTCAGTCCACTGATAGAGAAGGTCCTCCTTCCCTTCCATCTGACCCTACCCTAAAAGGTGTGATCAGGACTGGCTGTACTGTCTTCCTCTGTGTCCTGGTAAGGTTGCTCCCACCTCAGGAGGAGGCCATCAAAGAGACAGCCACTGAGTTGTCAGAGACAGTCCTTGTTCCCCTTACTAGGAAGGGTACCTACTTGGATACTAAGTTGCCAGGGCTACATCTGTGTAGGGATTCTAGGTTATCTCCATGCATGGTCCTTGGTTGAAGTATAAGCCTCAGAAAAGAACCCTGTGCCCAGATATATTGGTTTTGTTGCTCTCCTTGTGGAGCTCTATTCCCTCCAGGTCTTTCTTTCTATCTCCCCCTTCTTTCAGAAGATTCCCTGCACTCTGCCCAGATTTCAGCTATGAGTCTTAGCACCTGCTTTAATACCCTGCTGGGTAGAGTCTTTCAGAGGCCCTCATTGATCCACTTTTAAGGATGCAGAATGAAAAGCAGTGATGAACTTTTTATGCATTACAGGATCCAAATTTTTACTTCTAGTTACCATTTTGTCATAGAGGGGAATAACTTCTTATACTGTATGTAATTTAAACTATGCACTGACCTTCACCTGCCAAAATGAAGAAAAATCTAAAGAAATTTTTCATATAATTCACAAATCAGCAGTGTAATGTTAAGACATGTTATTGATATGCAAAGAAACAGTTACATTGGAGCTAAGAAAAGTGGATCTGTGGAAAAATAAATGTCAGTCAAAATGCACCATCCACTATTGTTAGCTGACTATATCCTTGTTTGAGCTTTAGACTTTTGTTTGCTCTTTCTATTGAATATTATTTTATATCTAAATTATTATTTGTGCCAAAATAACACAGGCAACTGAATTGATTTATTTTATTAATTCCTGAAGTTATTTATTTATTTTTGTTTTTTTAGGCTGGAGTCTATACCTAACTATATGGAATTTAAAAATTATGATCAGCCGCTAACAGATCCATCTTAATTTCAGAACTAATAAGCTATTTTACAAAGCATTAATTAATTGGCTCATTAATTTTAAGCATACAATTGGAACAGTTTTAAAATGTGGCACCAGAAATTAATGCATGAATAAACCACAACTTTTGAAACCTTAAATATAGAAATTCTGAAGGGATTGAGTATCATCTATTTATAGCTAAGATAACTATGCAGTTCATTGACTATTTTCTAGTGTTTGAGATCCTTAGAGCTATAGTAATAATTCATAAGACTTTACATATATATATACATAATTTCTTAATTTTGAATATTTTTTCTCAAAATAAGTGTCATAACTTATGTTTTAAGAGCAGGATAACAATTTGACTTCTCTCCTATTCTCCTGTTGCTATAAAAAATTAATAAATCAAAGACTGAGGAAAATTTTATTTATAATGATAACTAGCATTCAAGTAAGGAGAATGGGTAGTCTATTGGTACTTCGTTCCAGGAATCCCAAATGTTGTCTTTTCAGTTGACACTTTGCTCATAATAGTTTGCAGGACGTGCTAGTTGGTAAATGTAGAAGAGATACTGAGTGGCTCACAAAAATCCAATAAATCCATATGATATTTCAGACATAGCGTCCACTAATGGAGATGTAATACTTTCTAGGACCCAGATTCTAAGCTAAAGCCTCCATGATGAGGCACTCCACGGGCCGCAGTCTCCTCAGTGTTGCTCATCATGTAACTAGTAATGCTTGTTGGATTCCCTTAGAAAGAATTTACCTCCTTTCAAGTAGCTAATTATTGTGTTTGATGGTCACAGTTTCCATTTCCTAGTGTAACTCATGTCCAGATCAAGTATCATATTAAAATTTACGGGACTGTTAGGTTATTCAGACACTTTAACACATACCAAAAAAAAAGTTCTAAAGAAATATTAGATATCACAAGCCTTTCACATAGGTAAATAGTCACAAAAATCCACTTTTACTAGGTTTGCTTTGGTCACTCAATCTTGCTAGGCTCTGCTTTTGCCTCGTTAATCATTACAATACTCAAGGTCTCCTCTTTTTGTTGTGCTGGCCTGTATTGGTCAGGTTTATTTGAGGAAAAAGATAGAGGAAAGGAAACGAGTACACCTTAAGACCTTCAACACATTGATTAATGCCACCTCACATTGTGGAACAAAATATGATTTACTTGTATTTTTACTTAGTGCTTTAAATACTAATTTTTTCCACAAACATTACCCCAGACACACTTAGAAAAAGCTTTAACTCAGTATCCGGGTACTCTACATTCTAACCAAGCTGACACCTGTTCCACAGCACATTTCTGATTGACCACCACCTTCCATCTTCCTGCCCCAGTTCCTATACTTTGTGACAAGACAAATTCTTCACCTCTCTTGTCAACTGAGCTTTCTTATAGACAGAACAAACACATGCTGGCATATATAGATGTGTAAGTGCAAGGAAAGAAACCTGAACATTTCTTCAAAATTTCAGCACCATGGACTTCTTAGCCACCACCCTTCCGGACTACCATTCCTACCAGGCAGCCTCTCCACTTTGATTCCCACTCTGACTGGTCCCTTGTTAAGTGAATAATCGGCGTGTTACCAACTCAACATACTTGTTTTCTCTTGCCTATATGTATATAAAATATCCTTATCTGAATCTTTGACTAACCACCTTTGCTAGAAAGAAAAAAAAATATTGCCCTCAAATTTCCTCCATTACAATCATTAATTACCGAAGTTTCATGATAATTTTGAGGTCATGGGCTACTCAAAACTCCTCTTGGGCTGGTACATGGCTGTTACTGCAGTAGTACCTATGATGCAAGCTCTGATTTAAGCAAGTGCCAAAGCTACAAAAACAGTGTCGTCATTGCTAACCTCATCTATCCCTCCTCTAATCATTTGTTGCTCATTTGTAAACAGTTTGAGCATTCTCCTTTTGTGGCCTGCTTAATTGAAAATGTAGTATGGTATAGGCTGGGTAGGAAAGTGATGCAGCTTCCTCCTTAGCTTTGTGGCTCTTGGTTTCTGAATCATCAAGGAGTGTTTGTCAGTCAGTTGAACACAGCAATGGTGTATTCTTCATTAAAATACAATTAATTCTGGAAGGAAACAATAGAATTCTCTGTCATTTAGTAATCCTCCTAGGAGAGGGTAAAAAAAAAAAAACCCAACATTTCTGTTTTTACACAAAAATCTGAACATACAGACATGTTTGCAAGCAAAAGAAAATCAGCAAGCTGTAGCTCATTAAGATGGGAATAAACTTCATTGAGTGGTTATTCCTTAAGAGATACTGAAAATCTGGTATATAAACTCAAGCCAAGAGTCTAGACTGTAAAGACAACTCTACTCCTATGTTTATTGGGATGAAGTCTTTTTGTTTTGTTTTCAATTTAGTTTTATTTATGTACTTATTTATTACAATCTATTTATTTTTTATACCCCACTTCAGCACCCTCCCTCATCCCCTCCTAGTCCCACCTACCCTCGCTCTTCTCTCCCTATGTCCTTTCCCTAGTCCACTGATAGGGGAGGACCTCCTCCCCTTCCATCTGACCCTGGCTTATCAGGTCTCATCAAAGCTAGCTACATCATCTTCCTCTGTGGCCTAGCAAGGCTGCACCCGCAGGGGGGTGGTTCCATTGTTTAGTTGCTTGACTTTCAATCACAAGGACCTGAGTTAGTTCTCCAGAACCCAACTGAAAAACCTAGCTGGTGTTAAGGCCTTGTAATCTCAGTACTGAACACACTGAGACACAAGAATCCCTGAAGCCACCCAGCCTAGTGTAATTAACAAGCTCCAGGCCAGACCTTAAATCAAAGACTATGGTGGAGGCACCTGCAGAAATTACCCAAGGTTACCTTCAGGCTCCACAGACATATACACGTGCATGCACACACGTGACACATGCATAAACATAGACACATGTACACAGAAATTGAAGGCACTAATTAGGAATTTGAAAGCAATAGGGATAAAATTAATGCCAGATGTAGTTTTTGATACTAAGACTTATTTATTTGGCCAAAACAAAATGCAGACAATGAGAACACAAAGGGATTTATTATTATTATTATTATTATTATTATTATTATTATTATTATTTACATTGGCTATGAGCAGAGCTTTATGAGAAATTAGCTCTGGGGGTTGGCCACTGAGTTTAACAACAACAACAACAACACACTTTGTAAAGAACAAATCGGAACTTGTCATAGTTTGAATAAAGCACAACTGCTTCTAATTATTTAATCATGTACGTTTTACACATCCATGATAATCTTTTTATTTAGTATCTAATTGCACATGTGTATCACCAATGGTTTCTCACAGAGGCTCTTTAGAATCCAGATCCTGACAACATCAACATGAAACATATTTTTCCTAGCTCATTTATGTAATAAATTTCCAGGAACCAAGAAAAGTGGTTAGATACTTCTAAGAAAACACAAATGAGTGTACTTGCCAAGGCATGCACATGAAGCCAACAACTTAGGAGACAGCTCTCTCTTAAACCATGTAGATCCTGAGTATTGAACTCCGGCAATCAGACTCAGGCACAACATTCTTCACAAACTGAACCATCCTGCAAGCTCCTTAAATGGTTTGGAGAATGAGAAATATTTCCTAATTTAAAATTTCCAAATGATTTTCCTTCACTTTTTATCAGTGAAGGGTTGAATGGCCCTTTCACAGGGTTAGCCAAAAATTATCAGAAACGTGGATGTGTGCATTAAAATTAATAACAGTAGGAAAATAGAGCTCTGAAGTAACAACAAAAATAATTTTTATGTTTGGGGGCATTCACCACAACATAAGAAGCTCTTTTAAAGAGCCACAAAATTAGGAAGGTTGAGAAACAATGCTTTACAGGAACATATTATCAAATCATGCATATATATATATATATATTACATTCTCAAATATATAAAAATGTAAGGGAATTTTAAGTCATGTAGGACCTTAGGAATACCAACACACTATAATTAAAGCAAATTAAAAATTCTCTCTAAATAAATTTTTACTAGAGTGTTTTGTTTAAAGAAACAAATATTTAAGTGTGGTAATAGGGCTAACAGTGTTAATATTTCATACTCATATACATTTATGGAACCAGTTTTCAAAATACTTTAATTAAATCATATCACTAGCTATGCAAATTCTCATTATATATATATATATATATATATATATATATTCATATTCTGGGTGTGGGAGTATAGTGTAGCGTGTGTGTGTGTGTGTGTGTGTGTGTGTGTGTGTGTAAAGTAAAGATCACTGAGGATTAGTCAATTGACTTACTCAGAATGCTGAAAGGAAACCAGTCCTAAAATAAAAACATCATCGATCCACTGAATCAATGGACCGGACAATGTCCTAGTTTTATTAGTGTTGTGATGAAATACTATCAAAAATAACTTACGGGAGAAAAATCTTATTTGAACTCACAATTCCAAGTTATACTTCATCACGGCTGGTAAGTTACAGTGGCAGGAACTTAACACAGCTGCTCCCGTCATACAACAGTCATTAGCACACTCAAGACAGTCCCCTCACACCGCTCTGTAGACAATCCTTTATTGAGATTTTCTGTATTCCCGGTTCACTCTAGTCGTGTCAACTGGAGGATTAAAACTAACTGTCACTATGCCAGTACCATGCAGTCTTTAAAACTGTTACTCTATAGTACAACTTAAGATCCGGGATGGAGATGCCTCCAGAAGATCTTTTAATATAGAGGATTGTTTTAGCAATTCTTGGTATCTTGTTATTCCATATGAAGTTGAGAATTTTTCTTTCCAGGTCTGTAAAGAATTGTGTTGGTAATTTGATGGGAATTGCATTGAATCTGTAGATTGCTTTTGGAAAGATGGCCATTTTTACTATGTTAATCCTGCCAAGTCATGAGCATAGGAGATCTTTCCATCTTCTGATATCTTCTAATTCTTTCTTCAGAGACTTGAAAATTTTTTCATACAAGTCTTTGACTTCCTTGGTTAAGGTTACTCCGAGGTACCTTATGTCATTTGTGGCTATTGTGAAGGGTGTTATTTTTTTCTCAGCCCTTTTGTCTTTTGTATACAGGAGGGTTATTGATTTTTTTGAGTTAATTTTGTATCCGGCCACTTTGCTGAAGATGTTTTTCAGCTGTAGGAGTTCCCTGGTAGAGTTTTTGGGGTCACTCACTTATAATATCACATCATCTGCAAATAGTGATAATTTGACTTCTTCCTTTCCAATTTGTATCCCCTTGATCTCCTTCAACTGTCTTATTGCTCTAGCAAGGACTTCCAGAACTATGTTGAAGAGATATGGAGAGAGTGGGCAGCCTTGTCTGGTCCCTGATTTTAGTGGTATTGCTTTAAGTTTCTCTCTGTTCAGTTTGACGTTGGCTATAGGTTTGCTGTATATCGCCTTTACTATGTTTAGATATGTGCCTTGTATCCCTGATCTCTCCAAGACTTTAAACATGAATGGATGTTGGATTTTGTCAAATGCTTTTTCAGCATCTAGGAAGATTATCATGTGGATTTTTCTTTCAGTTTGTTAATATGGTGGATTACTTTGATGGATTTCCCTATATTGAACCACCCTTGCATACCTGGGATGAAGCCTACTTGGTCATGGTGGATGATATCTTTGATGTGTTCTTGTATTTGGTTTGCAAGTATTTTGTTGAGTATTTTTGCATCAATGTTCATAAGGGAGATTGGCCTGAAGTTCTCTTTTATTGTTGG
>REGO01000817.1:472564-483186 GCA_010120015.1 Rhombomys opimus
CAAGGACTATTCATGGAGATAACCTAGAACCCCTGCACAGATGTAGCCCATGGCAGTTCAGTGTCCAAGTGGGTTACATAGTAATGGGAAGAGGGACTGCCTCTGACACAATCTGATTGGTTTGCTCTTTGATCTCCCGAGGGGGTAGCAGCCTTACCAGGCAACAGAAGATGACAATGCAGCAACTTCTGATGAGAACTGATAGTCTAAGATCAGAAAGAAGGAGAGGAAGAGCTCCCCTATCAGGGGACTTGGGAAGGGGCATGCATGCAGAAAGGGAAGGAAGGGTGGGATCGGGAGGGGAGGAGGGAGGGGCTTATGGGGGGATACAAAATGAACAAAGTGTAATTAATAAAAAATTAAAAAAAAAACTGTCACGGGCTTTTGGAGAGATATCTCTAGGTTTAAGGTTTCATGATGCTCTTACAGAAATCTCAAGTTCCTAGCATCAAAGCTGGGCAGATAACAAATCTAGGACATCTAACATCTTTGTCTGGACTTTACTGAAAATGCAGTCACATATACATGCCCACACAACAATTAAAAAGAAAAAAAATTGCTAAGAATTCTGACAATGATGAGAATCTAAAATTCTTTCCTGTATGGTCTACATACATTCCACATATGATCTATGTAACTATTGCTATGAGAAACTTTATTATTACTTATTTAAGAGGGAAAAAAAATCTTCCTTTAAGTGAAAATCTAAACACTGGATCTTCCATGTTACTCATTTTAAAACACTGATATTAGACTGAGTAATATCACCCTTTGTTTCTGTATCTCCCACCTCTGAGAAGACAGCATTAGTGCATAAAAACTGGGTTTGAGAAGAATAGGTAACAAAATGGCAATTGAACTGAGCAAGGAATGATGGGAAGACTTTAGGGACATAAGGTTGGAAATCAGTCCTGTCCTAGATTAAAAGAATAGCAGAAGCAAATGGTGAAGTAGTAGAGAAATAAAATAGATATATAAAGATTACTAATGAAAGCAATTCTTCTCACCCCATTCTTTCTCCACCTTTCTGTGCCTCTCTCTCCCCTCCTTTCTCCACCCTCTCCCCCCCATCTCTCCTAGAGGATCTGCAAATCATACTGAGCAATCCTGAGCAGGATGCAGACGTGGGAGGCTTTTGGTGAACACAGAATTCCACACATGGCAGAATTTCAGCAGATCACGGTAGCAAGATGCTCAACCTCTTTAAGAATCTTGCTAAGTTACCCCAGGATCTTTTCTATGGTTTAAACACTGGCCCATTATTTTAGCCTTGTTATTCTAAGTGGTTTATTATTCTTGGTGAATAGTGAATTATTCTAACGGTGCTTATTATTCTATTCAGTATAAACTTGAAACTGATTAGGGGTGAATAGCTACTAAGGAGCCTTTCCAATGCGAAATTAGGTTTCTGTACTTTGATGCTGCTTATTTTTCAGTACCAGAAATTGCTCTTGCAGTTCCTATCACTTCTCTATCCATTTCTCTTTTAAGAACGATGTAGATTTAGTCTACCAATTCTAAAATAAAGACAATTCATTGTAAAGAGAATCTTACTTTCAAATGACTTTAAATGACTGTTTTGCTATCAAGAAGTATCTAATGATCACACCTCTCCTCAACCATGATCTCTTTTTCTCTCACTGTTGTTACATATATCCATATATACGTATGTGTGCATGTGAACACACACTCAGCCTGTAAATACTGCTCAGCCTGTAGAGTATTATCTCTATGCGTGCGATATTAGGGCTCTCCTCTTGGTATAGGATGACCAATTGGAGAGCTTTTTCCTGAGAAAGGCCACTTATCTTCCCTTCTCAGCACTCCATACTTGTCTGTAACTGTTTGTTTAGGTTCAAGGAACCATGATGACTTTTCTCCATTCTATGTTATCATGTCCTTTGATGTCTTCCGTGTTTGTGTATACACTAGTGTTTCTTTGGTGGAGTTCTTAATTATGCAAGCTCTACCTAATGTTACTAAAATTATACTGTGTCCGTAGATTCTTCCTAAAATGCATTGTAATTCATACTTTTCTCTATAAATTAACTCTAAACTTCTAAGTGTTTTGATGACTCGTTGCCTTCCATGTCATTTAGTGCTGTGATCAGACACAAAAGAGAAGACTAAGCTTCTCCAGTTAAATAATTTTGTATTTATCCTGTAGCAACTTAATTTTTTCCTGATAGTCGAGTCTCAAATGTGCTCAGGTTGTTCTAATCAACCTGTAATGGAGATACTTATTTTACTTTCTTCTTTGTGTTCATGCTCCTTACACATCCCATGCATGGTTTTGTCTCTGTCTGCTTGTGATTTTTATTGTTTTGAGAATGGACTTTACAAGGCAGCTAAAGCTGTGACATAATTTGTAATGTAACCTAAGTTAACCTTAAACACACAGTCTTTCTACATAAGTCTCCCAAGCACCAGGATTAGAGGTACATGCTATCATGAACAACCTAACATACAGGTTTTTTTTTAATAGCATTTGTTTTCTCACTTATGACATCATTGCATAATTTGAACTGATTTTAATGCCAACTATAGTGGGCCTGTAAATCTCAATTTCAGCTCCTGACCAACCAAAATCATTCGTAGACTCACTGTCATTTTTGGCAGTTCATCTGTGTCTGTGAGTTATAAATATTAATTTGGTTTTCCAAAAAGACACACTGGATTTTCTGAATGCTTATATTTATAGGAAAGCAAAACATCTTCTATCAGTGCTTAGAGTTTTTCAGTAGCTACTTGGCGAATATAGTAAATGTTTATGCTTAAATAATTTTGACTCATGCTACAAGAGGTTTTGTTTTGTTTTGCTTTGCTTTCCTTTTCTTTTTACTTCCCATCATGCACCAATGATATTAGGAAGAAAAATTGGCCTACAAGAACATTAGGGTCAAATATGTTATATAGACCTACATACAGTAAAAATACCCAAATACATTAAACTTAAAATAACCAAAGAAAAAACACACAGACAGGATAATGGATATCATCAACCTGAAATATGAAACAAGAAAATGTTTACAGAACTATGAAAGTTAGTGATGCATAGTGGTACTTGCTTGCAGTCTCAGTGCACAGAAGTCTGAAACATAAGGATCTTGAGTTTGAGACCAACCTGGTCTCAAATGTTAAAAACAAATAAAAAGAGAGATTAATTAAAAATAATTGTATCATCAGTGAATAAAAGTTAGTGCGTGTAGAATGCTCCACATGTGTCTTTTACAGTAATGCACCTTTCTCCCTACTGGTCTCTCTTATCTGTAGTCTCATTACAGAAACTGAAGTATTCCTTATGTCACAAAGTTTTTTTCTTTTAACTGTAAACCTTCCCCAAAGATTTCCCATTTACACATGATCATATTTAAAATAATCATAATCATCTAATAGTTACCAAGGTATGCAGATGCCAGTATTAATTCAACTTTTAGGTCACTGATGATTCCTAGGAAAGTTTTGTAAACATAGTTTTAGTACAACCATGCAAATTATAATTTTGGAGTGTGGGCATTGCAATCCCTGTCTTTTGTTTTCTTTCCACAGATTCTCTGCTCATTCTCCAGAACTATTTTGTCATTATAAAAATTTTATTCATGAGCTACTGTATCAAGAAACTCATATCCTGGGGTTCATTATTTGATTTATTAACTTTATAATATAACTTTTAATATAATGTATTTCCTTTATAGGGTTATCACAATTTTAATTATATTATTTATTGCTATTCATTCTTATTTGTACTTTAGCTCACTTTCAACATTAGAAAACAAACCAAGCTAATGCCTAATTACAGCTTTCATTCTTATAGAATAGTGTTCAATACTGGAAGGTAATCTGCATGCTAGTATAGAAGAAAGGTAAACATCAGCCTAACTACAAACTCTGCATTCTGCAGTGGTGACCTGCTTGATATGATGGTGTAACAGTGTCACAAGGTGAGAGTAACCAACCACTATCTGATTGGATTTCTGATTGGAATTAAGGACTACTCCTCATATGGTCATGCCTGACAGCACTTGGGTGGCCAAGGACTTGAGACTAGAAAAACCATTGGCCTAGAGGACAACTAAATACTATTTATTGTTCTTTTAAACATACATGACAATAAAGTTACTCATAATGGCATTCTTCTATTTCCATGGATTATCGTCTTGATCAGCCACCATCAGAAAAGCTTCCTCTTATAATAGTTAATAGCCAACACAGAGACAACAGGACGTATGCAGACAGTGGAGAACTTTTGAACACTCAGTCCTAAATGAGACGTCTCCATCAAACCTCAGGGATCAGGAAATTCTGTGGAAGAGGAGGCAGAAAGGTTGTAAGAACCATATGGGATGGACAACAACAAGGAAACAGTGTCTTCCAGCAACAGCAGAACTGATATAATGTGACTTCACAGAGACTGAGAGCATACCAAAAAAACCTGTACAGGTTTGAGGCAGATTAGGTTCCAATGATGGGAAGGAGAAGTAGAAACAATCTCTCGTCCTTAACCTTATACAAAGAACTATAGTCCACTGACAAATTGTGGGAATGGGGGAGGTAGCTTATTCTAGGGAAGGATACACGCGTTGATTTTTCACTATCAAAGGTCATCCCTGAAAACATACATAAATGTAGCATTATATGGAATAAACAGGTTACATTTAAGAAAGTGTGTGTGTTTAATAACAATTTGTTGAAAAAGAGATGAAAGTCTTGAAGAGACAGAGTAGTGATATATGGAAGTGTTTGGAGAACAAAAGGAAGCGGGTATGTCTTGTAATTAAATTATAATCTCAAAAATAAAAAAAATTAAATTTATTGAGAACAATAATTTACCTTTTTGATAATATGAAGTGAATACATGGCTCTCTGTGTGTGCTGATTTAAGGCTTCATTCACTATATTAAGAGTCATACAAAATTATGAAAAAAAAAAAACCTTCACCAAAAGTTTTATTTCCATTTCTCCTCTTGGATCTCTTCTCACTTGGCAGATATTTAAACTATTTTTATTAATTCTTTGATAATTTCACACAACATACTTAACATACTTTGAGCATATTTATCCGCTCCTCCATTTCCACCCATAGGCATACCCTCAACAATTACCATCACTCCCACACTACTTTGAGATGTCTCTTGCTCTACTCATTTCTCCTCCTTCTCCTCTTCTCCTTCTACTTCTTTTTTCCCATTGATTTTTAATTTTTGATATATAACTAGTCTTGGTGTAGTCAACCTACAAGACATCACATCATTAAAGGAGACTGATTCTCCCACTCCTATTGACTACCAAATGCAAATAGCTCCTCAGCCAATGGTGGGACTTCATGCTCACAATTCATCCTTGGTGCTAGGATTTCGTCTGGCATAAATTGTTCATGTTCTGATCATGTTGTCACAACTGTTGTGAATCCACATGCAACTATCCTGTTGTTTCTCAAAAACAATGATTCCTTGATATCATCTACCATCTCCTGCTCTTGTAATCTTTACATACTTTCTTTCATAATGATTCTTGAAACGTGGGGAAAAGAGTGTGCTATATATGTCCTATTTAAGGATGAGCACTCCACTATCTCAAATTCCCTGGAAAGAGACCAGTTGAGGTTCTCTGTATAATTTTCATCTATTGTAAGAAGAAGATTTCATGATGTGAATTGAGAGATGCTTTGATGTATGGACATGCAATAAGACATTGAACCTTGACCTCATTGGCAAAGGAGACAACTTCCTGAACAGAACACCAACAACATAGATTCTAAGAGCAACAATCAATAAATGGGACCTCATGAAACTACAAAGCTTCTGTAAAGCAAAAGACATAGTCATCAGAACAAAACGACAGCCTACAGTCTGGGAAAGGATCTTCACCAATCCTATATCTGACAGAGGGCTGATATCCAGAATATATAAAGAACTCAAGAAGTTTAACATCAACAAACCAAGGAATCCAATTAAAAAAATGGGGAACAGAGCTAAAGAGAGAATTCTCAACAGAGGAATATTGAATGGGAGAGAAACACTTAAAGAAACACTCAATGTCCTTAGTCATCAGGGAGATGGAAATCAAAACAACCCTGAGATTTCACCTTACACTCAACAGAATGTCTAAGATAAAAACTCAAGAGACAACACATGCTGGAGAGGATGTGTAGAAAGAGGAACCCTCCTCCATTGCTGGTGGAAATGCAAACTTGTACAAGCACTTTGGAAATCATTCTGGTGCTTTGTCAGAAAATTAGGAATAGTGCTACCTCAAGATCCAGCTATACCACGCCTAGGCATATATCCAAAAGATGCTCAAGTGTACAACAAGAACATTTGCTCAACAATGTTTGTAACAGCTCTATTTGTAATAGCCAGAAGCTGGAAACTAACTAGATGTCCTTCAGTGGAGGAATGGATACAGAAATTGTGGCACATTTACACAATGGAATACTACTCAGCTATTATAAACAAGGAATCATTAAATTTGCAGGCAAATGGTGGGAACTAGAAAAGATCATGTTGTGTGAGGTAACCCAGAAGCAGAATGACACATGTGGCATACACTCACTTATAAGTGGATATTAGCCATATAATATACAATAAACATACTAAAATCTATGCCCCTAAAGAAGCTAAACAACAAAGAAGACCCTAGGGAAGATGCTCAATCCTCATTCAGAAGGACAAACGCGATAGACATCGAAGTAGGAGAAGTAAGACAGGGAATTGGACAGGAGCCTAACACAGACAGCCTCTGAAAAACTCTACTGATTAAGGTATTGAAGCAGAGGCTGAGACTCACAGCCAAACTTTGGGCAGAGTGCAGGGAATCTTAGGAAAGAAGAGAGAGATAGAAAGACCTAGAGGGGACAGGAGCTCCAAAAGGAGACCAACAGTGCCATAAAAACTTATCCCTGTGGGCCCTGAAGAGAAAGATGCCCCAAACAAGTACCATGCATGGAGAGGACCTAAAGCCCCAGCTCAGATGTAGTCCATAGACTCAGTCTCCAAGTGGATTCCCTAGTAAGGGGAGCAGGAACTTTCTCTGTCATGAACTCTGTGGCAGGCTCTCTGATCACCTCTCCCTTGTGTGTGTGCGTGGGGTGGGGGACAGCCTTGCCAGTCTACAGAGAAAGACAATGCAACCAGTCATGATGAGTCCTGATAGGCTAGGGTTAAATAGAAGGGGAGGAGGACCTCCTCTATCAGTGGACTAGGGGAAGGACATAGGGAAAGAAGAGGGAGATAGGCTAGGTTTGGGAAGAGATGAGGGAGGGGGCCACAGCCGGGATACAAATTGAATAAATTATAATAAATGATGATAATAATAATAATGAAGTTGTTTTAATACTGTCAATTTAGCAGAATAAAAGTATTTCATGCTCCCATAAGGTTCATGATCTATCTAGCCCACAGGTTCTTGGTCCCTCATTCATCACTTCCACGTTGAGTATGCCTTAGAGATGATCAGAAAGTGGACATTTTTGCCACTGTTGAAACAATGGACAAGTCTTGTCAGGAGATTGCTGTCCTTGCTAACATGTTTCACAGCTGGATGAGACTGATTATTTCTTCTCTACAGCATACGCAGCACTGTCTCACACCATGAAAGCTCACCAGCAGAGAGGTAGTAGCTTCCACATCAGTACTAGTTTCCATCTAACAATATTGACTCTGTACTAACATTTAACATACCCACTTATAAAATATTAGTTATGATGAGATACTGTTAAATACCCAAAATTTCAATTAAAAACACTGAAAGTTAGTTTTGTTTGCTTTAACATAACATTCAATAAGAGCCATAGTTATTTCAACAAATTAAGATTGGCCAAAGTGTGTATAGAAAACTGAATTAACTAATATTTATTTTTCAGTTTTATACAAATTTAACTAAATTGTTTTCACTTCATTTACATAGTCAGAAATGCTGATGGAAATGCCACATGTCAGTATTACAATTAAAATCAGTAGTTGAGAAACATGTATTATTCAAGAAAGCCTTGTATGTTATATTGTTTTTTTGATTATTATATTATTATTTTATATTATAATTATATTATATTGTTTTTATATTAAACTTCTGGCAAGTACAAAATAGTAATTCCTCTAAACTTATTAAATAAAGCAGAAAAGAACTATGAATATATATATGTGATATATATATATGTATATATACATATTCAGAAAAGTGATTGAAAACACAATATGTCATCAGAGACCCGGATTTGACATTATCACCTCCATTTTTCTCAATTTCAGTTTGATGTTGGTACTTTGTTCTCATTTTCCAAGTTCCAGAGGAAATTTCAAGCATCTAATGTGATTTTTCTAATCATAAACTTCAATAAGATCACATTTCAAAATACTAGCAGATCCAACAACAAAAACAGTGTGAACTTCTCAGGACAGAACCTTATACACAGTATCTATAATTGTGTTTTCTGCTTCCAAACTGCGGGAACCCAGGACTTGCAGAACTACATAAAGTCAGTGTTTGACTTCAGTCTTGAAAGGATGAAAATAATTCTACTCAAGTTTTCAAATACGAGCTTCCTGTGATCACTCAAGAGAATAAATCACAAATTGCGGAGTAAGAATATTAAAGCTTTCAACACAATACACAGAAACCTTTGCTGTTTCTGTCCTCTTAGGAAGCATTAATGTCTTTTTTATAGCATTGTTAGTAGACTAATATTCCTGTACCCCTCTAATCAAAATTTACAGTAGTTTTATACTCCCCCACAGATTTTCCGATCACAATAGAAGGGTTACTAGAATGTTTTCAATCATTCCCTTTCTACAAACATGAAAACACATCTCCACTTTTTTTTCCCACTAGTGGCAGACCACCTTGGTCTGTCTCCTATTTCCACAATTCAAATTTCATTTCTATGGAAACAGGACCTCGTAGCCTGCAGGGAATGTCAACCCAGACTTTCAGGCCGGTGTCTAGCAGCTGACTTCTATTTTTTCCCTACACCGAAATAGATGACAAAACTGTTAGGACCTCGGAAAGGTCTTGCAATGCTTCTTAGGAAAAAATTATCTTATTTCAGTTGATCCAATTTTTTTCTCGAACAAGATGCTAACGGCAACCAGACATTGAGAATGAAACCACTTGCTCATTTGAACCCTGAGGTGCCAAGCCACTTTACAAGTAAGCTGCTCTATAAAACAAGAGCAAAGATGTTTAGACTCCTTGAAATATCAAAGCATTAACATTTAACACAGCTGTTCTTTAAAATAGTTAACCTTTTAATACTTCAAAATGCTGTTTTAAATCCACAGTTTAGGTAAATAAAATAGAACTTTAATATTTTAAGTTCTTTAATCATAATATAACCCAAATTATCTCTAACTAACGAAATACGCTCTTGCAGAGTAAATCAAGTATAATAAAATCATTGTCTTGCCCTGTTAGTCAAAGGTGGTTTTCTTATATGTATTAATTCCTGCTTTTAGACAGTCTCTGATAACATCAGTTATTGGTATCAGAAGATCAAATAAAATGTCCTTGGTTGTAAAAAGTCAAAATAATTTACAACTTTAAGATGTGACATCAGCTTAAATATCTGTTTTTCGCAAAGCCGAGGCATCTCCTCAAGTGTTCTCCCCGTAGAGAGGAAGACATCATCTTAGAGTCTCTCTCTCTCTCTCTCTCTCTCTCTCTCTCTCTCTCTCTCTCTCTGTGTGTGTGTGTGTGTGTGTCTCAGTACTCTTCCTTACTCCTTTTAACTATTCATATTTCTTTCTATTGCTGTAGTAATGTACATAGATTGTGTATAAATTACTTATGAATGTATATTTTAAAACTAAAATAGGACAATGCTAGAATAGGGAATACTTGTGTGTCATGAATTCTGCACACAATATGTGTTGTTACTTAGGAAGCATCTATTAAAATACACTCAAAATTTTACTTTCAAGGAGAGATAGAAATCGCTATTTATATATCAGATTTCAGGAGAAGGTGGGTATATAGTATGCTATCTTAATTTTGCTAAAGCCAGAAATATATGTACAGAGAAAAGAATTTCTACTGTAAGACTTTCACATTTCTTTAAGTGATATAATCATAATGTTTTAATTTTATTCATGTTCATGTGTATCATTCTGGTGTCCATGCATACAATCATACGTAAAAATAAAATACAATTATAATAAATTACAAAAGAAAAACATCATAAATTCCTTACCCTTATGATCTGAGTATTTATTTTGGTATTCACCTATATTTTAGGACTGAGCAGTTTAAAATGAAAATGTATCATGAATGAATGTTTAAATAATTTTTAAATAAATTTTGAATATTTTTAAATAATAATACTCGCTTATATAGACCTACAAGATATGATAAACATAATGAAATCTACACACCTAAAGAAGATAATCAAGAAAGTGGACACGGGCGAAGATGATCAATCCTCATTTAGAAAGACAAATGGGATGTGCATTGAAGGTATGACAGGAATCTACCGCAAAAGGCATCTGAAAGACTCTACCTAGCAGTGTTTCAAAGCAGACACTAAGACTCATAACCAAACCCTCTGCAGAGTGCAGAGAATCATATGAAAAAAAGGGGAGTTAGTATGATATGGAAAGGATAGGAGCTCTACAAGGACCAAATATATCTGG
>REGO01000817.1:493568-575404 GCA_010120015.1 Rhombomys opimus
GAGCAGTCCTGTTAGGCCACAGAGGAGGGCTTTGCAGCCAGTCCTGAAGATACCTGATAAAACAGGATCAGATGAATGGGGAGGAGGTTCCCCCTATCAGTGGACTTGGAAAGGGGCACTGTGGAGATGAGGGAGGGAGGGAGGGACTGGGAGGGAATGAGGGATCGGGACACGGCTGGGATACAGAGTTAATAAAATGTAACTGATAAGGAAAAAATAAAGTTAAAAAAAAGTTTAAAATTTCAGTAGAGTTATCTTGTTAGTCTCCTTTACCAAAAGAACAGCAGGTAATGTCATCCTGAGATGAGCCATTCCTTTGAAGTTCTGTCTAAGTTTTTTGAGGAACTGACCAGTGATAATGGATGGGATCAAGCTTCCAAGCTCCGGGAGAATTCCAATGACTATTCTGTTTTTCTCTGCAGAAAAAAAAATAAGTAAATAAATGGATGCCTGTGACTTGATTTTTTACAAAGAAGCCAAAATCATGCAATGGAAAAAAAAAATGCTTCAACAAATAGTGCGGTCTAACTAGATGTATATGTGTAGAAATGCAAATAAATCCATATTTATCCCCCTGCAAGAAAACTCAAATCGAAGTGGATCAATGACCTCAATATAACACTAGATAAACTGTATCTATGAGAAGAGAAAGTAGGGAGGAGGCTTGAACTCATTGGCATAGGAGACAACTTCCTGAACAAACACCAACAGCTCAGGCACTAAGATCAACAATTAATAAATGGGCCCTCATGAAAACTTTCTGTAAGGCAAATGACAATAGAATGAAATGACAGTCTACAGATTAGGAAAGATCTTCACCAATCCTACGTCCGACTGGGGGAGTTGAGAGAGGGGGACTTCAATCAGGAAATATAATGAATATATTGTGAAGAAAAAAATAAAAAGGAGCTATGGACTATCACCAAGCCCCTAAGGAAGTATCATCCAAATATATTGCTGTTATTTCCTATTAGAAAGAACTTCTAATTCAAAATCAATAAAAACTGGGAGTCTGGGTACAGTAGAATTAAGAAATTTGATGTTTTATATCTAATACTGATAACCAGTAAGTATAAAATACAACAGGATTCTTGATTTTTTTTTCTTGGGTAATATGTCTAATTATGTTGTAATCGAGTGGCTTAACTATTGCCTTTCTCTTTCCCTTTATTAGGGCTTCTAGAAATGGGCTCTCTTATTCATTTTCCCATCAGTGTCATGATCCCAATCAGGCAATATTTTCATTTCCTGGAAGTTTCCTTCCAGAGGACTAGGACACATCTCTTTTTCCTGTCTCTACCAAACTGTGTTCTTTTTCAATTGATGCACAGCCAGTAGTTATATAAACTGTTCATCCCTCCAGGGCAGGGCAAAAGGTAGAGTCGCGGTCTGGAACTACTGGTTTCCTTCTCCAAGTAATTTCCCAGTGTTGCCTAGATTTCTAGATGCTAATTATTGTAAATGGCATCATAACCATGTGACCCCTTTAGTTCTAGTGAGGCATGCCTCAGAATATGGGGCTCCACTATGGATATATTCAGGACTAAAAATGGAGTTTGAGAGTCAAGTTTGGGGAACAGTAAGTAGTAGGTACTAGGTAAGTTGATAACTTGTTTCCTCCAGAAAGACTGTTATACACAGAAGTAGTGAGTCATCCAAAATATTTAAGCTTTGCTCATCTCCTTTTGCATTAACTCTTTGAACCCTTCACAGAGCAAGGACTCCTGACACAGAGCCATAAAAGTCCAAACACACCAGATCTCGGACCATCCCTCTTGAATTCTACATGAAAGCTATTATTGTAATAACACAAGTAAGACTGTCATTTTCATTCTAGTGTTTCATATTCCCCAGTTTATATTGAGAGCACACAGTTTTGCAACAAAATACTGTATTTCTTTTACTATGCATGAGTAGAGGAAGTCCTATCCAGTGTTTAAAGATAGAGCAAAGGGAAGAGTTCAGGGGATTAGAAGAGGAGTTTCTCATAATGACCTGCAGTAAGAATAAAGGAGATTAGAATAATCTGTCTGATTATCTCCTAGAGAGATGAGCTCAGAGGAATAGGAAGATATGGTCAGATTTGAAGACTCCGGTGGAAGTTAATGTTCATTTGGACTCTTCTTTCATTTTGTTGAAATCTCTTCCTTAAATGCCCATACCTTCTATGCAAAGGTCTTCCTCATAACTTAAGTCTTCATTCCTGGATATTTACCAAGGTTCTAACTAACCTTCCCATCTGAGCAACTGCCTTCTTCCTAAGTGGATTCCCAGACACAGCTAGCTATAAACACTACTTGGGACTACCTGAAGAAAGACAGAATACTAGAGTTTGTTTAAAAAAAAAAAAAAGGAAGCTGACATGATGACATTGTCAGAAAGAGAAAATCTGCATTCCCAGTCTGAAGAATCTAGACAATTTTAAGTCTCAGTTGTTCTTGCCGTTCAGGAGTCTTTAGTAGGGGAGAGACACAAGTTCAAGCCTATTCAAGAGAGATTCCCACCCCTCCTCACCCCCAGATCTCAGAACTAGGACTTTTCAACAAGGTATGCTATAAGAACATGGCTCTTGAATGACAGAACTGAGTTTACAAATGAGATAAAAAAACTGACAGTCCTAAGGCTAAGCAAGCTAAGCACAAATATTAGAAAATAAGTTAAGAGAGCAAATTTCAGGACAGGGGAATAAAAATACATGGTTTTCCTCTTCGGTCTTTATACATAAGTAACATGAAGCTAGCCATGCATGAATCTGTCTTGTGCCAAGCAGGGCATACATTATCCACTTGTATGACCTAGTTAACATGCCGTGGATGTCTTAAAGTTCCAAGAACACCCTGACAGTTTTCTTTGCCCAGTAAGGACACAGATGAGAAAGAGGAGAAAGGAGAATTCAGCCATAGGGATGAAATATAATCTCTCCCTCCATCTCAGGAGACTTACCTCTTCCCCAGGCTTTCCAGATGTTAATGTGGGATATTCTAACCAGTCAGGATTCTCAGAGACTTGCAGACCTTATTAAAGAATAGAGTAAGAAGGGGATGGGAAGATGGCTTAGTGGGTAAGGACACATGGTATGCAAGTATGAGGACATGAGTTCAGATCTCTAGCACACGTGTAAAATATGAGGTATGTTTGCAAGCATCTCTTTAACCCTAGTACTTAGGTGCAATTGAGGAAAGAGATGGGAGAAGGGCTTGGACCTTGCTGAGCACCAGCCCAGCCCAAGGTTTAGTGAAAGACGGTGCCTCAAGGGAAAATGGCAGAGAGTTTTTGAGCAGGACGTCAGATGTTTCTAATCGGTGCACAAATGTGCACACACAAGCACAGGGACAAGAACTCTAAGAGTGCTTATGAACAACTGATAAAGGTTTTATTGAGAAGAGAGGGCAACGTTAAAGGTGGGATTCAGTGCAATGAGCAGTGGACACAGGCCAGATGACTTTAGAGTTCCTTTTTGAGTTAAGGCCAAGGTAGGAACTGATTCTCAGGGTCATAAACTGGATGGATGCTTAATCCAAAGGATAGTTAGGTCGTTATATACATTTTGAAACCTGTACATACGTGTGCTATACATCCTTTAATTTTGAGCATACACATGTCCCCATCAAGTATGCATGAGACAGCAATAGTGGTGTTCACCTCAAATATTAGCCTTGCTCGCCTCTTCTACTGGGTAGCATGTGAGCATAAATTATGAGTGAGGAAGAGCTGAGTATTGTCCTATCAGAAAGAGCTAAGACACGTTCCAAGGAGATCTGCCTATGGTCACTGGAAATATTCCTCAGTGCATTGTTTGGGTTTTTTTGTTTGTTTTGTTTTTGTTTTTGTTTTTGTTTTTCACTATTTACTAAACCTAAAACCATTTCATTACCCAGAAATTCTTGGCCAACTCTTTGAGTACCTTTGCCCAACTTTATAGTTTAAGAGTAAAGGTTATTTTATAGCTAGGGGCTTGTCTGCTGAGAAGGACAAGTCACCCTGTTCATTTTCAATTTCCAGCACCACTTGAAAATTCCCTACTCTGGGAAGAAGATGTTTCAAACTGCTGTTGAGTAACTCTTAATGTTTAATTTCCACTTGTGAGTTCACAGTACACATAAAATTTAACAAAAGAAATAGGTCAAGGAGTAGGAGCTGGAATAAAATAAAAACAAGCAAAACCCAAAGTAGACGGAATTGAAAAGCTCTTCTCCACAGGAAGACTTTTCAACCTGTACCTGCTTCAGCCAGCAGGTGTCTACAGGTGTAAGCTGGCAGACACTGTCAGTTGGCAATCCATGAAGCATCGGTGATATCAGAGCAATTGCCATGGAAGAATAAATTAGCCGAAGTGTTTCTTGCCAGCAGAGGTCTTTCAGAAAGCTCTCTTTCTCTCATTCTGGGTCTGCTGTGCCAATTAAGTACAGCTCTTCCTGTGAAGAAAGTCAAAGCAACTCCATTTGCATATAAGGAGAGGGATACAGCAGACTCTCTGAAGAGTGATAACTGCTCCAACTCCCTGTTGCTGTCAAGCCGCTAATGTTTCCATCTCATTGCCATAGTAACAAAACTATAAAGTATTTCAAGGAAAGAATGAGTTTCCATGCTCAGAGTGAAATGTTTATGAATTGGATCTTTAAGCTAAACGTTATGTAAATAACTTCCCTAGCATATACTTTGGTAATGAAAGCAAACTTCATGAAGCGATTCACTGTTGATGAGGTACTACTCATACGCATATTACCTAATTTGCTACAGCTACAAAACTTAGAGAAAGCAGTTTTTTTGCAGTTAGAAATAAATGTGATATTTAGCACTTCCCTCACACTGCAAAGCAACGTAGCTGCTAGACGTTTTCATATCACATCATTGGGACAACACCTTACTCAGCTATAAAATAATAAAGCAGACTGTGCATCCTTCTGATCCTTGCATTTCTCATGTACCTTCATTTTCTAGAACAGTCACGGTTTTAATAAGTAACATTTCTACCTTAGCAGGCACCTTTGTAAATATGAGCATATGTATGTTTCAATCACGGTGGCATTTAAAAAGTTCAAGGGAAAATAAGTTATCATCAAAAAATACATTTCATGAACACATACGTGGATGCTCGCAGAAGTGATGTTTATTTCATTAGACTACTGTGACTTAGGAAAGAAAGGTGTTTGATACGTGGTGGGTGAAAAACGAACTTAACAAGCGTTGAAAACGGTTCTTCAATAAAAACAACTGGGTCCTGGGGACCCTGCAGGGATTGATACCCCAAACAAGGACCATGCATGAAGAGGACCTAAAACCCCTGCTCAGATGTAGCCCATAGGCTCAGACTGGAGAGTCACCTCTGGGAGGAGGTGAAGCCTTGCCAGGCCACAGTGGAAGACAATGCAGCCAGTCCTGATGAGACCTGATAGGCTAGGATCAGATAGAAGGAGAGGAGGACCTCCTCTATCAGTGGACTAGGGGAGGGGTATACAGGGAGAAGAGAAAGGGAGGTTGGGAATGGGAGGAGATGAGGGAGGGGGCCACATCAGGGATACAAAGTGTATAAATTGTAATAAATAAATAATAAATAAATAGAAAAAACAGTTCTTCATTAATCCTCATAGAAACTATGAGTTAAAAAATCAGCCCTGAGTAGGGAGTCTAGTTCCTCTCCATGCATGGTCCTCCATTGGTGCATCAGTCTCTGCAGGACCCCTTGAGCTCAGATCTTTTAGTTTTGTTGGTCTCCTTGTGGGGCTCCTGTCTCTTCCATGTCCCTCTATTCCCACCCCTTTCATCCTCCATGAGACTCCCTGAACTATGCTCAAAGTTTGGTCCTGAATCTTAGCATCCACTTCGATCCCCTGTTGGGTGAATCACTTTAGAGGACTCTCTATAGTAGACTTTCATCTGGTTTCCTCTCTTCCACCAGTTCTGGTGTCTATCCTGTTTGCCATTCTGAATGAGATTTAACTGTCCTCCCTAGGGTCCTCCTTGTTGTTTAGCTTCTTTAGGTCTGTAGATGGCTACCCTATACTATACAGCTAATATCCACTTATAAGTGAGTGTATAACATGCCTGTCTTTCTGTTTCTGGGTTCCCTCACTCAGGATGATCTCTTCTAGTTCCATCCATTTGCTTGCATATTTCATGATTTCCTTGTTTTTAATAGTTGAGTAGTATTTTATTTGGCAGCTCAGTCTCCATGTGCATCTCTGAGTGAGGGCAGCAGGGGCTGCCTCTATCATGAACTCAGTTGGCTGCTCTTTGACCACGTGCTCCTCATTATTCTTCCTTGTCAGACCATCAAGGAAGAGGATCCAGGCAGTCCTGATGAGACTTAACAAGCTATGGGCAGATGACAATAGTGGAGAAGTCCCCCTTTCAGTGGTCTAGGGGAAAGGCATAGGACTAGGAGAGAGGGAGGGTGCGACTGGGGGAAACTGAGGGAGGAGGCTTCAATTGGGCTATATAATGAATAAATTGTGTAGAAAAATAAAAAAATAATAAGAAAAGAAAGAAGGATGAAGGGTGGGACTGGGATGAGAGGAGGAAGGAGGCTATGATCGGGATGTAAAGTGAATGAAAAAATAAATAAATAGATTTTAATTTTTTTTAAAAAAAATATCAACTCTGATATGCAGTAAGAGTCACGGGAGTTTTTAAAGTTGGATAATGACTCACCTACCATAGGGTAAGTCATGGAGCCAAGGACTGGACCCGCCCAACTGTGCTTTTCTGTTTCCCTGATGCCCTTCACACCAAACCTGCTGACTTAGGATGATCGCCCTTTCTTGTATTGCCTTCCAGACCCTCATAATCCTCAACACAGTGCCTCTACCCTGCATAATTAAGCTCGTATTTTCAGTTTATCTGTTCTCTTTTGTTTTTGCTCTAGCTGTGGTACATTATCCCATATGTGGTTATATTTTTAAGACAAAGGGGAGATTCATTTTCTTACTAGGCAATCATAGAAAGACACTCAAGGGAAAAACTTATGGAAATGAATGCATATCTAATAAATAAAGAGGTTCTAAGTCTCCAAATCATTAAAATAAAGCATACTCATGAGTTATCACCATACACTGGCACTTTCAATTCAAATCAATTATAGTTACTTATATTTAAGACAGGTGAGTGATTTTGCTGGCAAGTCTATTTAATTTTCATTGTCTTTACTAATTTGAGACCCCTTTGTTTGTCAGCTATGACTATTTTTTGCTAAAGTCATTTTAACTGTCTTTCCCTTCGTAACAGAGAATAATGGTGTGCTTTGAAATCCCGAGGATTCTGTGATAAATTGATACACTGAACAGTATACAATAAGTTATGACTCATTTACCCTTCCATGAGAGCACTGGCTTGAAGTTTCCATAGCAGCTAAAAAGTTAGAGCATCATCTTTTTATTAATATATCGCAGGTAGATCTTGTGGCAGGAGCAGCCTGCACCTGTATCCCAGAACCAGATGTTCCTACTAAAATTAATGTCTGTAGAATCCTGGCTGGCAGCAGATGATAGGGCCATTAATCAAAATTGGACAAGTTTACCAGGGTTTCAAGGTTTGGTACAATTGTAATTTGTTCATCATGAGTATCCTGAGGAATACAGATGGAAGAGGGAATTAGATAAAACTCAGAATGAAACAAAGCTAACCTTTTCGGATACTAGCAGAATTCCTTGTGCTCTTTCTTACTTAACAAACTCTTTATTTCCTTGTCATGTATGCAATCTTTTCCTCCTGTGTACCGTACACAGTAGCCATCAGATAAAGCAGCAAGAAACAGCTAGGAATATCAAATAAAACGGACAGGGTCTGAAGCAGCCAGAGAGGAACTTCTGCCTGTGTTTGAAAGATGTATGTCTTTCTTGGGGTAACTTAATTGATCTGTCATGAACATTTGAAAATGAAGTGTAAAGTAGTCCATCTTACTCTGGTTCCAGTCAAGATGGAAAAACAGAAACTAGATTTGTCTCCTTTTTTTCTCCTGAAATAACTTGTTAAAACTATAAGGAACCACTTTTCAGGTACCAGGTATCTTTGAGAGATGTCCAGTGAAGCTGAGTATTGTGACTGCTCCCATGATTTCCCAGACCAGCCTCCAGGACCCTGTGAGTTGAGACCACAGGGAACTATGTTTCTTTGAGACAACTGGATCAGAACAATGGAAGGTGGGGCAAGCTGGTGTGTGCATGGGAAACCAAGCTCCTATATAACGGGGTTGTAGAGAAGGAGCCTGAGTTTGTAGAGTGTGGTGACAAAGATTCCAGCTAAGTGCCAAGCAGAAGAGAGATGTGGTAAAACTACAGGCAGTCATAAACAGAGACAACCAGCTCTACAGCCCACACAGGGATGAGAACACGAGTAATCGTGCAGAGAACAAAGCCACCAAAGTCAGACTGGTGGGCAGATTATCCAAGAAGTGTTTTCCCTCGGGGCTTGACAAATATTAACCTTAAATTAAGTCTGTTCTGAAGCTGATTACATAAATTTAAAAGTAAGAAGAAACATCTTTCTGGGTGGCTTAATCATATCCCAAAGCAAGGTTTCATTCGATAACAGATATGTTAAAATGAATTGGTGTTTTCTCACTCTGTTATAGAAGAGCTGCAAACATACTGACAGATAGCATTCTACTTAATACTGGAAAATCAAATATTTCATTGTAGATAAAAGAGAAAAAGCAAAAATGCCCTTTCTTACTCAATTCTATTTAACTTAACTTGTATGGGAGTTACAAGTTTAACAAGTGAGGCAAGAAAAAATACAAAAAGTGAATAAATTAGAAAAGAAAAAAACAGAGTTTATTTTCTGATGTTTAAGTTTTTATTTAGAAAATAGACTATACACACAAACACACAAGGTCTTATTAGAATTAAAAGACAAGATTAGCAAGGTTTCAACAAAAAAAATTACAATATTTTCAGATCAATCATGAGAAATAAAATCCTTAAGCAAAAGCTGTTTAAAATAACATTAAAGTACAAAGTACTTGAATATAAATCAGACAATATGTGCAGCACCTAAGAGTGCTTTGGGAAAGACTCATTAACAGAAAACCACAAAGCAAGCCAAAAATGAAATTTA
Organism: Rhombomys opimus; assembly: GCA_010120015.1. Lineage (NCBI taxonomy): Eukaryota > Metazoa > Chordata > Mammalia > Rodentia > Muridae > Rhombomys > Rhombomys opimus. Next base: position 502,623 of record REGO01000817.1, read on the forward strand.
AAAAGATTGAAATAAACAAAGATATGAGTGCACAGTGTTCATAGATTAGCCTGTCTGTCCTTTCTAACTTACTATTACATTAAACTAAATACAACTCAAAATCCTCACATAGTTTTTTTTTCTTTTCTTTTTTTTTTTTTTTTTTTTTTTTGGAAAACTGGGAACAAAGGAAAAAAGCCTAGAACAGTAAGTATTACTTGAAACAGAGAAGTTGGAGTGTTTGTGGCTCCTAAATTTAGGATTTACTAGAACGCTACAGTATTCAGGGCTACATAACTCTCGGTGTGGATGTTTACCGACAATGGAAAGAACCGATAGCTCAGAAGAGACCCACACACGTATGGGTAATTAAGTTTTAAAAATGAAAGGTGATTTGGAAATATAATCTTGAAAAGAAAGATTTTATGTATTGCTGATAAGAATATAAATGGTCCAGTTGGAGAGATGGCTCAGCTGGTGAGCACAGACTGTTCTCTCAAAAGACCTGGGTTCAATTCCCAGTCCCCACAAGGTGGCTCCAGCCCTAGAGGATCCGACACCTTCCTTTACAGGTGCTGCACATACACAGTGCACAGTCAAACAGGCAGGCCAAACATCCAACACAAAAATAAGCAAATATTTTTTAAAAAAACTTAAACAGTCACCCCCACTGTAAGAGAACAGTTTTAAACTTTTGCACGAACATTATCCAAAATTTTCTTCCTAAGTTATTAAAGATAAAGTATATACCCAAGGCAAAGATTGTTTCTGAGTGTGCATAGCAAACACCTTTAGTTTAACTACCCCAAATCGTAGGTCAGTGGATAAGCATGCCCAGTGGAATGACATCCTGCAGAAAGAAGACCCAAACATATGATAACACGGTAACTCTTAAAACATTACTCTGAGTGAATAATAAGGATGAAGTTTGATCTTCTGATATGAAGATTTAGAAATTGTCAACTCTCTCCAACAACAGAGGACATACTATCTTGCCTGTAGAAGTGACATCAAAGACATACACATGTACATCAAAATGTGATCACGATATATTTTAACATGTACAATTTATTGTTGATTGGTTACATCTCAATTATCTGCTTCAACAAATCTTTACACTTTGTCAACATTTGAATTTTTAAAAGCTTTTCAGGGGCTTAGAGGTAACAGCACTTGTGCTTGTTTTTTTGTTTGTTTTTGTTTTGTTTTGTTTGGGGGGGGTTGGTAAAAATGATTCCCAGCTATAATTCCTGCTCTGGGAATCAAATGTTCTCTTTCGGTCCTCCTAGGCACTGCACACAGTCATTGCACAAACATGTAAGTAGGTAAAGTATCCATACACCTAAAATAAGTAAAAATAAGTAATTAGTTTACGGAAGATTTTTCAAAAGTTTGGAGTAAATTTTGATTTGTACAGGAGATTTAAACTATTAGAGAATCAATAAAAGAGACAGCATTTGATGGAATAAACAAGCATAAAACTCCTGCTCTCCATACCCAATATTGTTTCTAATGTATATATAAGTTGAAACCTTTATTCTGTCACATGTTGCAGGTACTTGAAATCTCTGTTAATTCCTATGGAAAAATGATGTTTTCACACTGGGTAATTATTCCTACAAGATCATGCATAGCTTTTACATCTAGTGAAAATTACTCATATTCAGTAAATTGCCAGGCAGTTGAGTGATTGAGGAAAAAAAAAGTCATAGTGACACATTGCTGCACATCTGTGTATGTGGAAGAGTTTATATTTTGGACCAATAGTAATAGCTCAGTGCCTTTGAGGGGCTGAAGTTGTATAATGGATAAAATGATCCATGTCTACCTTCTCTAACAATTATACTGATATTCATTACATTTGATGAAAAAAATGCCTGGCATTGTGCTCATATTAATATATAGAATTTTATGCAGCATACATACTTTTAGAGAAAATATTTTGATTAACCTGGATGTTCTCATGGATGATAGGTAGATTGGAGAATCACTTTTTCACATTTCTTGTTGTAAATGAAATCTACCTAATGATTATTGCCATTCTCACACCATCTTTGTTATGTAGAACAAAACTGAACCTGGCACATTAAACAAAAAAGCAGGAATATTTTCAAGCAGTGGAAAAAAATATTTTCTTTTTATTTTTTTTAACTCTTAAGATTTTAAATGTATATTAAATGTAGATGTATTTTCATAGTTACAGTAAATAACGGTAATGGGTCTAGTGCAGACAGTAAAATATATGATCGTGAATGTCAGGTGAAAAGCTCTAAGTTTTCAAACAAAAAAAACAAAGTGTTTCCCTATTTTTTGATGTTATATTTTGACCTGCTACCCTCTGTGGCAGTGGAAAACACAAGCTTCCTACCTTTATAAAAACTAACAGATAATAATGGCTCCTATAGGTTTGTTTTCGTAATTACAAAAAACAAAGTTCACTAATTTTTTATTTCCCAATAAAGCAATACTTACACAAGATAAGTAATAACTAAACCCTCAGATTCTTATGAAAATGCCATCAAAATTGTTCTCTGGAAGACACTGAACTGCTCTCTCAATCTTGAATGTTATTCTCTTTGCTACACCTAATTAGCTGTGCTATGTTAATGGGTTTTCAGAGGAAATTGATGATATTGCTGATTTTTGTAGCTAAAATGTGTGACTCTAATTAAAATCCTGATGCTTTTCTTGTACAGAATTCAAAACTTTATGAAAAGATAATAAATATAATGTAAACCTACTTATCCCAAAGAAGAGGTAAAATATGTGGATATTATTCTTTCTTTTCCTAATATAACTATGAACACAGTCATGTAAATTTTACCTAGATAATCATTAAATAGTAGCTTTTACTAGTCATTTAATACAAATGATTTTGAATAAATCATATTCATTATTCAGTACAAAACAGAACAGTGTCTTAAGCCCTCATCAATATGGGACATCACAAGTGTTTGCATCATAAAATTAATTTAACAATTGCAGTAAAAGAGGAAAAATGAAGTTACAGGTAAATAGATACTTAAAGTACTTAGAGTTTCATTCTTAAAATCAACACAGAAAAGTAGCAATCCATAAATGACAGCATTATCAAAACTGGAGTAACTCTACCTCATTGTCTTAGACATAAACCATGTTCACTTACATCTATTGCTAAAAAGAAATTTGGTGTTCTCACTGTGGGGCTCCTGTTTCATTATGTCCAGTAAAAATCAATAGACACTTAAAGGATCTATTCCCAGTCTTTTCAAACTAAGTATTTTAAAATTCTATTATCCCTTTCTTCTGTATTCTTCTTCTTCTCTCTTCTTAACCAGTGAGCCACAATCTAGCTGCTGATGAAGTGTCTGAATTTAATGGCTTTACTTCTTTCTCCTCCCCAGAGTAGTGATTTTATCCTGCAATTGCCTTTTTCTCTCCTGTCAAATCTTCTACAACATAATCCATCAAGCCCTTCTTGAGTCATCTCTACTTATTTCTCTTTCTCATGGGCAATGAAATTCTTCTTTTGTGAGTTAATGTTGAAAGATAAGCACAAACACACAGGAGATGGCATACACCAACATACAAACATATAAGATTATATTTTTGAATTCTTTTTAATACACTCGATGTAGCAAAAAATTACTATGTATGCTGTCAGGATTTTAATAATAGCAGAAAATGTTATTTTTAAAAGTGGGAGGAGGCTAAGTATAAAACCCAGAACTTCTTGTATTCTAGGAAGTGTCCTAGTCCTGAGCATAATTTATCTTTTTTATTAAAAAAAAAGCCAAAATATATGGATGATATCCTTTAATATATCATAACAAAATTTTACATGCTTGTGTTTCATGGAGTTGCTATAAGAGGAATGTGTGTAGGATATTTTCCACTTATTTAATTTATTGTGCTTATCAAGGTATCTTCCCATGCTCTGGCCACTGTTCCTACCAAAATTATAAAGGGAGGAAACTAAAAGGATTAGAAAAAAAAACCAAGACAATTTCTGGTGGGAAAAATGATTGGGGATTTGGTGAAACCGATTCCCAAACTACAAAGTAACATGGATTTCATTCATCTCATTTCCCAGAGGTTCTGTATAATGAAATGTTGACCATATTCGTTTCCTATTTATTTCAGTGATCTTGGAAACTAAGGAATTTTGGTTTTAGAGACAAAATTTCTGTTCACAAGTCTTCCTTGTTTTAGCATGAAATGCAATAGAACAATGGGACTTCCTTACTAATGAATTTCTATTCATGCGGAACAGAAAGAAAATTTAGAGAGCCATGGATGCATGGCACCCATTCCTTCATTCGGTTATTGCTTAGAGGGCTCAGTCCCCAAAGGGAAATTTTATTAATTATTAATAAATCTTAATTCATGGTACAAACAAATTTATTTTTTTCTTTATTAATTAAACTTTATTCACTTTGTATTCCCCCTGTGGTTCCCTCCCTCCTCCCTTCCCAATTCCTCCCTTTCTCCCCCCCTCATCATGCATGCCCCTCCCCAAGTCCACTGATAGGGGAGGTCTTCTTTTCCTTCCTTCTGAGCCTAGTCAATTAGGTTTCATCAGGAGTGGCTGCATTGCCTTCTTTTGTGGCCTGGTAATGCTGCTTCTCCCTCAAGGGGAGGTAATTAAAGAGCAGGCCAATCAGTTCATGTCAGAGACAGTCCCTGTTCCTATCACAATGGAACCCACTTGGATACTGAACTGCCATGGGCTACATCTGTGCAGGGGTCTTAGGTTATCTCCATGAGTTCAAGGTGAAAATTAGTTTAGACTGCTTTACCTCCGTGCCTAGATTTGCTGAGACTCATATCGTTTAGTAAGTTGTAACTACCCTCTAATTTTGTCTAAATTTCTATCCTTTTTAGACTAAACATAAAGGGGTTCAAGATAACTCAGTGAGTTAATGAGGGCCATGGTCATTGGACTAAATTGCAAAATTCCAAAAATTATTAAACTGGAGGCTGTCTATCTGTCAGTGAATCACTTTTGTAACCGAAGCAAAACAAGTTTTGCTCCCCAAAAATAGTCTTTCATAATTTTCCAACTATTTGGCACAAAAATATGTGATTAATATTAACCATAAAACATTGAGATTAAAGTAAGAAAGTAAACAACAGCCAGGTAAATGAAAGATATCCAGTATCCTATTTTCTGGGACCAGAAGTTTTAATAGTGTCAAAACTGAATCTGCAGATTCTTTCACTCTCTATCAAAAGTATATGCAATATCATTTTTCACAGAAGTAGCAAAATTAGCATTTATGTGGAGCCATAAAACACCTTGAAAAACAAAAGTATGAGCAAGAAGAATAAAACATGGGTATTAGAAAACATACTACAAAATGCTCATATTCAAAACAGCAACCTAGCCATAAAACACCTTGAAAAACAAAAGTATGAGCAAGAAGAATAAAACATGGGTATTAGAAAACATACTACAAAATGCTCATATTCAAAACAACAACCTAGCCTATCTGTTTTCATCAGGACTGGTGGCATTGTCTTTCTCTGTGGCCTGGCAAGGCTGCACCCCCCAAGGGGAGGTGATCAGAGAGCCTGTCACTGAGTTCATGCTGCAGAAAGCCCCTGTTCCCCTTACTAAGAAACCCCACTTGGAGATCTGAGTTTATGGGTTATATTTGAGCGTGGGTTTTAGGTTCTCTCTATGCATTGTCCTTGGTTGGGACAATCTCTGCAGGGATCCCAGAGCTCAGTTTTTTTTTTGTTTTTTTTTTTTTTTTTTTTTTTTTTTTTTTGGCTCTGTGCCCCATTTTTTAATTTGGTTTGTTGGTGTCTAGTGTACCAGTGGAGGACCAGGCATGGAGAGGACCTAGACGCCTTGATCAAATGTGGCCTATTTACAGCTCAGTCTCCATGTGGATCTTTGAGTGAAGGTTGCAGAGGCTGCCTCTATAATGTATGCAGTTGATTGCTCTTTTATCACTTGCTCCTAATGATGCAGCCTTACCAGGACATGGAGAGAGGGAGGAAGAGAATCCAATCAGTCCTTATGAGACGTAACAAGCTATGGGCAGATAGCAGTAGTGACAAACTCCCCTTTTAAGTGGACTAGTGGACTGGGATGGGGGGCAGAAAGAGGCAGGGTGGGACTGGGAGGAGTTGAAGGAGGGAGCTTCAATTGGGTATATAATTAATAAATTGTGGAGAAGAATACATATAAATATATATAACAAAATAAAAAGTCACAAACTGAAGACTTGAACAAAACTACTGAAGAAAATAAAAATGAACAACAGCAATATTACTATTGGCAGTCATTATTTTATGAGATAATATTAAAAGCAAAGATGAGCAAGCAGCCCTACATCAAACTGAAAACGTTTCTACACCGTAAGGAAAATAATAAATAAAATGAAAAGTCACCATATAACAGGAGGCCACATTAAATCATGGATCTGATGATATCCAAAATGAATAAGGAACTTACACAATGTAATAGTAAAAAATAAAATAAAATAAAAATAACCAGATACATGAATTTTAAATGTGCAAAGACTGGAGTAGATTTTTTTTTTTCAAAATTGGCAAACAAATGCCCAGTATATTGAGAGACTGGTCAATGTTATTTAGCATCCAGATGAATGTAACTCTAAATCACGCAAAGTTACCATCTCCCATCTGCTAGCACAGCTATTATCAAAACCCCAAAAGGAAATGTCTTGGACGGTGCAGTGAAAATAGACTGTTGCCCACGATTGGTGAAAATGTCACTTAGAACGGCTCTGACAGAGTAGCAGTTCTTCCACTGGACGGAAAGAATCCGTGTCTGACAGCAGGATCTCCATCCCTGTAAAAACCGTAGCATTTCCACAATAAACAAGATGTGGAATGTTTCAAAGTTCCCTCCAACAGAGGAATTGATAACGTTATGTGTTTTTATATGTATGTATGGGGTATTATTGGACCGTTTAAAAAAAAAAAGTAAACACTAAATGGATTAAAGAGGTTGAATTTATATACTTCTGTAAGAGCAATAATCTTAGAAAGGGGGGTTATACATTTGAAAGGGGTTTATGGGTGTACAAATGGGGAGAGTCAGAGTGGAAGCAGTATAGAGAAATGAAATAAATATATTTTCATTAATATTATATTCAAAAAGTAAACTTTGCCAATCATAACAACATAGATTATACTTAGAATAAACTAAGTAAAGCCAGACACAGAAAAACAATTATCTTATGATTTTACTTATATGTGAAAAAAACATAAAAGACATATTTTGGTTATGAGTCTTAGTATCTACTTTGATACACTGCTGGGTAGAGTCTTTCAGAGGCCCTCAGTGGTAAGCTCCTGTCCTGTTGCTTGTTTTCTTCTATATTAGTTATTTTAACTATGATAACGATTTCAAAAATTTATACCAAAATTTTGTGCTCTGTACCTTGAATATATAGAACTTTATTCATAAATTATACCCCAATAACAAAGAAAAAGAGTAAGGCTTATAAATTACTGAACAAACTTAAAAGTTTTTAGTTTAAATTTTAGTCATGTTTTCTATATATCTTATTTGCATTGCTCTTGTTCTATCATTTTTCACATCATTCATATATATGTAGAGTTATACATAAGTAAAGATTTCTATATCAGTGAACTTCCCCATTTCCCATTATATTTTCAGTAACACTAGAATTGTTTTTTTTTTACAACAGGCAAAAAACAAAAGGTGAAATTAAGCTTCATATTATTCTTTTTTAATTCTTTATTAATTACATTTTATTCACTTTGTATCCCCCCTGTGGTTTCCTCCCTCCTCCCTTCCAATACCTCCCTTCCTCCCCCCTCTGCACGCATGTCCCTCCCCAAGTCCACTGATAGGGGAGGTCTTCCTTTCCTTCCTTCTAATCCTAGTCAATTAGGTCTCATCAGGAGTGGCTGCATTGTCTTCTTCTATGAGGCCTGGTAAGGCTGCTTCCTCCATCAGGGGGAGGTGATTAAAGAGCAGACCAATCAGTTCATGTCAGAGACAGTCCCTGTTCCTATTACTATGAAACCCACTTGGATACTTAACTGCCATAGGCTACATCTGTGCAGGGGTTCTAGGTTAATTCCATGCATGGTCCTTGGTTGGAGTATCAGTCTCAGGAAAGACCCCTGTGCTCAGATATTTAGTTCTGTTGCTCTCTTATGGAGTTCCTCTCCTCTCTACATCTTACTGTTTCCCACTTCTTTCATATGATTCCCTGCACTCTGCCCAAAGTTTGGTTATGAGTCTCAGCATCTGCTTTGATACACTCCTGGGCAGAGCCTTTCAGAGGTCCTCTGTGTCAGGCTCCTGACTTGTTCCCTCTTTTCTCCTTCTTCTGATGTCCAGCCTCTTTGCCTTTCTGGATAGGGATTGAGCATTTTAGTGAGAGTCCTCCCTCTTGATTAGTTTCTCTAGGTGTACAGATTTTAGTAGGTTTATCCTATATTATATGTCTATATGAGTGAGTATATACCATGTGCGTCTTTCTGCTTCTGGGATACTTAAAGCCTGAAAAGTAATTCCAGGGATACCACACACTCATGTAATTAAGATATACTCACCTTTAGTTTATGTATAGAAACTTGACACTTAAATATTGACTAATCTGGAGAACTGAGGAACAGGGTATGATGTTTTATTTTAAAATATAAATTAAGGAAAGAGAAAAGACTAATAAGAAAGAACAAAAAACAATTAGCCAGACTATAAGACAATTATGTATGACTGTGTTCAACTGTATTCAAATTAGATATTCTGAGCATGTCAGTTAATACACTTGATTAGAATGAAATAACCAAAATACAGTGACATAATTTATTGGTCCAGAGCACATTGTGTTTGTTGATGGTTAATTCATATGAAAAACATTCATAGCTTACCACAACTTGGACTAAGGCCCTCACCTCATGTTTTAACTGAGTTCCACACCTCACACCAAGTCCTTCCTTTCAGTAAACAGGTACTAATGCTGACCACCAGCTAACTTCTCTAAGCCATGCCATTCTTTAATATTATGGCATTATCATATGCTGATCTATAAAGAAATCACCATTTTCACTTTCTTTTTATAAAGTGAAATTTCAGAACAAAAAGGAAGATAGAACATTTCATAAGCAGCATCTGAGTCTTACCTCCAATGTTTGGATTTATTGGTAACTGAAGAATTCAAAATGCCCAATGGCAATTTGACACATTTGTATCATGCTGTGTAACACATTTAGTAATTTCATATATGTAACAGTTTTATCTTTGTCTTCAAACAGTTAAATGTGTAATTAGTTCACAACCAACTGGACAAAGAAAGCATTTTATATTCTGTATGGAATTAAGCCCTGAGCTAAACATTATTTGATCACATATTTTTGTCCATCCTTGCTTTTCCATAACTCATCCTTCTGATGACTAGGCAATGGCATTTCTAAGCACACAAACTGACTACTCAGGGCCCTGCAAGATTTGCTCATCTCCTGAAAGGAAAAAAATTCCAAGTTACTGGCCCAGACTACAAAAACTGTTGTATAATCTTTGTTTTCTTAGGCTTTCCTCTTACGTCAAAATGTGAATTCTGTACTGCTTTCTCAAAGACTTCCTTACTACTAGATACACTGTGAGTTTTTTGTCAAGTTTTCATAAATTTCTCTCCCTCTTCTCCCTTCCATTTATCTCCTACAGATACCTGATTTAAATTTTATCTCACCTGTTTTACTAAGTCTCTTATTATAAACGCCTTCTTGAACATTTCCTTCTCTATGCGGACTCTATAAAGCCTCCAAGATCTCCCCTCATGTCACATCAACTACGTCTATGTCTGTATAAAAACATCAAAAATGTGTGTGTGTCTCTGTCTGTATGTATCTGTCTGTATGTATGTAGACATGCATATATGTCTCGCTGTCAATCTTGGCTGTCAAATTGACGGGACTAAGGAACACCCAGGGTCAATGACAGACGCTTCTGTGTCTTCAGGGTATCTCCATTCCTGACTGAAATTTGAGGTAGCTTACTCCTGCAGTGCAGTTGGCAGCCAAGACTGAAGAAACAGAAAAAAAAATTAACATGCAGTTGCAAACCCTTTTTGGAGTACTTGGTGGATTTCGGAAAATGCAATCAAGTACTTTGAACATTCAGGAAACTCAGTGCTTAACCTTTTCTCTTATCCTCTTGGATTCACTGAAAGTGGGCTTTACTGTAATTGGCTAACACACTCAGATAAAAGAACTCTAAAATCTTCATAACTCTTAACAGGCAACGGATGGACTAACCTGACCCTGTCTTAAGAATGGAAGCTATTTATTGTAAGGTCAGAATAAGTTCATTTCTGTTTGCTACAAAACTCCGAGTTGACTTTGCTTTAACCTGTTTCTGGAATCTGACATGCTCCCTGCCCTATGGAGTTTGACTCACACAATGATATGATAAGACATTCTGCCAAATAATTTTGAAACTCCAAGTTTCTACATAATCAAAACCCATTTAGAATACCCCGAGGTTTGAAGTTTTGAAAAGTCTCACTTTTCCCTGTGTTCAATACTATTTTCTCAAACCCTTCCCTAGAGAACCAGCCCCATCTGACAGAAAAATAAAACTTGCTTAACTTGACCAAAGAATTGGGTAACAGTCTTTACTCATTTAGTGGAATTAACACAATCTGATCAGAAACCCATTTTTATCAAGTCTTGATGTGATAAAAGACTTTTTATTGAAATCATGACAAAGGTAACAGTAAAAGAAAATTTTCAATAAATTTGTGCTCTTGTGGGATAAATTCACCATAGTACTAAGGTCTAATAACCAGAATAATATACCAAGGTAGCTATGGACCTTAGAGGGCTGAGTGTTGAGCAAGTTGAAATATTGGCCTGATGTAGCAGAGATGTCATCAAATTAAAAATTATAAAACTATAACCTTGACAAAAACAAGCTAATCAGCAATGTAATTCTATCTTATTAAAAATGGCTCTTGAAATTATCCCTGAGATTTCTCACCCAAAAGAAGCCCACAGGATCTGAGGCTTTCCAGACTTAATTATAATCAGCAATTTCTCCAAGTGGAAAGTATTTTCCAAGTGGAATCTGAAGAGTCATTGTATAAATTGAGTGGCAGAGTCATTTTTAGGAAGTCTGTATCCTGTGTCTGGCTGCTAATATTTGGGGGAAAATCCTGCATTTCTTTTGAATTTTATCACAGAAAATTTTGCATTGAAGTGGTAATTATAACCCCAAAATATTTCTGTATATTTTTCATATGCTGGATAACTCAGTTACGTGATACATGATTAAATATTCCAAGAAGCGAATTTTGATTTATATTGGAGCACGATGGCAACATCACCTTGTTTTAGTTAGGGTTTCTCTTTCTGCAACAAACCACCAGGATAAAAAAAAAGAAAATTGGAGAGGAAAGACTTTATTAGACTTATACTTCCACCAATGGAAGTCTGGATAGGAACTCAAATAGGACAGGGGTTTAGAGGCAGGAGCTGATGCAGAGATCCATCCCGGGATGCCTCTTACTGCCTTGCCACACCTGGCTTGCTCAGCTGCTTTCTTATAGAACCCAGGACCTCCAGCCCAGGGGTGGCACTACTCTCAAAGGGCTGGGCCCGTCTGCACTGATCACTAGGAAAATGCCTAACAGCTGCATGCTGTGGATGACCTCCTCTCTAATGGCTGTGGCTTGTGTCAGGGTTGACACAAAACCAGCCAATCCACTTTCAGGTAAACAGATATCTTTCTTTAGCTGATTTTAACCACATCACTTTTTGGTATCACATCAAAAAATAGACATTACACATTTCATAGTTCATCCAGCTCCCATTTACTGAGCACAGTGAATGTTAAGAACTATTCAGGTACTATAAAGCGATCAGTGCGAGGCAGGCCTCCTTTGATCGGGAATGCCCGATGTGCTTATTTCCAAGTGGAAATACACATGTCTACTATCCACACTAGCTCTTACCAGTACCAAACTTCTAAACCAATCACTTCAAGTTCTCCTGATGAGCATAGAATCAGAGCAAAGAGAATTAGATTGTCTCTAGTGATATATCATCGTGTCTATGGAGAAGCCTGATGAACTCCTATTCTCCACAAGAAAATAGGCTTCCCTTGTAGGTTAAAGACCAGTGACTTCCAGATACTTTTCCTCCTTCCCATGGACTATGCTCATGAAATGCTTACAAGTACTTTTTCTCTACTTTTCTATTATCTGCTAATGGCTTACCATATCATTGCTTCTGGAAACCAAATTACTACACAAATGAATGAGATCCATCATTCTGATTCTGAAGATACATTCAGGTCTTTTTTTGTTGCACTATCCTCCAGACTCTAGTGATAGCACATACAAAGACATCTTCTCTTAAGAGCCCTAACTGGTCTATTTTAGGAAGGCCCATATTTGCTTTTCAAGGACTTTTCTTCTGACAGTACAACCTTGTCATCAAACCTGAGTGTCTTAATGATTTTTTTTTGCTATATAACAATTTGAAAGTTCTATCTTGTATTTTGTTTTATGAGAATATTTATTTTTCCATGGTGCTGCTGAAGGTGTGTTTCAGTTTGCTGTGAGGAAACATTGGCACAAGCCATCTTAAGTGAGGAAAGTATTTATTTTATCTTGTAATCCCAAATTTCAATCTATCACTGAAGGAAAATAAGACAAGAACTCAAGAAAGGAATCTAAAGGTGAGAGTTGAAGCATTAACCATAGAGAAATACCAATTACTGAGGTGTTTTCATATTTCTGTTCAGGTAAGATTCATTATATAACCCATGATAACCTACTCAGGCATAGCACACAGTGAAATATGCCTCGTTCCATCAATTAGTAATCATATCATCCTGCCTTCTGTGTATTGATGAAAAATATGATCAGCCATCTTCCGTTCCCTGCTATCAGGCCATGCCCCTTTCCTGGCATAACAAACTATTCCTCTGGAATAACGAGGCAGAATAAATATTTTCTTCCTTAAGTTGATTTTGGTCATGTCATTTTATCACAGTAACAGAAAATACATACATGAACTTCAAAAATCTGATGGAATTAAAAGAATATATGGCTGTTTTGTTTAGTTTTTTAAAGTATTGTCTTTAATTTTGTGATTATAATACAACTATGTTATTTTCCCCTTACCTTTCCTTCTGCCAAACTCTACCATACATACTTCTTTGCTCTCTTCTTTGCTCTCTTTTTCTTGCGTTAATCTTTGCTATACACATATGATTATATACACATATATTCTTAAATATAATCTGCTTAATCTGCATAATGTTTCTTGAATGTGCTCCCATTCTCAGCATTCCTTAGTTGTCTGTGGTTTTATTTTTGTGTTAGGTTTGAGGCCTCATGATCTTCCCCTGTCCACTTTGAGATGTCTACTGTTGTCCTTGTTTGGCTTCTTTTTAACAGCTCATGTTTGGTGAGACTTTACATGTGTAGCTTCTGAACTTCCTAAAAGAGCAGTCTCATCGAAAACTCCTTGATCCTCTAGCTCTTTTTCTGCCCCCTCTTTTACGTGTTACCTAAGCCTTACGGGCAGCGGTTGTTTTGTAGATGCCTACATTGGAAGTGAGCTCCACAACTCTAGAATTTGATTCATTTTTTTTTTTTGGTTTTATAATTACACTGTCTATTACAAAGGGAAATTTTCTTGATAAGGAGTGAAGACCTCATTTAACTGTGGGTATAAGGACAAACACTTAGAATTTAGTTAGGTATTATGATGTTTTAGTAAAGTTATAATTGGAGTGACTTCACTAGCCTGAGGTAGATAGCCAGGTTTCCAGTACCAGGCATGGTTTCCTCATGGTAAGCCAGCCATAAGTCTAATGAGAGAGCTGCTGGTTTCTGCCAAGGTAAATCGATTACTACTGCACTCTTAAGGTTATTGTACTATGCCTGTAATTGTTGTGGTTCATAATTATTAATGAAACATCACAAATAGTTAAATCTTTAGAGAAAGAAAGCAGATTAGTGTTTGCCAGGTGACAATATGAGGACAGAATGCTAAATAATTTCTATAGAGTGGTAAGATACTGTGATCCTACAGGTTGTGTCTGCATTATTATATAATGGTGTGGCTGAAATTTTCATTCAAATAATTAATTTATGCCATATGGATTTTGCCTGAATAAGAGTTGTTTAAAGGTAAAAGCACGTTAAAGAACAAGAGCAAAAATGTGAAGAGAGGAAACTAATAAAATACGTAAATCGGATTGTATTTCTTGGGTTTCTGTGTGTCTGCATATATGTGCTTGTGTTTTACATGTGTGCACATGTGTATAGCAGTGTTCTTTCCCATGCATATACATGTGGAGGCTGGATGTTAATGTCGGGTGCCGTCTTCTATTATTCTTCACCTTTCTATTTTCTTTGAGACAGGGTCTCTCACTGACCCCAAACTTCACTCTTACAACTGCAATGATTATTCAGCAAGCTACTGGGATCCACTTGATTCCATGGTTCCTGCCCTGAGGTTTATCACTACACCTAACTTTGACATGCTGGAGATCCAAATGTGGTTCCTTATAGAGGCCCAGCAAGCCTCTGAGCTATTTCTACAGCAAATGTCAATAAATGCTGATGTGAAAAAGAAGTAAGCTCTTAATAGGAATGTGATATATTTGTTCAATGGGCACGTATGGCTTTCTGATAAGAAAGAAAGCATTGGAATGAAGAAAGAGAGAAAGATGTGCTTTGAGAGATCTTGATTTTAATGGGCTTCTGATATTTACAGATAAACAAGAAAAGCAAAAAATTATAAATTAATGTTTCAGGTTACTGATACAATAATTTTATTAGCTCACTAACAAATAAAAGCACACAGGTAGCTGTTTGTGGTGGCACTTTTCTGTTACCCCAGCACTCAGGAGTCGGGGCAGAAGGCTTAAGAGGAAATCAAGTCTAGCACGAACTGTATAACAATAAATAGGCCAGACAGGGATACATAGTAAGATCCTGCGTCAAGCAAATAAATTGTTTAAAATGTGTGTATATGAGAAGTAAATATATCTTAGTTTAAAAAAATACCCAGGAAAGGAAAAAAATCATATTCTAAATAATACAAACATCTGAAAGGGAAAGGTAAAAATCATGGAAGAAATTAGCAGACTCCACTGAGAATGTATCATTAGAGAATAGAACATTTACAAAATCAAATCGGTGATTAACAGATATGTATTCATCACAGGCTTCAACACTGCATCCCAGAATCACTGTGCATTCAAGGCGCAGAGACAGCTAAGCTGTCTAGATTCTTGTCTGTAGTAAGAGACAAGCATCCTCAGCATCATAGATTGACAGGGGAGATACAGTAACAGAGCAGGTGAGGAAAAGCAGCCTCCCCCAAAGGATTTACTAATTGGTTCCCACTTTTGAAGGAGAGTCTTTAATATGCCATTAAAGCTCACCATGAGGATGTCTGCCAAATACCCAAGTTTAGATAGTCTTACTTTTCAGGCTTATTTAGTGTTTTTTTTGTTGTTGTTGTTGGTTTGTTTTAAATTTTCATGTTTCCATGGTATTCTATTATTTAAAACTTTGACAACTTCAATTCCAAATTCAAACCATCACACAAGCTCTTCCACAGGACACATGCTTTATTTTGTAGTCAGCATAAGAAAGATCACTATGAATATTTACTGTCATCAGCTCTCTAGATAAAAATACTCAAAGGTTTGGATTTATTAACATCAACAATTTTATTGCTTTATAAAATTGGTCTGAATGTTCTATACAGTGCCCACATTATAAAACTTAACCACTCATATCATCAAGGTATGGGGACTATAAAGAATGGGGTCAATGACTTTACAGTACTAGCCTTATTTTGTGGCATACCTCAGTGTCTTTGTGTCACTCAGCTAAGGTCATAATGGCAAGGAAAGTCCTTAGAAATGAGAAGGGCACTCCACCAGACAGTCTGCGTATGCCCTGATCTTGAACTTCCCAGCCTCCAGAACTGTAATAGAGATTATTTTACAGTTAATAATTTACCTAACTATAATGCTTTTCCTACAGTAGAAAGAATGAACTAGGATGAAAATTAAATTGGCGATTTGTTATCAGGTAAAGGTATCTTCCCGGTTCTTAACTTCTGTAAGAAAAAATTTTAGTTTACCGACAGAAATGGTTCAAATAGAAATTTGTTAAGGAAAAACAAAGCCAGGTATGCTCCAGAAAGATATGGAACAATTTGATCCTAAAAATGTATAGCAGTTCATTGGTTCTGTATTGTGGGTTTTAAAGAAGTATTTAATAAATATCCATGAGGTATGTGGCATGTTCATCAAGGTAAGAAAACTCATTTTTCACTTCCAATTTTTTCTCATAGACCTCTTGATTTCCCAAAACAAAAATGTGAATGCCATTATAATAGAGCCAAGCTGTTTGAAGGATACAGATCCCTTCTTATTAAGCACATTAGGGAATTAGGAAGAGCCTGCTTATGGACATGTTAGTTTCTAATGCAAAGGGGAAAACCTAACTTCAACTCCATGGCTGTTTAGGCACCAAGGAGTATTTTATATCGGGAGAGACACCTGCCAAGATACAGCTCTGGTTTCTCAGAGCCACCTTACACCTAAGTTCTTGCTAACCTATCTCATACACCACAATTTAAACACAAATATGAAAGAAGAAATTTAGATGGGCTTGTGGAAGGAGCTCATGCAGTCAACTAGCAAGCCTGAGGGGCTAAGTTATGATCTGCCATACAAAAGGCTAGAAATAGTGTTATGGGCCTATGATACCACTGAACAGGCAAACTCAGAACAGTCTCTAGGAGCTAATGGACACCTCACCTAGAAAATCAGAAAATTTCAGGTTAAGAGAAAGTCTTTTTTTTTTTTTTTTCAAAAGTGGCTAGTGTATGCCTTTCTCAGTTCTTGTGAGTCAGAATCAGGCAGATCTCTGTAAGTCTGAGGCCCACTTGATTAATATAGTGAACTCCAGGACAGATATGGCTGTCAGATCCTGTCCTTAAAACAAACAAAAATATGAAGGGAGACCAATAGAGGAAGACACCACACTCTGTCAGTCTTGTCTCTGAAACACCAGCACACAGAGGAAGAAGGAGGAGGAGAAGGGAAGGGAAGAAGGAAGGAAGGAGAAAAAGATGAAAGGGGGGAAGTGGAAGATGAGAAAGAGGAGGGGAAGAAGAAAGAAGAAAGAAAGAAAGAAAAAGAAGAAAGAGAAGCATAGAAATGAAGAAAGAGAAGTCCATTGTGATTTCCCTGCATGCTTTAGGTCAGGCAGGGGAAAAAACAAACAAATAAACAAAAATGAACACAGTGAGGTAAGAATGAAACTCAGTGCAGCCCGATTTTATTGTAACCAGTGCTGGACCAGGACTTCTAGAGTATGGCCTAGATCATGGATGTTTTTGTTGGTTTCGGTGGTGGTGGGGTTGTTGTTCTGTTTTGTTTTGTTTTTTTGCCATATTTAAGTACAGAAGTATTTTGGAAAAGAGTATTCAGATAACAATTAACTTATTCCCAAGTGCTCAAAAATTTAAGAGATGTTTCCATCAAGATGCTTTAAGAAGCACATTTGGCTTCTTTCACAGGAAAGGATACTGTTGACTCAAAGATAATGCCCAAGATTTAGGGCCCAGGGAACTTGACTGAGGTAAACATAATGCCTGTGGGTGTTAGGCCAAAAGAATGTTGTTGTTTTTTGTTGTTGTTGTTGTTGTTTTGTTTTGTTTTGTTTTGTTTTTTGGCCTAAGAGCAATGTTCAAGATTTGGAGAAAAGAGTCTGGGATAAGCAAATACTGGAGATACAGACAAAACCTGTATCATCAGACAGCAAAGGATCACCAGGTTGTAAAACTACAAAGCAGATGCTGAGACTCATAACCAAACTTTGGGCAGAGCGCAGGGAATCTTACAAAAGAATGGGGAGATAGAAAGACCTGGAGGGAGCAGGAACTCCACAAGAAGAGCAACAGAACCGAAAAATCTAGGCCAAGGTGTCTTTTCTGAGGTTGATAGTCCAACCAAGGACCATTCATGGACATAAACTAGAACTCCTGCATAGATGTAGCCCATGGAAGTTCAGTATCCAAGTAGTTACCCTAGTAAGGGTACTGTCTCTGACATGAACTTAGTGGCTGGCTCTTTGATCACCTCCACCTGAGCGGGGGAGCAGCCTTACCAGGCCACAGAGGAAGACAATGCAGCCAGTCCTGATAAGACCTGATAGGCTAAGGTCAGAAGAAAGAGGAGAAGGACCTCCCCTATCAGTGGACTTGGAGAGGGGCTTGGATGCATATGAGGGAGAGACAGTGGGATTGTGAGGGAATGAGGGAAAGGGCTACAGCTGGGATACAAAGTGAATAAACTGTAAGTAATATAAAAAAGAAAAATTAAAATAAAAAAAGGAAAAAGAAGAAAAAAAAAAAGAAGCCACATCATTCCTGGCATTCCAGGAAGGGCAACTGTATACCTCTTTCCATTGGAGGGGTAAGCTGTACATTTAACTTTCCTGGCTTCTCCGGTGCTTATCTGTGTGCACAAGACCTTTTTGTCACTACAAAAGTACACACTCGTCTAAAGATGTTTTGTTGCTAACAGTAAATTGGATAAACCAGAGTTTTGTGGACAGCAGAAAGATATATGAATTCTTTCATGTAGTATAGATGATAAGAGAAAGCGAACTGAATAAGGCTTTAAAAATCCAATTTTCCAACCGTTAACTGAGGTTGGAAAACATAAATTGGTGATACAATGAATCCGCATTTATGGCTCTTACAATATGAGATGAAAAAAGAAAATGCAAGTAGTTATATTATCCAAATATGGCAGGAGACTCTCATGAGAGACACGTGTCAACTTTATGGTTTTAAAATGGCCAGTATGGTAGACCTTTTCAGCAAAATAGCAAGATAAAAAATTAACAAATAAAAATCAATAACCTTCTTATATACAAATGACACATGGACTGAGAAAGAAATCAAGATTAAAAAAAATACCTGTCACAATACCTTCAGATAATTTAAAATGTCAGGGGATAACTCTAACAAAGCATATGAAATATTGTATGGTACAAACTTTAAGACACTGAAGAAGCTACCAAGACATGGCAAGATTTCCCGTGCTCATGGATCAGTGGGATTAATACAGTAAAAATGCTCATCATACCAAAAGCAATCTATAATCTTGAAGGCATCGGCTCAGAAAAACATTTTCTAAATAGAATACTGATAGCACAGGCACTAAGAACAAAACTTCAGTAAATGGTACTTCATGAAACTGAAATGCTTCTGTAGAGCAAAGGACACCGTCGTTTGAACCAAGTGGCAGATTTTTAGTAGCTATGTATAAAACAGAGTCTTAATATTTAGATATACAAAGAACAAAAAATGAGACATTAAGAAACAAATTGTTATGATACAGAAGATGGTGAAAGAATGACCCCAGACTCAAGTATCATGCAAACAACAAAAGGTATTTATTCTGCAGGAGACCAGCATGGCTAGGGCCACCATCCAGGCAAAATGGCGACCTTAGACAAAGGCACACAGGTCTTCTTATAGGAAACTTTAGGAAATTTCAGGGACAGGTGGGTCATCTTTATTGTGATTGGCGCAGGTCCAAAGCAAGTGTAAGAGTGCATCTGTGATTAGCTAGGGGTAGCTAGGTCCTGATTAGAGTTGGGGCTCTCTAAACTGGTCCAAACTGGCCCAAACTGGTGGTGGGCAGGGAAGTCACAAGGGTTAATTCCTGACTGGCTTGCGTCCAGGTCATCAGTGGGCTGTGTTCTTGTGTTAATAATGTTCTACTATAAAAAAAGATAAGGCTGTCCAGAACAGATGTCCCTTCCCAGTCTTGTGGTTATCTCTAGGCTGTTTCTGCAGTGGGAGATTTTACAATCTTGTTCCTGGAATTGGAGGTCTGGTCCTCTCAAAATAACCTAATTTTTTAAATGGGCTAGAAAGATGCATAGAGTATTCTCAAAAGAAGAAACACAAATTGCTGAGAAGCACTTAAAGAAATGTTTCACATCCTTAGGCATCAGGGAAATATAAAGCAGAACTACACTGAGAGTTTTATCTTACACCAGTCAGAATGACTAAGATCAATAAAACAAATGACAGCTTATTCAGGCAATGATATGGAGCAAGGACACACTCATCCACTGCTGGTGGGAGTACAAACTTGTACATCCACTATGGAAATTAGAGTGGCGTTTTTTTCAGGACACTTGGAATAGATATACCTCCAGATACAGCTGTGACATTCTTGAGAATATGCCCTGCTAAGGGTCCTTTGCTACTCTACTAATAATAGCTAGAAATTAGAAACAGAATGTGTATCCATCAGAGGACAAATGGATAAAGAAAATGTGGTAGAATAAAATATCACTCAGCTGTTTAAAAACTGAAATCATGAAATTTGCAGGAAAGTGAATGGAGCTAGGGGGAAAAAACATACTTAATAAAGTTATTCAGACCCCCAAACACAAATATGGTAGGTATTTACTTATATATGGATTTTAGTTGTTAAGCCTTCCATAAAGCAGTCTACAATCCTTATAACCACAGAGGTTAGATATAGAGTAAGGGACTGGGTTGAGTCACCTTTGGAAGGTGAAATATAGTAGGTATCTATGGATGGATGGGGGAGGCTGGAAAAGGAAGATCAAAGAAGGTGGGTGAGGGAAGAGGGCATGAGGGAGGTAATATGGGGAAAGACAGCTAAGTATAAGAGCCATTTAAGAGGTTAATGTGAAAAGCTGGTAAAATGGAAGCTTCCATTTTATTATGTGTATATATATAATATGACTGTGATCTAAGAGAAATAGACAAATAGCAGGGGAGAGAGAGAGAGCCCTACCTGGGTGTTTCTCATCACCAAATAAAACTTCCGGTTCCAGGAATTAGTTACACCTACTAAGTAGCTGGACAAAGAGGTTCCAGTGAAATCCTAAACAACCCAGGATATTGCCATGTCTGTTCATCGTGCTCCACAAACTGGCAGTAAGGCCCTATTGCGGAAGTAACACCAACACAACTCATTGAACATGGAGAAGTTAAGCAGACGGCTACCTAGAAAGCTTCACCTGTATTGACTAGTGTTCGTGGTATTGGAAAGTACTCTGAATGCTATCAAGGAAGAGAAGGATCAACACCCACCCAGATACAAATCCTTAGTAACAAGGGAATGCCCAAGATGCCACTACTGCAAACAAAGGACTATAGACAACTCTGGAAAGATAGTAGCTACAGAGACAGTGTTCCCTAGAGAAAAACACAATAATTGTTTATCCAGTGCCAAATGGTCAGCGTGAAAAAATATCAAATGAACAGGTTATATTTAGAAATATATATGTATTTGGGTACACATTTGCCTACAATAACAATTAGTGGAGAAAAGACCCTAAATTTGAAGGAAAGTGGGGATGGGTATATGGGAGGGTTTGGAGGAAGGAAAGAGGGAAAGGAGAAATGTTGTAATTAAATTATAACCTCAAATGAATTAAATTTAATGTTAAAAAACAAAAACAGAATTAAAATAAATGTGACATTACAAATGACACCATAAGGATTATCAGAAACAATTTATCTGCAACAACCTGGAAAACTTAGAAGAAATGAAAACATTTTAGATGCATTTGAAATGCCAAATCTTAACAAACAGACAAACAACACCAAGGAAACCAATTGTAATTTGGGTTGATATTGGACAAAGAGACTCCCCCATAATGGAAAGTTTGGACCAGAAAGCTTTACTTTTGAGTTTTATCAATCTTTTAAGGAAAAGCTGGTATTACTTCTTCTCAATTTATGACAAGAAAATTAAAGAAAGTGACACGTTCAAATAGTTTTATGAAACTATTTTAAAGCCAGTCAAGGATGGAAAGTCAATACCAAGAAAAAAATATATACCGTAGACAAAAAACCTCAAATCCACAGAGAAAGGAAAATGATTAACAAAATAGTAGCAAATAGTCCCAATAACACATCAAGGGATTGCCTGCTCACAGTGAAGAGGAAGAACGTTTCTCCAGATATGTTTCAAAACACAGTAAGTCAATAAATGTAAACACAGTAAGTCAATAAATGTAATACACTGCATGCAAGTATGAAAAACATAACAAAGACCAAAATCTACATGAGTCTCTCCAGAGAAGAGAATGCATCACATATAATTTAGCATATCTTCACAATATAAATTCCAAAGAACACATATGGAAGAAATACACTCCAACATAATAGATGTGATGTGTTGCAAACCGAAAGCCAATATTGCCCAACGTGGTATGGAAAATCCAAGCTTTGAATCTGAAACAGAACAAGACAAGGAGGTCTGGTGTTACCAATCATAGTCAACATAATACTGAAAACTATAGAACAGTGAAGATAAAGAATGGAAATAAAAGGTAAATGCATACATAAAAATAAGAAGAGAGTCAAATTATCCCTTGCAGATGTTATGCTTTTATATATAAAACAAATGTAAAATTCTACCAAAGACTATTGGAATAAAGAAAAACAAATCCAGTAAAATTGCTGGATATAAAACTCAGCATGCAAAAACAAACAAACAAAACCCCAGTAGTGATCTCAAATGGCAATAACAGTAATGCTGATAAAAAGCATGAACATGTCCCGCTCAATATCTATGTAAAATAAAACAACTAAGAATGAATTTAATAAGAAAAGAGAAAAACCATTGTGAAAATTACAAAAGTAAAAAAATAAATAACACACATTCACACGCCCTGAGAGATACCTGTAGTCCTGGTCTGGAGGAATTAGTATCTCCTAAAGTCACATGCTATTCAAAGTAATTTACAGATTCACTGGAAGCCCTATGAAGCCATAAAAATTGACATGGAAACACGTAAAATTCTGCACAGACAACGTCATTTTGAGAAAAAGGAAAACATTACCTGACCTGATATTTTAAACAATGACCACCTATTTGCATTTAACTTTCTACTATCAAATCAGTGAATGGGGTGTATAGAATAGACTGATAACACTGAGAAAATAGGCCAAACATTTCACCTTCCTGCCTTAAAGTTTACTTCTTTTTAAAATTCATAATGAAAAAATACCTACTGAAATAAATTAAAGATATAAAAAATTTCCTTATTGTCAACATTTCACCTGTGAAGAGCTTCAGATAATACTTTTCTTTTCCATTTATTAAAGAAACTAGCAATCCAGAAGAATTCATCTTTCCCAGTGTAGAAAAGGGGGGAAAAGTACAAGGGAGCAAGAGAATTCTTTTCTTCAAAAAGAAGAAAATTATCAGATTCGTTGACCAAAAAAAAGTCAAAACAATGAAATGTTTTCTCCTTTTGCCCAGTGGGCAGTTGAGGGATGAATTAAATGGCCCGTGTCAACCTGAACCCATGAAGGATGAGTGGGGACTTGAGACTTGCCTCACCCAGTAGGACTACTCACTACTTCTCCAGAGAACCATCGTTTTGTTTTCACCACCCACATGAAGGCAGTTCAAACTTTTGTAACTCCAACTCTTGGGGATCCAATGCCTCTGGTCTCCACAAAAAACTACACACACACACACACACACACACACACACACACCTATAAAATTAATAATAATTATATCTTAAATTATTAATAATGATACTGGCATTATTAGACAAAGAAAGCCAAAGTTAAGGTAAGAGTATGACTCTCAGATGTCTTTAAGAAAGAAAGAATTTACTTGATGTTGCAGACATAAAACAGAATATCAAATGCCTTTTGAAGAACTGTAGGTAGAAAAGTGTAATCATTCTGCAAGATGACAGACAAGCTGGTGTCCAGGAAAAGGATATCTAAGGCACCAAATGAATTTGCAAGACACGTTGCATCTTTAAAAGCCACAAATTTCTTGGTTAGATCATCAAGGAAAGACACTGAGCTCTCAATTCTTCCAGTAAATCCAAAAATACATATAGCAGTGTTCCATAATAAGAAATCAGTTCAGTGGATCTAAAAACTTGACCAAAAGAGCTCCCCGGGGGCTAGTGAGCAGACAGTGGAAGGAAAACTGGTTTCCACGTCCTCTTTGTACTTCTGGGAAGTGGTAGAGCCCTGTCTTCTGCCCTCATCTCCTTCTTAGGAAAAAAAAGAAAGGGATGAATTTGAGGATGTATGTTTACAGAAAAGAGAATGAGTCACCCAAAAGAAACTTTTAAAATGTAGTTTTAGAGATAAATTTGCCAGCTTCAATTATCTTCAATACAACTCATGAAGATGGATTCATAAAGTTCAGATGAGTGCAATGGATAAATGTACTCATCCTACAGTTTTTGCCCTGAGTAGCCAACCAAAATTGAACTGAGCTGGCATGAATTAATTCATTCTCATAGCCAAACTTTGGGCAGAGTGCAGGGAACCATAAGGAAGAAGGGAGAGATAGAAAGACCTGGAGGGGACAGGAGTTCCACGAGAAGACCAACAGAACCAAAAATCTCGGCATAGGGTGGCCTGCAGAGACCTATACTCCAAACAAGGAGAGAGAACCTAGAGAGAACCTAGACCCCCTGCTCAGATTAAACCCAGAGGCAGCTCAGTCTTCGGGTGGGTTTCCTAGTAAGGGGAGCAGGGACTGTCTCTGACAGGAATTCAGTAGCCAGCTCTTTGATCACCTCTCCCTGGGGGGGATGCAGCCTTGCCAAGCCACAGAGGAAGATAATGCAACCAGTCCTGATGAGACCTGATAGGCTAGGGCCAGATAGAAAGGGAGGAGGTCCTCCCCTGTTAGTGGACCATGGGAAGAGCATAGGTGGAGAAGAGGGAGGTTGGGTGGGACTGGGAGGAGATAAGGATGGGGCTACAGCCGGGATACAAAGTGAATAAATTTTAATATTAATTAAGTAATTAACTAATTAAAATTCGCCCTCAACCTCATGTCCTCAGCTGTTAGTATAGAGCCTAGCATGCAGTAACTAAAGGTGTAATGGGAAAGCAGAAGAGGGGGGAAGAAAAAGATGGGGAGAGAGACAGAGAAGTTTGAAAAATTCAGAGGAATGAGCTACATGTGAAGGGATAAAAATGGCTTCAAAAAGCTGAAGGAAGCTAAACTAAATTAGGCTTATTCTCAGGTAAATCTGGTTAGGGAACATATTGCAAGAGGTTAATTCTGGAACCAAAAAAGAAAAGATGTACAGTAACAGTCACAGAAAGATAAAGAAAATTACACATATACACAAACATACAAAATTTTTGCCTAAGTGAATAAAAAAAATCTATGTCATTTTAAGGAAAATAAATTTATTAAACTGTACTTGCTCACTTACAAACAACTACTTCATCTGGTCAAGCCATTGCATACTTCTAAAATAACATATTAATTTAATCATCACTTTTTAAAACTGGTACCTCATATCACAAGCTCTGACATGAAGAACTCATTTGAAAATCACCAGATATTGTCAGAAACTGGAGAAATATTTTTTACAGTTAGGGTTTAGAATTTACTAATTTAATTGGTGTTGACCTAATAATACAGGAATGTGAGGAAATGATTACCCTCTACTACTCAGCAGTGGTAAGCTATGAGCACACTTAAAAGCACTCCATTTGATCATGTCCATTAAGGACCTCAGACACTGTGTGAATATGGTTCACTCATTTTTTTATGATCATCTACGTGGCCCTTACTCTCCACCCAGACAAACTGGACCCCTTGCCAGTGTTGAAATGAGAAAATAAAGATTTTTTTTTCTTTATATGAAATCTACAGGGAAAAAAAATTCCTTAGGAACATCATCTTCATCTGCATTACATTCCTCTTCAGCTATCCTTGAGTTCTACCACTGTTGTTTGTTTGTATGCTTGCTTCTTATTGTCTTGATTTTGTGAAACCTTAAAGGTAGTTGGGGCTAAGACAAACTGAAGATGACATAACTGTTACTGAAAATGTGCCTGGCAATTTTAAGTGACGGTCTAAGGAGAAACCAGTTGTCTTACAGGATTGTGATAAGAAAAAAGGTGCTGGGGTTGAGCTCAACTGAAAATTCTTCACATGACAAATAACTCCATAGTGTTCACCTGTCAATTAACTCCAAGTATTAGGAGTTACAATTTATTTAGTCGCTACACCCTCCTGATACAAAGCAAGTTTTTATATTTGTACAGAACGCAAACTCAGCAGGAATGTTGCAGTGGATGGGAAGGAGAGGGAAAAAGCAAACATATTCCCAACTGATTTCTTTATCTCTTTAAGTCCATTACTATAGCCCGTTTTGTGAGAGATATCAGAAAGAGTACATCTACAGTGAGGTTTTCTATTAAATAGTCATAGTTTTATACTATTTCACTGATACTTGAGTATATAGATGTAATAAATATGAAAAATGTCTGCAAGTATTCCTTTAAGTATTTTATTCAAGAGTAGATGACTTTATTATTTAAATTTATTACTTATTTCTGGTAAGCATAGCAGTGTGCAGTCCTAGGCAGAGTCCATTGGCTTGCACACATATTTCTCTCTCTTTTCTCTCTTTCTGTGTGTGTGTGTGTGTGTGTGTGTGTGTGTGTGCGTGTGTGTGTGTGTGTGTGTGCTGGTATCATTTTAAAATAAACCTGTTCCTTAATTATGTGATAATTTAGTCTCTTAGTAAATACTTATGCATTTGTTGAAAGGAAGGATTCTCATTCTTTGTATTACATGCTATTTTGTAATTAGCTAAAAATGACTAAGAAAATCTTACATGAGGTCCACATTTGCTAACTTTTTACACTTGTATCCATGGTGATGGCTTTAGAGATTTTTTTTCCTTCTCAGCAGAAAAATAATTTTTTAAAGTAACATTATTAAATTATAAATGATTAAATATTACTTCACAGTGTTAAAACTGTGAGAATAGCCAAACTCGTGTGCTAGAGCTGCTTCTACTTTAAAACATATTTTGAACAAGAATATAAACTGGCTTGTTTTGATAAACTAAAAACTGGTAGAAAATGATGCTCAAGAATTATAATAAATATAAAAAACTCCTTATTTTAAATTCCTGTGTAAAAGCAATTGAACATTTATTCTGTTAAAATTACACATATGGTTTTAGAAGGGCATAGGGAAAACAGGATATTGTGGTATCAATTAAATTTGACCTAATTTTAAATGTCTTTTTTTGTTTGTCTTACTTTAATGTACTATGTGAACACTGTTCTTAATTAATGACTGTGAGAGAAATTTGGTAGGAGAGTGGATACCACAAATAAATCCAAGTTTGAAATGCAACAAGATAAGAAGAAAAATTAAATTTGCAAGAAAATGGATGTATCTGAAAGTCAATATTTTAAGCAAAGTAGCCCAGACTCAGAAATCAAAATACTACACACTTTTACCTTTTAATTCTTATATAAATGTTTATAGTGTACATAGAGGTCCTGAAACTAACAAGAGGATCATTATAGGGGTGAGATTCTGAGAAAATCAGGGAAGGTACAATTCATTGCTAGAAGTAGAACATTGCTAGAAGTAGAAGGTACATAGGGAAGGAACAAAAAAAGAGTGGCTTAACGAAACATTTTCGAGACTTATTTTTAGAAAGTAAATAAATACATTCATGGAGAATATGAAGGCTTATGTCATATGAATAAAATCCCTATGTATTTAAAAGTTTTATTTCTCATTCCTATTATAATTTATTTGAAGTCACTTTCCTCGTCTTTTACTGAAGTTCAGAAAATTCAGTAGAAACATATGGACAACTGTGTGAGTTTTCAAGCAGTGAAGCAAGAGAGAAAATGTTCAAAGCACAGGACATTTTATTGTCTAATTTTCATTGAGAAACCTTGACCTTTCAAAATTGCGCATGATGCATGTGAGGGTTGATTTGAATGGTTTGTTTCCTTGTGATGTACTACAGAAACTTAATTTTATCTGAAGCTCTTTTATTAGCAGCTTTTCAACAAGCCAGCATGGAGTGTGTGGATGCCTTTCTTGGTTATAGGAGCCATGCAGGGCTGATAGTACATTAGTGCAACCTCTTGATGGCACATGTATGTTCCTGTTTGACCATGTTCTCCTGCTCTTTCATGTTAAATTCAGCAACTGAAACTTCTCTGGGCAGCTGAACTTTCTACCCAAACTCTTCCCTGTTTACATGTCTGAAGAGGATTATTTATGGACATCCATTTTCCATAAAAAAAAAATAATCAGCAAGTATGCACTTCTTTGTTCTTCCACTACTCCTTCTTTATGTTAAGATCCCTGCGACCTCAATGTGCTCACAATCTCCAGACCCGACATTTTCCGTCTCCCCACCCCATGTTGCTACTTCTCAGGCAGCACTCTAGCACGGCTTCTGCTCCTCTCAGGATGGACTTCTGCTATAGGAGATACCCTCTACAACAAAACCTTCCACCATCTGTTCCTTTCTGAAAACGATGACTCAGAAGACTGGGGAGATGGCTCCCTGTGTTGGAAGAAGTTTCTGTGCACTGTGTTTTTAAATGCCATTTTTTGTACCCAAGGATTTGGTTAAAACCTAAACTTTGGAACTGTCATTATTTTGAAGTATCTCCGATCTTGGTAGGTAGTAAACATTGTTCTGATAGGTTAAACACCTTCTGATTGGTTAAATAAAGAACTGAACAGCCAGTAGGTGGGAAGGAGAAGAAAAGGTGGGACTTCTGGAACCATAGAATCATCATCAGAACATGGACACGAAAGAATAGTCAGGGAAAGACTAAGATGGCAGGTAGTGAGTGGGACACAAGGCTGGGAAGTAGGCCAGGCCAGAACTTTTGGATTAGAACAGTGAGTATTACAATCCAGCTATAGTACCTGACGGTTTTAATAAACATAAAGGTCTCCATGTCAGTATTCAGAACTAGTGCAAGCATAGAAAAAAAGCATATTGTATTTTATATTTGGCATTCAACAATCAGCACAGAATCAAGGCTTAGAGCCTAAAAAAGTCCATCTAAAAGGCTGTTGGGACTAGCCGGTTGAGAACAAGAGGTCACAGGAATGCAGACATGCTAGCTGAGTGATAGAGAGACTTGACTGATGCCAGTTACAAGCATGTGCAGACAGCAGGAAAAGATGAAGTCACCAGACATGATAAGATACTTGGAAAGTCCTTCAAAAAGAAAGTTAGGTAAAATTAAAAAGAATAAAAAATATAAATGGCTGAGAGCATTTGGATTATG
This sequence comes from Rhombomys opimus, assembly GCA_010120015.1. Taxonomy (NCBI): domain Eukaryota; kingdom Metazoa; phylum Chordata; class Mammalia; order Rodentia; family Muridae; genus Rhombomys; species Rhombomys opimus. Next base: position 531,717 of record REGO01000817.1, read on the forward strand.
TAGAATTTTACTGTGCTTATCAGCATAGAAATAATTATATGTTCAGTAATCATTGTAATTTTATGTATCCTTTTTAAGAGAAATCAGGATAAGACAGACTTGGATAAGAATAGGGATGAAAAATCCATGCTGTTACAAACAACAAAACAAAGATTAGAAAATTCTTTAAACCAAAATAAACAATTTTCAGAAGAATCCAATCTGGATCCTACAAGGACAATAAAAAAAAAAAAAAGTAGTGCCAGATGTGAAAAATCCACAAAGGTAAGGAGAAGCTAGATTTAAAAAGCTTCAGCTATAAACCAAAATGTTCAGACTGGATACTATATTTATAGTGACAAGGATAAACTATTAGATGAAGTTATATATGCCAAGTTACAAATGTAAATTCTGTTCAAAAATGCCACCTTAGCACAATATTCCATTTTATAAAATTTGGAAAATTAAGATATGTATTTGTGTTAATATATCATACAATTGATACTTACTCAAGATTTCAATGTTTCTGCCTTGAGTTCTGAGAAAGGCTGAATCTGCAATTACACATTTATCAGAGGTAATGCCAATCTTGGAAATGACTTTACAGATTGAAGCTGATGATGCTTTGAAATGCATACCTATACAATATTTTAGACTCTATGGCATAAAACATGTTACTGGCACACCTACAGTCCCACAGGACAAGCAATTCTGGAAAGACCTAACAGGATTTTAAAGGAAATGCTTATAAAACAGAAGGGGAGATATGGTATCTCCCCAGATAAACTAAATGATTCTTTGTTGACTTTAAACTTATTAAATGTCAACGAGACAAGAAGCACAGATGCTGAAAAGCACTGGATTTTAGAAAATGACCGCTGAATTAGATCTGCCTATAGATATGTTAACTCAGAACTGAAATCAGGAAATATGTTGCTTTGTTTCAACAGGAGAGGGAAAGCTATGGAATCCTTCAAAATTAATAAAGATAAAATTTGATCAGGGAACACCTATTAAAAAACTTTACTTCAGACGTGAGGGAAGAAACCAAGAACAACAACAAAACAAGTAACATAAATACTGATTTTTCTACATGGGAACAGCTCTGAGACTGGCTGAGACACGAGAAAATATCTCTACATAGACAATAAATCTTGTTGGCTCCAGGGTCCTAAGGACTTAATTTTGCATACCATCCCTTCATATGGCCTGAATGAAGATTTATATTGCAGCTTGGTAATACAGGGCAAAAGGACTTACAAAGACAGATGGCTTTCACCTGCTCAAATGAAGAACAGAGAATCATCTTTACCTAACATGTACACATTGTATATCCTATTGATGTGTTGATGCAGAAATGTGTGGTTTTCTTTAAAGTGTATGTATTTACAGATCAAAGCACACAGACAACAAAGAAGACCAGACAAGTAGTCCTGATGATCCAAACTCACAGAATGCCTCAAAACTAAAATCTACATCCAAAGTGGCTAGGTGAGATCATCCAGTCTCACAGACTGTTTGAGCCAGGATTTCAGTTAAGACTTGCATATCCCTACGATACTGAGACTGGACAACATTGTTACAGCTAGAACTCCTAGGACTTGGACATTATACCAGTTTTCTTAGAGCACCCAGAAGAGTGCATTGCCTTGGGACATCAGGAAGCAACTTTAAGAGAATGATACCCAATTACCAAGAGGTAGGGTGGGTGGTTTGTGGTCCTTTAGTTGGTGATGGATGTTTGTCCTAGTTTGGGGGGAGGGTATTGTTCACAATTAAACTTAAGTTCTTTAGGATTTATGAAAAATGTTTTAAGTTCTAATAAGGATATTTGTAAATTGATAAATATAAGTTTTAATAAAGAATAACTTAAGCACAAAACTTTGGACTCACAAAGATAGAATAGATAATAGAGTACTTTTTCTAAGCTTGCCAAATTCAAATAGACTGGGCATTGTGAATATAATTCTTTCTTACCTGATAATTTCCATGATTGTTCTTATTGCATGTAATTTATTAGTGTAAGAGAAAGAGCCTTTTATCGGACTAAAAGGAAAAGATGTTGGAGAATGTTTTTGTACACTGTGTATTCAAATGCTGATTTCTGAATCTAGAGATTTGGCTACACTCTGGACTTTAGAGACCCACAGAGAGGGGAGCAGCCAAGGCAAAACTAAGATGGCAGGTAGTGGGTCACAAGGGTGGAAAATAGGCGAACCCAGAACTTTTGGATTAGAATAGCTGAGTAACTGCCCAGGTATTGAAGAATCTGAGTACAACAGACTCCATTTTGGTACTAGCCTCCATCTTGTAATTGGCCTAGATCTCACCTCCAGAACCTGAAAAATGTGTTTGTACTTTCAGGAAACCATATCATTCCAGAAGAGACAGTGTGCCCACCCTGACACCAGTTAATCAGGATACATGTCAAAATGAATGTCGCCCTTGTAATTGCTAAAACAATTATATGTTTTCTTTCTGGTTACTCCAACTTGCCTTTAGCCAATCACTATGGAACAAGCCTGCTCTTGTTAAATTTCACCCAATCATGTAACCGCCAAGTCTGGAAGCTCCTCCCCATTGCTAAAAACTCTATAAAGATCAGCCTCTTTCTAGGCTAGGGACTCCTGGCCTCTGCGTGCTATGTAAGTTCATTCTGGGAGTCTGAGCTTAAGTCTGAAATAAAGGCTCTTTGCTTTTTTAGACAATTTCTGACTCCCTGGTGTGGTCTGTGGACTTTTGGGGTCTCTCAAACTGGGAACAACACTATAGTGCCTAAATGTTTTCCTAAATATAAAAGTAGTGTCATTATTCAGAGCTAGGGCAGGCATTTAAAAAAATCCATTTTACACTAGTGGATAGAATTCTTTCTGCATGAGAATGAAGACCTGAACTTTGGTCCCCATTACCCATAAAAGCAGGCTAGGGCACATTCTTGCCTGTCACACCAGTGCTAAGTGGGAAGGGAGCAGAGACAGGCAGATCCTGGGGAGCTTTCTTCATAGACAATTTAACAAAAAGGGCAAATGCAGGTTCAGTAAGAGAAACCCTGTCTCATAAACATACTGGAGAGTGATAGAGAAAGCCATTCAAAGCCAGCCATTACCTTTCCCTTGCCCATGCACAGAAGTATGGGCACACACAACACACACACAATTGAAAACAAATATGTAATTTTTTTAAAGCAGATTCAGAACCTTTTTTTTTTAATCTTAACATCCGCAAATACATCTTAATTTTAATCTTAATGAAAGTTTGGGGGAGTCGAAGAGGGCAGTGACCAGCACGTACCATATCTGAAAGGCACAGTATCCGAAGCTCTGAAACTGGTGAGTGAAGGAGCTGCTGAAGCCAGAACATCAACATTAAGGTTTCCTGGGTGAGAGAGGAGCATCCCTGAGCTGGGACAGTTTGGATCCAGGTGACTCATGATGTCTCCAGGGACTGAGAGTGGTGAATATTCAACCCCCCCTTCAATTCCCCTTGCCCTAAGCACAAGCCTGCCTACTCCGCAGAGGTGGCAGTCGTTAGCCCCAAGCATGAGCCTCCATGATTGGTGACTGAGATGGCAGAGGCGGACCTCCTATGTCTGCAGCTGCTGCAGGGCAGAGGCCAGCCCAAGACAGAGCCTCTGTGCTTGGTGACTGAGACAGCAGAGGTGGCTACCCCAAGTACGGTCTCCCTGCCCTGCAGGCAAAGAATGAACACCCCTGAGGTGACTGATCTCTTACACTCTAATTTGTCTGTGCGGGCCCAAATCTGAGAGTAGAGAACAGGGGTAACAGCTGTGCTTTCCGATTAGGCATGAAAGCAAGTGAGTGTGTCTTCAAGTGAGTGCATTCAGAGCCCTAGGTTCAGGGTCCCTCTACACTACCAACCAGACATCAGATCCCTCCTACCCACACCCCAATGTGGGCAACATAGGAATCCTTGGGACAGCATTCTCAACACTGAAGCCTCTAATCTGTGGGTCTACCAATGGAGTCAAGGCAAATAGTTCCTGGAGCACAGATAGACCTGAATACCAGGAGGACAGTATGACAGGCGTGTAGGTCACTGAGGTATGCGGGGCAACTTTGCAGGAGCATTGTGCCCGAAAACAGAACAGTGCCAGCACCCCCATCCCATCTTGTACTTAAGCTCTACTCTTCCAGGCATCTAAATGCTCTAGCACCCTGTCCTTTAAGGCACACTTCCATGCACATGCCCGTACTTGCTCACGTGTGCCTGTGACCTTTCTTCCTTCCTTAGCTACAGCAGAAACACAAATATGCACTCTCTAACCAGTGGGCCCCTCTTATCTTCCTGAAGAATACTCCAGACATCATAGACAGGAGAACCCAGTCTGAAGTACAGACTCCAGGAACAAACAATGAAAGTTACAGATAAGCAGATGGATAGAGGTTGGCATATGAATACATCCAACAAAAATGAGGACATCATGGCTTCACCAACAAATCCCAAAATCAGTGGATATGCTAATTCATCAGAAACACAGGAAAATTATCTCAAATCCATGCTTTTACCCAGTTATTAGAGGCACGTAAAGAGGAAATGAACAAAGCTCTCAAAGAAATACAGGCAAATAAAACCAAACAAATAGCATGTAAAGAGGAAATGAACAAAGCTCTCAAAGAAATACAGGCAAATAAAACCAAACAAATAGCATGTAAAGAGGAAATGAACAAAGCTCTCAAAGAAATACAGGCAAATAAAACCAAACAAATAGCATGTAAAGAGGAAATGAACAAAGAAAAAGAGGCCATCATGGAAAAACAGGAATCAACATTCAAAAAGATGAAGGAAATGTGCAAGACATGAAAACAGAATGAGAATCAATAAAGAAAATGTAGAGAAAACCCTGGAGCTGGAGAACTTAGAGAGAAGATCAGGAACAACAGCATACAAGATATGGAAAGAAATCTCAGATGCTGAAGATAACAATTACAGAAGTTGATACATTTCTCAAAGGAAAAGTAAAATTGGAAAACTTCCAAACACAAAACATCCAAGAAATCAAGGACACTTTGAAAAGACAAAATCTAAGACTAATAGGAATAGATGAAAAAGAAGATTCCAGGCTCTGAGGTCCAGAAAATACTCTCAAGAAAATCATAGAAGAAAAATTTCCCAACCTAAAGAAAGAGATGACCATAAACATACAGATGCCTACAGAACACCAAATAGACTAGACCAAAAAAGACACCCATTACGTCATATAATAGTCAAAACACCAAATCTACAGAATAAAGAAAAAAAAATATTAAAGGAAGCAAGGAAAAAATGCCAAGTAACATATAAAAGTAGACCTATCAGAATCACACCAGACTTCTAAACAGAAATTATGAAATCCAGAAGGACCTGAACAGATGTCATGCAGATTCTAAGAGACTACAGATACCAACCCAGACTACTATACCCAGCAAAGCTTTCAATCAACATGAAGAAAACAAAATATTACATGACAAAACTAAACTTAAACAATATCTACACAACAACCCAGCACTACAGAAGATACTAGAAGGAAAACTCCAATCTAACAAAATCAACTACAAGAAAATACAGGATATAGATAACTTACAACAAAAAAAAAAAGAAAGAAAAGAAAACAAGCATTGAAACACAGTAACACTACCAATTGCACTAACATTCATTACTCACTATTGTCTATCATCATCAACAGACTCAACTCTCCAATAAAAAGACACAGACTAACAGAATGGGTGCAGATACAGGATCCAACATTCTGCTGCATCCAAGAAACACAACTCTGCAACAAAAATAAACACTACCTCAGAGTGAAGGGTTGGAAAATGTTTTCAAGTAAATAAACCAACAAAACAAGCTTGGATAGTTATCCTAATATCTAATAAAATAGACTTTCAACCAAAATTAATCAAAAAAGAGGGGCACTTCATTCTCATCAAAGGAAAAATCCACCAGGAGGACATCACAGTTCTGAACACCTATGCCCCAAATACAAGAGCACCTGCATTTGTAAATGAAACATTATTAAGGCTGAAATCACACATCAATCCCAACATCTTAATAGTGGGAGATTTCAACACTCCACTCTCAACAAGGGACAGATCATCTAGACAGAAGATAAATAGGGAAACAATGGCACTTACAGAAGTCCTAAATCAAATGGACCTAATAGATGTCTACAGAACTTTTCACCCAAATGCAAAAGAATATACCTTATTTTCAAGACCTCGTGGAACCCTCTCAAAAATTGAACATATAGTTGAGCACAAAGCAAGCCTCAACAAATACAAGAAGACTGAAATAATCCCTTGTATCTTCTCAGACCAACATAACCTAAAACTAAACCTCAAAAACAACAGAAATAGCAAAAAGCCTACACACACATGGAAACTAAACAACTACCTACTCAGTGATAGCTTGATCAGGGAAGGAATGAAAAAAAATTAGAGACTTACTAAAATTCAAAGACAATGAAGGCACTTCCCCAAACTTACTAGACAGGAAGAAAGCAGTGCTAATAGAAAAATTCATATCACTAATTGCCTTCAGAAAGAAGTTTGAGATGTCTCATACAAGCATCTTATTGACACACTTAAAAGCCCTAGGAAAAAAGACGCAGACACAATCAAGAGGAGTAGACAATTGGAAATAATCAAACTCAGACCTGAAATCAATAATTTAGAAATAAAGAAAACAATTCAAAGATCATTGAAACCAAGAGATGGTGTGTTGAGAAAATTAATAGGATAGACAAATCCTCAGCCAAACTAACTAAAAGGCAGAAAGAAACTACACAAATCAGCAAAATTGGAAATGAAAAGAGGGACATAATGAAAGACATTAAAGAAATCCAAACAATTGTTGTGTTTTACTACAAAAGCCTAGATGACACAAAAATTGAAAGTATAAATGAAGTGGACATTTTTCCTGATGTAGTCCATTTACCAAAATTAAATCAAGATGAAGTAAATAGATTAAATAGTCCTATCTCCCCCAAGGAAATAAAAGCAATCATCAAAAGACTTCCTTCAGAAAAAGCCCAGAGGAAGATGGTTTCAGCAAAAATTCTACCAGACCTTCAAAGAAAAGCTAACTCCAATTCTTTTCAAACTGTTCCACAAAATAGAAACAGAAGGGACATTACCAAACTCATTTTATTAAGCCACAGTCACCTTGACACCTAAACCACACAAAGACCCAACAAAAAAGAGAACTTCAGACCTATCACACTTATGAAGGTTGATGCAAAAATACTAAAAAAAATACTTGCAAACAAAATCCAATAACCCATAAAAAGATATCATCCACCATGAACAAGGAGGCTTCATCCCAGGCATGCAGGGGTGGTTCATTATATGAAAATCCATCTATGTAATCCACCATATAAACAAACTGAAGGAGAAAAACCACATGATCATCTCCTTAGATGCCAAAAAAGAATTTGACAAAATCCAACACCCATTCATATTTAAAGTCTGGAGAGATCAGGGATACAAGACACATACCTAAACATAATAGAGACAATATACGGCAAGCCTATAGTCAACATTAAACTCAATGGAGAGAAACTTAAATCAATCTCACTGAAATCAGGGACAAGGCAAGTCTGCTCACTCTCTCCATGTCTCGTTAACATAGTACTTGAAGTCCCAGCTAGAGCAATAAGACAAGTAAAGGAGATCAAGGGGATACATATCAGAAAGGAAGAGGTCAAAGTATCACTATTAGCAGATGATGTGTTAGTATACATGAGTGACTTCAAAAAGTCAACTAAAGACTTCCTTCAGCTGATAAACACCTTCAGAAAAGTGGCAGGATAAAAGAAAAATATTTTTTAAAAAAATCAGTAGCCCTCCTGTATACAAAGGACAAAAGGGCTGTGAAAGAAATTAGGGAAACTACCCCCTTTACAATTGCCACTAATAACACAAATTACCTTGGTGTGACTCTAACCAAGCAAGTGAAAGGCAATTATGAAGAAACTTCAAGTCTCAGAAGAAAGAAATTGAAGAAGATATCAAATGATAGAAAGATCTCCCATGCTCATGAATGGGTAGGATTTACATAGTGAAAATGGACATCCTACCAAAAGCAATCTACAGATTCCATGCAATTCCCCAAAAAATACTAACACAATTCTTTACAGAGCTTCAAAGAATAATTCACAATTTCATATAGAAAAAAAAACAGAATTGCTAAAATAATTCTGTATCTGGAGGTATTGCCTTCCCTGATCTATTACTCCATTCCTGATTTATTATTGCGGAGCAATAGTAAAAATACCACATGGTTCTGGCCTAGAAACAGAATGATGGATCAATGGAATCGATTATATTACACAGAAATAAACCCACACACTTATGGATACTTGATTTTTTAAAAAAGAAGCCAAAACATTATAATGGAAAAAAAACAGCATCTTCAACAATGCTGCTGGTCTAACTGGATTTCTGCATATAGAAAAATGCAAATATGTCCATATTTATCACCCTGTACAAAACTAAAGTCCAAGTGGATCAAAGACCTCAACATTAAACCAGACACACTAAATACGTTAAAAAAAAAAAGTGGGGAAGAGCCTTAAACTAATTGGCACAGGAGACAACTTCCTGAACAGAACACCAACAGAACAGGCTCTAAAGTCAACAATCAACAAATGGAACCTCATAAAACTGAAAAGTTTCTGTAAAGCAAAGGACACTGTCATCAGAACAAAATGACAGCCTATGGAATTGGAAAGGATCTTCACCAACCCTATATCTGACAGAAGACTAATATCCAGAGTATATAAAGAACTAAAGAAGTTAAAAAGCATCAAATCAAGTAATCCAATTAAAAAAATGGGATACATAGCTAAACAGAGAAATCTCAATAGAGGAATATCGAATGACAGAGAAACACTTAAAGAAATGTTCGAGGTCCTTAGTCATCAGAAAAATGCAAATCAAAACAATCCTGAGATTTCAACGTACACCCATCAGAATGGCTAAGATAAAAAACTCAATGGACAATACATGCTGGAGAGGATGTGGAGAAAGGGGAACCCTCCTCCACCGCTGATGGGAATGTAAACTTTTACAACCACTTTGAAAATCAGTCTGGTACTTTCTCAGACAACTAGGTATAGTGCTTCCTCAAGATCCAGCTGTACCACTCCGAGGTATACAGCCCAAATATATTTAAGTATACATCAAGGATATTTGCTCAGTCTTGTTCATAGCAGCTCTATTCATTATCCAGAATCTGGAAACAACCTCAGCTGAGCAATGGATACAGAAATTGTGGTACATTTACACAATGGAATACTGCACAGCTTTTAAAAACAAGGAAATCATGAAATTCACAGGCAAATGGTGGGAACTAGAAAAAAAATTATCCTGAGTCAGGTATCCCAGAGCAGAAATACACACATGGTATATACTCACTTATAAGTGGATATTAGACATATAATAGAGGATAAACATACTAAAATCTATACAACTGAAGAAGCTAATAAAGAAGGATGACCCTGGGTAAGATGCTCAATTGCTACTCAGAAAGACAAAAGGGATGGACATTAGAAGAGGGAGACAAGAGGCTTCTCTATATGGGAAAAGTAAAGATTTGAAAAAGTGGTTGAAAACAATAAAAATGTCTAATAAAATTGTATAATTACATGATAAAATGATAAGAGCTTGGATATAACAGAAAAAATATATTGTTTTTTAATTTATTTTATTTTATTTTTCTTTATTAATTACACTTTATTCACTTTGTATCCCCCTGTGGTTCCCTTCCTCCTCCCCTCCCAATCCCTCCCTTCCTTCACCCTCTGCATGCATGCCCCTCCCCAAGTCCACTGATAGGGGAGGTCTTCTTTTCCTTCCTTCTGATCCTAGTCAATTAGGTCTCATCAGGAGTGGCTGCATTGTCTTCTTCTGTGGCCTGGTAATGCTGCTTTTCCCTCAGGGGGAGGTAATTAAAGAGCAGGCCAATTAGTTCATGTCAGAGACAGTCCCTGTTCCTATTACAATGGAACCCACTTGGATACTGAACTGCCATGGACTACATCTGTGCAGGGGTCTTAGGTTATCTCCATGCATAGTCCTTAGTTGGAACAGCAGTCTCAGGAAAGACCCCTGTGCTCAGATTTTTTTTTTGTTCTGTTGCTCTCCTTATGGAGTTCCTGTCCTCTCTAGATCTTACTATTTCCCACTTCTTTCATAAGATTCCCTGCACTCTGCCCAAAGGTTGCCCATAAGTCTCAGTATCTACATTGATAGTCTGCAGGGCAGAGATTTTCAGAGGTCCTCTATGTCATGCTTGTTCCCTCTTTTCTCCTTCTTCTGATGTCCAGCCTCTTTGCCTTTCTGGATAGGAATTGAGCATTTTAGCAAGAGTCCTCCCTCTTGATTAGTTTCTTTAGGTGTACAGATTTTAGTAGGTTTATCCTATATTATATGTCTATATGAGTGAGTATATACCATGTGCATCTTTCTGCTTCTGGGATAGCTTACTCAGGATGATCTTTTCCAGATCCCACCATTTACCTACAAATTTCATGATTTCCTTGTTTTTATTGCTGAGTAATATTCCATTGTGTAGATGTACTACAATTTTTGTACCCATTCCTCCACTGAGGGGCATCTGGGCTGTTTCCAGCTTCTGGCTATTACAAATAAGGCTGTTACAAACATGGTTGTATAAAAATGGCCATCTTACCAAAAGCAATCTACAGATTCAATGCAATTCCCATCAAATTACCAACACAATTCTTTACAGACCTTGAAAGAAAAATTCTCAACTTCATATGGAACAACAAGAAACCCAGAATTGCTAAAACAATTCTCTACAGTAAAAGATCTTCAGGAGGTATCTCCATTCCTGCTCTCAAGCTGTACTATAGAGCAACAATACTAAAAACTGCATGGTACTGGCATAGAAACAGACTGGTGGATCAATGGAATCGAATAGAAGACCCTGACATAAATCTACACACTTTTGGACACCTGATTTTTGAGAAAGATGCCAAATCCGTCCAATGGAAAAAAGACAGCATTTTCAACAAATAGTGCTGGTCTAACTGGAAGTCTACATGTAGAAAAATGCAAATAAATCCATACTTATCACCCTGCACAAAACTAAAGTCGAAGTGGATCAAAGACCTCAACATAAAACTAGACACACTAAACCGCTTAGAAGAAAAAGTGGGGAATACCCTTGAACTCATTGGCACAGGAGACAACTTCCTGAACAGAACACCAACAGCACAGGCTCAAAGAGCAACAATCAATAAATGGGACCTCATGAAACTCAAAAGCTTCTGTAAAGCAAAGGATACTGTCCTCAGAACAAAACGACAGTCTACAGATTGGGAAAAGATCTTCACCAACCCTATATCTGATAAAGGGCTAATATCCAGTATATATAAAGAACTAAGGAAGTTATACAGCAAAAAATCAAGTAATCCAATTAAAAAATGGGGTACAGAGCTAAACAGGGAATTCTTTGCAGAGGAATATCTAATGGCAGAGAAACATTTAAAGAAATGCTCAACCTTATTAGCCATCAGGGAAATGCAAATCAAAACGACCCTAAGATTTCACCTTACATCCAACAGAATGGCTAAGATCAAAAACTCAAGAGACAACACATGCTGGAGAGTTTGTGAAGAAAGGGGAACCCTCCTCCACTGCTGGTGGGAGTGTAAACTTGTACGACCACTCTGGAAATCAATCTGGCGCTTTCTCAGACAACTAGGAATAGTGCTTCCTCAAGATCCAGCTATACCACTCCTAGGCATATATCCAAAAGATTCTCAAGTACAAAATATATTATTAAAATCTTAAAGAATGAAAAAGAGGCTCTGAATCTGAAAAAAGAGAAGAGAGGGGAATACGGGGAGGTTTGCTGGGAGGAAAGGGAGGAGATATTGTTATTATGTAATATTATAAGTTCAAAAATAAAAGAAAAATTATTTCAGCATGGAAAAAAAAAGAGGGAGAAAACAGGGAACAGGACAAGAGCCTATCACAGAGAGCCTCTGAAATACTCTATCCTGCAGGATATCAAAGCAGATGCTGAGACTCATAGCCAAACTTTGGGCAGAGTGTGGGGAATCTCATGAAAGAAGTGGCAAATAGAAAGACCTGGAGGGCACAGGAGTTCCACAAGGAGAGCAGAAGAATCAATATATCTGGGCATGAAGTCTTTTTTTTTTTTTGAGACTGATACTCTAACATAGAATGATGCATGGAGATAACCTAAAACCCCTGCACAGATGTAGCCCATGGCAGCTAAGTCTCCAAGTGAGATCGCTAGTAAAGGGAACAGGGACTGTCTCTGACATGAACTCAGTGGCTGGCTGTTTGATCACCTCCCCGTGAGGGGGGAGCAGCCTTAACAGTTCGAAGAGGAAGACAATGTAGCAAATTCTTATGAGACCTGATAGGCTAGGTCAAAGGGAAAGAGAGTTGGACCTCCACTATCAGTGGACTTGGGTAGAGGCATGGGAGGAGATGAGGGAGGTAAGGTGGGATTGGGAGGTGACAGTGGATGAAGGAGGGGGCTACAGCTGGGATACAAAGTGAATAAACTGTAATTTACAAAAAATAAATAAATAAATAAATAAATAAAAGAAAAAATGAAGTGTTAGGCACAATATATTCCTTTATCTCAGTGCGTCATTCTCACATCTCATCAGAAACATAGCAATCACTGATCTTCCAGTTGGCATAATAAACACTCCCAGGTCTGCCTTCCAAAAACCCACTTCTCCATCCCCTTTAATCTGTCCTCACATGATCAGAGCCCCTCCACACCCAATGGCACTAACAGTAAACATGAGTAATGAGGAACTCTGTCAGGGTGATGTATAGGTCCTATTAATTGTCAGGCGAAATGTAGAAGATCATGACTTATAAGTTGTATTAAGCCCATTAGCTAATTATAAGCAATCAAAATGATGAATATTTCTAGGTCTCCAAGGAGCTGGCACATACACACTTAAAATTTAGTCTTCAAAGTTAAAGCATACCTTAAAATAACTCAAATACCCATGCATTAGATGTTTGAAATGAGTTTACTTCAGTTTAATGAATAGCATCTGTTTTTCAAAGCAATTTTCTCACTGATCTAGTGGAAAAGATAGAGCTGTGAAACAGTTCCTGCAATAAAAATGTTATATTCCACCAGTGATATATGACAAACCTTTAGAAATGATTACAAGCATATACAGGGTAACCCATTTTTCAAGTACTTGTCCAGCAAGCACAGATATTTGTGATTCTTAAGAGTTAGGAAAAGTAAGTGTAATTAGGTTTCCAGGAAATAAGACCTTACAGAGAACTTAGAGGCACAGTGTTCAAGGCCTTTAATTTTAGCCAAAGAAAATAACTGGGCAAAAGAACTTCATAACTTACACAACAGCACAGACCCAGTTCTGAGTTAAGCTAAATCCAAATAAGCGATTACAGCTTCCACAGGAGGTCTTTCTACTTAAGTCTGAGGTTTGGATCATCAAGATGACTTCTTATCTATGTATACAAAAAAGCAAAACAAGTGGAGACAGCCTAGCAAGCGAAGGTGTTCACTGCCAAGCCTGAGTTCAGTCTTGGGGACCCAAATGGTAGAAGGTTGTGAATAGCTTCTGTAAGGAGTTCTCTGACCCCCATACGCACACCATGACAAGTACACGTACACACACTAAAACAAATAAAAAATGTTCTGAAGACAGTGCCGTTGAAAAAGCAGTGCAGTTATTTACTACTGAGGGTAATAATCTAAACATAAATCCTTTCAAACAGCATTGGCTAAATATTCTAGAATAGACAGCATCCAGTCCTTGCTTCCTGGTGTGTGTGAACTGGGAAGTGTGACAGGAGATGCACTCCCTGGTAATTTTTAAAGGCCTGAGAAGTGACTCTGGGTACTCAGAAAAACAAAAACAAAAATATCTGTCAGCAACCACCAGCTTCATCATTCTAATGCTCTTCATTTCAAACCCTCATGATTGTCAGCAGCCAAAATTCTGACTACTGAGCTGGCAGCCAAAGACGGACTCTCGAGCTGGAGTTGCGTGTGATTGAAAGCTTCCTGCAATGTGTTTTGGAAACCAAACTCCAGTCCTCTTCAAGAGCAGCAATTTTTATGCCATTTTTCCAGCCACCAGAGCCTTCTTTGATGTTAAACAGGAATTTGTTCTTTCCAGATACAAAATCAAAAAGTACCACAACCACAGCAACTGAGGAAATGAAACTTATATCATGGAGCTCCACATACTCAGTGAGTTTCACTGGGTTCCACTGCCAGGCTGTTTTAGTTTCAAGCCTGTCTAAATTTTCTTGTCTCCCTGACACCCTTCTATTATAAAAATCAACAATCAATGGTTAGTTACCTTTCTCGTAATTTCTTGTACAGGTTTCTTGGTCAAGACATAGATATATTTGAAGGCCATCATCCTGCCTGTGACATTTCATTACAGCATAAAACAAATCAAAACTGAACAGACTTTTCATCTCCACACTAGAAAAATCATAAATCTATGCTGTGTAATGAAAGTTTTGGTTTCTTTTAAAACTCAGTTATGTTATATAAATAGTTTTTTGTTTAATCTCATGTATGGAATTTTAGTTTGGGATTTAGTTTGTCCACAGCTGATAATTGCCTCCTGCCTCCTTCAGGACGTGGTCTTTGCCAGCTAGTAAAAGCTGCATGCAGCATGAAGAATGTGTGTGGTCTAGGACTCTGAGCAATATAAATAGAACAACCTGGAGAAAGTATGGCCTATGGCCAAGTGGCAGTTTGGAGAGACCAGAGACTCTTTAAAGCAGTTTGGAGGAGAGAGATGGAGATTGTTTGCTGCTTTTGCCAATGATGGAAAATTGGTATAGCCCTAAAAGAACCCATTGACCCTACATAGCCAAGCTAAGTAAAGGGGTCTGCATGCCTTTCCCCACTAACCTTCTCTCTCCTATGCAGGGCTGGGGGTTTGGAAGAGAGAGGCTTTAAGGAAGCCCAAATAAAGTAGAGTTTAAAAATGAGTACAACAATGGTATGTAAGCTACTGTGGTTGTGACTATTTGTATCAATTGACATAGAAACTAACAGTTATCATCAGGAAGGAACTAAAAGTTTACATAAAAATTATAGCTAAGAAATATATGTATAAACTTTCTTGGGGATTTCCATTAATCCAGGACCATTCAGGCATTAAAGATAATGCATCTATTGTATGTTAAAACAAAATAAGGAACAGAAAAAAGAAACACTGTAAATAAAAGATAGAGAAGATACTGACAATTACTCATGAGGCAGATGCTACCTTATAGCAGGTTAACAAACTTTGCTTTGTAAAACGCTTGGAATCTGTGGAATCTGAGTGGTACCCATGTGTTTTAGGCAAAAAAAAAAAAAAAAAAAACAGATAAAATACCTCTCTTTCTGAGAGCCTCCAGCTGCTTTACGGTGCTAACACACATGGAAATATCCCAATTGTATAGTGGTTCAAAGACTTCATGCTTCCTACATGTAATTGTGTAGCTGGACTATGGTTCAGGAAATAGTAAATGGGCTTAGAACACTGAGTTATCTATTAAAGTAACTGCTGAAACAAAATGGCTCTGCTCAACTGAGTTTTACAAATTCATTGAGAAAAGAGAGGAAAAGGAACATATCTCATGTACAGTCAATCAAGGAAGAAAGCTCTGAATAAAAATTAATTTTTCTTCCTATCCAAATCTCCTAGACTCCACTAAGATGCCTGTATTACCAGAATCCCTAAGCCATTTTGCCTCTGTATTATATCTCTTTCTTTTAGCTTTGGTTAGAATGTATTACCCTTATCATGTTGTTATTAGTCATATAACTCTATGCAAATCCAAAGCTTCACTAACAAAGCTATATGATATATATATTTATTTATGAAATATATGATATATATATACATATATATATGTATATATATATATAACTTTTTTACTTGTTTATTTTTGTACAAGGTTTTATGGAGCCCATTCAGGACTCATACTTCCAATTGCTGGAAATACATGCCACGTGTAAACCATTGCCCAGACCAATGTGGATATATCTATTATCAGACTTTACCCAGCAGGGTATCAAAGCAGATGCTGAGACTCATAACCAAACTTTGGGCACAGTGCAGAGAATCATATGAAAGAAGGGGGAGTTAGTAAAACTTGGAGAGGATAGGCACTCCACAAGGAAAGCAACAGAATCAAAATATCTGGGCACAAGAG
Source organism: Rhombomys opimus (assembly GCA_010120015.1). Classification (NCBI taxonomy): domain Eukaryota; kingdom Metazoa; phylum Chordata; class Mammalia; order Rodentia; family Muridae; genus Rhombomys; species Rhombomys opimus. The sequence goes on from REGO01000817.1 coordinate 547,919, forward strand.
TCTTTTCTGAGTCTGATGTTCCAACCAGCATCCATTCATGAATATAACCTAGAACCCCTGCTCAGATATAGCCATTGCAGCTCAGTATCCAATTGGGTACTCTAGTAACAGGAACAGGGGCTGTGTCTGACATGAACTCAGTGACTGGCTCTTTGACGCCTCCCCCCCCCCCAAGGGAGAAGCAGCCTTGCCAGGGCACAGAGGAGGACATTGCAACCAGTCCCGATGAGATCTGATAAGCTAGGGTTAGATGGAAGGGGAGGAGAACCTCCCCTATCAATAGACTTGGAGAGGAGCATGGGAGGAGATGAGGGAGGTGGGGTGGGAGTGGGAGGGAAAGAGGGAGGGGTTTACAGCTGGGATATAAAGCGAATAAAATGTAATTAATGTAAAAAATAAAAATTTAATTTAAAAATTTTAATTTGGCAAACTTGTAGAAAAAGTCAATATACCTTCCAAGATTAATCCTCTTCATTTAATAGCTTTGTTCATAGCTTTGATCCTTTGGAATAATTTTTTTTTCCTTTTTACTTTGTGCCTGTATCTAACAAGCAAGATGGGGTAGATGAATGATTACATGAGTCAGGGCCAACCTTGAGTGCTGATATGTAAATTAATTAGGTAAACATTTAGATATTGGGACACGAGTTACAAATTATTCTAAACCTTAGGAAGGCTTTTTCTTCTTGCTATAGTTTTAGTTGTCAATTTAACTCAATCTAGAATGACATGGGAAGAGATGCTATCAATAATAACTTGGCCAATGAGCATATCTGAAGAAGATAACATCCCTTATGATGATTGAAGTGCAAAGACGTGACCACTGTGAGTGGCGCCATTCCATTCAGAGGGTATGCTGAATTCTATGGGTGAGAAGGTGATCTGAGCACAAACATGTACATATTGATCACTCTCTGTTCCTGATTATGGATATGATATGATCAACTCAAGTTTCTGCTGCTTTGATTTTCCAACTATGTTGGACTGTAACCTGGAACTATCAGCTAAGGTAAATCCTTTCTCCCCTGACTTGATTTTGTAAAGGTATTTTATCACAGCAAAAAAAAACAATGACTTTAAGAAAGAAATTGGTTCTGAGAAGTGGGTTATTGCTATGATAACTCTGACCGTGTGGCATCAAAGCATTTGAGAATATTGAGGGGAGGAAGAGTATGAAAATTTGGACCAGAAAAGTCATCAAAGGGCTGAAGAGATGGCTATGCAGTAAAGAGCACATACTGATCTTTCTAAAACCCATATTAGGTGATATATTGGTTAGGAAATCTATGTGTGTCCTGAGAAATGAAGTGAAGCTGGATTTAAAGACCTTGAGAAAGGCTGTACGTGTGCAGGTAGCAGAGCTGTAGTGCTGGAGCTGCCTAACCTATTTGGAGCCCAGCTGCGCTGAATTCGTTACAGCCCAGTACCAGTTGATCAGGGTGATACAACCTACAGAGTCCTGGACGCACTCAGATCTGTCATTAATTAGAAAAAATATCTTACACCCTTGCTCACAGGCATTCCACATGGAGGTATGTTTTCAGTCGAAGTTCCTCTTCCCAGACAACCATAGCCTGTTTCAAACTGAAAAATAAATAAATAAAAGCTAGCCATCACAACCTTAAGGAACTTCATCCAAGGACTGGAGTGTTTCTGTGGCTGTCTTGTAACAATACCACTATAGAAATTCTCGCCAGAAAGAATGGGTTCATTAGAACCAAGACAATCAATATAAATTTACACTGATATTCATAGATCTCCTTGCAAAAGGATGTCTTTGTTTTTTAACTGAATAATGGTCTATTGCTACTTTATGGCCATAGTTTTTCTTTATAGGATTAAGAAAGAAAGAAGTTTTTCTTCCAGGGATGCTGAATACAGATTTTTACTTTAATTTCTAAACTGCTTTTTAGGCTTAAAATTATAAACACATTATGTGTGTAAAATCCCTCAATAAGGAAAACAATAAAAATAATAAAATGATATATATCAGGCCATATTCATGGTTCAGTTATTCATGTAAAAAGCCATTTTTAAAAGTTCATCTTTATTTGTAATAACCAGAAGCTGGCAACATCCCAGATCTCCCTCAGTAGAGGAATAGATACAGAAATTGTGCTGCATTTGCACAATGGGATACTACTCAGCAATTAAAAACAAAGAAATCATGAAATTTGCAGGCAAATGGTGGGATCTGGAAAAGATCATCCTGGGTGAGGTATCCCAGAAGCAGAAAGACAAGACATGGTATATTCTCACTTATAATTGTATATTAGACGTCTAATATAGGATAATCATACTAAAATCTGTACACCTAAGGAAGCTAATAAGAAGGAGGACCCTGGGTAAGATGCTCAATCTTCATTCAGAAAGCCAAATGAGATGGACATTGGAAGAGAGAGAAAACAGGGAACAGGACAGGAGCCTATCACAGAGGGCCTCTGAAAGACTCCACCCAGCAGGATATCAAAACATATGGTGAGATTCATAACGAAACTTTGGGCAGAGTACCAGGAATCTTATGAAAGAAGGGAGAGATAGAAAGACATGGAGGGAACAAGAGCTCCACAAGGGGAGCAACAGAACCAAAAATCTGGGCACAAGGGTCTTTTCTGAGACTGATACTCCAAACAAGGACCATGCACAGAGATAACTTAGAACCCCTGGACAGAAGTAGCCCAAGGCAGTTCAGTGTCCACAGGGTTCTCCACTAATAGTACCAGGAACCATCTCTGACATGAACTCAGTGGCTGGCTCTTTAATCACCTCCACCCGAGGGAGCAGCCTTACCAGCCCACAGAGGAAGACGAGAAGCCAGTCCTGATGAGACCTGATAGACTAGGGTCAGATGGAAGCAGAGAAGGACCTCCCAAATTAGACTAGGAGAGGAGCATAGGAGAAGAGGGAGGGAAGGTGTAATTGGGAGGGAATGGGAGAGGGGCTACAGCTGGAATGCAAAGTGAATAAACTGTAATTAAACAAAATAAAGAATAAGAAAAGTTCATCTAATGAACTTATTTCTAATTTATTTTGAGTGAATTCTATTAATTATTCCCTTAAGATATTTTGTCATTATTAACCCACACACATAACAGGTACTAGTAAGCTTGTGGGAATATTCATAGAAATAATTTGTATGATAATTGAAACTTCTACCCAAAAACCATTTGTTGAAGGAGTGAAGACCAATAGAATATTAGATCTACAGATAATCAAATGCTGTAATTATTAGATATCCATTTAAAGCTCCAGATATTAATACATTTAACTATATGACAAGAGAAAATAACTTATAGAACAATATTAGGGGGATTTCAAATGGTCAAATACAGAGAATATGAGTTTGTGCCATACCCAAGGACAACTGGTATGTCTGTAACTCAAGCCTTAAACTTAACTTTCAGAAAACATTTTGAAAGAGAAATGAAAAAATTCATAAGAATCAGAGGTTCAGTATGCAAATTAATAAATAATTTCCCACAGACATGAAAAATGTACCTATGAATTCTCAACCAATATTATTGCCTAAGCAAGACCATCATAATGATAATAAATACCACATGGTTCTAGCCCAAGCTGAAATGCTACAGGAGAGAGGAAGAATTGAGCTCTTGTTCTTGATTCAGCTTTGGTAGGTGGAATCGATCAAGAAAATTGTCCATTTCATTTAGATTTTCAAATTTTGTGGCATACAGGCTTTTCAAGTAAGACCTAATGATTATTTGGGTTTCCTCAATGTTTGTTATTACATTCCCCTTTTCGTTTCTGATTTTGTTGATTCGGGTGGTGTCTCTCTGCCTTTTAGTTAGCTTGGCTAAGGGTTTGTCGATCTTGTTGATTTTCTCAAAGAACCTGCTCTTGGTTTCATTGATCCTTTGATTTGTTTCATTTGTTTCTAATTTATTGATTTTCACTCTGAGTTTGATTATTTCCAGCCACCTACTCCTCTTGGGTTTGTCTGCTTCTTCAAGGACATTTGAACAGCCATGTTTGTAACAGGTTTATTTGTAATAGCCAGAATCTGGAAACAACCCAGATATCCCTCAATTGAGGAATGGATACAGAAATTATGATATACTTACACAATGGAATACTACTCACCAATTAAAAACAAGGAAATCATAAAATTTGGAGGTAAATGGTGGTAACTAGAAAAGATCATCCTGAGTGAGTTATCCCAGAAGCAGAAATACACACATGGTATATACTCACTTATAAGTGGATGGATACTAGACATATAATATAGGATAATTATACTAAAATAGGTACATCTAAAGAAGCTAAGCAAGAAGGAGGACTTTGGGTAAGATGCTCAGTCCTCATTCAGAAAGGCAAATGGGATTGGACATCGGAAGAGGGCAAAAACAATGATCAAGACAGGAGCCTATCACAGAGGGCCTCTGAAAGACTCTACCCATTAGGGTATTAAAGCAGAGGCTGATACTCATAGCCAAACTTTGGGAAAAGTGCAGGAAATCTTATGAAAGAACGGGGAGATAGAAAGACCTGGATAGGACTGGAACACAGGAGGGAGAAAAACAAAACCAAAAAATCTGGGGAAAGGGGTCTTTTCTGAGACTGATACTCCACAGAGATAACCTAGCACCCCTGCACAGATGTAGCCCATGGCAGCTCAGTCTCCCTAGTAAGGGGAAGAGGTGCTGTCTCTAACATGAACTCAGTGGCTGGCTCTTTGATGACCTCCCCCTGATGGGTGGAGTTACCTTACCAGACCACAGAGGAAGACAATGTAGACAGTTCTCATGAGACCTGATAGGCTAGTGTCAGATGGAAGTAAAGGGGGACCTTCCCTATCAGTGTACTGGGGAAGGGGCATGGGAGAAGTAGAGGGAGGGAGCACAGAATTGGGAGGGGAAGAGGAAGGGTGTTACCCCTGCCTGGAATACAAAGTGAATAAATTGTAATAAGTAAATAAATAAAAGTGAAAAAAAAAGAAATGAGTTGCATGATAGATTGTTCAATCCTATGTAGTCAGCCCTGGACACATGAACATATGAGTGAAGCTAAACTGACTTAGTAGGTTAATTTAAATGTATTTATTCATCCATATATTTATGCATACATATATGCATATACATATTATAATACATATAGCTATCATAATAATAACTAAAAAAGACATAAGGAATTTGGGACAGGAAAAGCAGTCAGAAGGAGAAGAAAGGGTGTGAGTGATGTACATGCAGTACTTATATATGAAATTCTCCAAAAATAGCAGTAAAGAAAGGAAAATAGTAATGTAAAATGCATGAAAAATCTTGTAAGTATTATACCATATATTATTATATTATATACTATATATTACTAATATTGTATATTATATATTATCTATGTAAAGAAAAGTAGACATAATCATAGAGAAATATGTGTTCACAATCTTGGCTACAGAGATTTTAATATCATTTTCTTTTAATTACCTTAAAATAAATAAATATGAAGTCTGAAACAGATTTAAAACTAGTATGACATAGAACACTTCAAGAATACTCTCAACCAAACTGTTATAAGTTGTATTTATATGATATATACTTATTAAACATTATATATACATAATATATAATTGTATATATATATATATGTGTGTGTGTGTGTGTGTGTGTGTGTGTGTGTGTATGTATAAGGGAATCACTTACCAGATTAACTCTTATGTGAGAATTCAAAGGAGCCCCAGTAAATCTAAGACATAAAATTCATAGAAACTATTGTCTTTTAACAGCAAAATCGAGCAAAAATCATCAGTAAAGATAATAAGAAAATATCAAATTTAAACAATGTGATTTTAAGCAACCCACTGTCAGAGGACACATGAAAATATATAGAATTGCACACACACATACACACACAGACACACACACACACACACACACACACACACAAAGAAACTTTTCATACCATATTGTAAGATACAAACACACAGATCTTTTTTTAATGAAATTTTACCAGGCCACAGTAGAGGACAATGCAGCCACTTTTGATGTGAACTGATAGACTAAGATCAGAAAGGAGAGAGGAAAACCTCCCCTATCAGTGGACTTGGGGAGTGGCATGCATGCAGAAAGGGGAGGGAGGGTGGCATTGGGAGGGGGGAGGGAGGGGCTTATGGGGGGATACAAAATGAATAAAGTGTAATTAATAAAAAAATTTTAAAAAAGAATTAAGAAATATATGATGAATATATTTCAAAGGAAGCATTCCTTCAACATTAGTATCCCTACTCCTATATTTATTTATGTAATCAAGGATTATTTTGTCTATTAAACACAGTTCTAAGTTTTAAAAAAAATATTTTTATATTAATTACAGTTTAGTTACTTTGTACCCCAGCTGTAGCCCGCTCCCTCATTCCCTCCAAATCCCACCCTCCCTTCCTCATCTCCCCCCATGCCCCTCTCCAATACCACTGATAGGGGAGGTCCTCCTCCCGTTTCATCTGACCCTACCTTATCAGGTCTCATCAGGACTGGCTGAAATGTCCTCCTCTGTGGCCTAGAAAGGCTGCTCCTCCTTCAGGGATGGCTCCTTCAAAAAGCCAGCCACTGAGTTCATGTCAGAGATAGCCCCTGTTCCCCTTACTAGGGTATCCACTTGGATACTGAACTGCCATGGGCTACCTCTGAGCAGGGGTTCTAGGTTATATCCATGTATGGTCCCTGGTTGGAGAATCAGTCTCAGAAAAGACCCTTGTGCCCAGATATATTTGGTTCTTGTACAGCTCCTATCCTCTCCAGATCTTTATAACTCCCCCTTCTTTCATATGATTCCCTGCACTCTGCCCAAGGTTTGGTTATGAGTCTCAGCATCTGCTTTGACACACATCTAAGTAGTATCTTTCAGAGGCCCTCTGTGGTAGGCTCGTGTCCTGTTTCTTGTTTTTTCCTACTTCCAATGTCCATCCCATTTGTCTTTCTAAGTGAAGGTTGATTATCTTACCCTGGGTCCTCCTTCTTGTTTAGCTTCTTTAGGTGTACAGATTTTAGTATGTTTATCCTATCTTATAGGTTTAGTATCCACTTATAAGTGAGTATATACCGTGAAATGCAGAGATCTTACAGTTAAGTATCATTTCAAATTTGTAGAGAAGAATATGTGAAAAAAATAGCATAAAATCTCATCAACCAGAAATTTTCAAACTTGTATAAAACTGCTATTTTTGAGCCTCAAAAACTATTTTGGAAGAAAACATTAATAATTTGGACAGAAGTCAATTAAATATAAAGGAACATACAAAAAAGAGAAAAATGTGCCCCTGAAAAAGAATAACCAAATATGAAAACATTACCAAACCAGGTTATTAAACAAACTAGAAAAATATATGTATTATAAAAATAAGAGGAAAAAGTGATCACTACAATTTCTACAGATATAATCAATTTTAAATTATTTAACAGCCACTATGAAAAATTGTGTCTATTACTTGAAACATCAGACTAGAAGAAAAAATGCCCAGAAACAGATAAAATGTATGAAAATAGCAGGATAATAGAGATTTTCACCAATATTTTAGTTCTTAAAGAACTTGAGTCGAAATGAATGTATTTTCCAAAAAGGAATACTCCAAGACTTACTGTAGGTTTTTCTTCATATAAATTTGGTCTAAATAAGACAATATATAAATTCATTCAGAGAGTATAAAGGTAAGGATACTTACTGGTTCATGTTGCAAAGACAGCCTAATTCATACAAAAACCTGATAAAACATTGTATAGAGAGAAATGAACCACAGGCATAATGCATCCAAGAGTCTAGACAGAGTGAGATGGGAACAAAGAGTAATGTGGATGTGCTGACGGATAGAGCATAATACATCATGAACAAATTCATTTCAGTCCCGCAATGCAAAACAGAATTGCCATTAGAAGTCAGCCAGCAGAATTCACCACTAACAAATAGTAAAAAACCTTTAGCAGTGATCAATTCATTAGATGAAGAAGGTGTTCATTATTCCGCAAAAGGCAGCAAACTATGAGAAGTGGGCACTGCCAATTCCTGAGAGAAAAACATCTCTCCAGAACATTGAGTGTGTTTCCAATCCAAAACACATCAATCCTTTACATGCAAATCATTTTATCAAAGATAGGTTCAGATGCATTAAATATATATTTACACACATATGTGCACATATAGGTAGATGTTAATATATTAGAATATACTGAAAAAAATACTCTTAATACCTTGGAGCTAGGTTTAGATTTATTTTACTAAGATATACAAACTATAAAGGAAAAGAGTTAGTAATTGAACTACCAAAGTATTTTACATTCTGTTTTTAGAAAGCATTTTGTAAACTTACAAAGCAGGCCACAGAATGTGTTTTAATGCATGTGACCAACAAAGACTGTCTTATAGGAAAATACTGGTGATAAATAAGGAGTACCAAATAACTCTGATTTCAAAAGAGAAAATGGTAAAAGGCAGTTACAGAATAAAATCAAATTGCTATTAACGAAAGATAGAGGGCAATGACCATAAAAAGCAAATATTACCTCTAGAATGGCTAAATAAGCAACAGCAACAGACATATGTGTGACCTGGATACTGAGCTTCTATACTGAGGAGAAATTCAATTTGTTACAATATCTTTTGGAAACTGTCCATCAAATTTAAATATGAAATCATATCATGATTAAACAATTGGATTCTCATGTGCACATACAATAAAAGCCATATGAATTATGACCAAATGTTAAAAAAATTCAAGGCGACATTTCTAGTAGTCAAAAGCTAAACAGTTCTTCTGCAATAGAGTTGGTAAAACAGGATAATATCCAATAGTCAGAATCAATGCACAACACTCATGACCTCTGTGAAAACAATATAAATTTAAACACTCTAGACACAAAAGCATCCAATGACGTGATGTACATCCTCAATTTAATGTATGACATGAAGGCAGAAAATCGAGTTACCCTGGAGAGAGCATATAAGTCTAGCAGCTGGGAAGGCTTCTGGGAGACAGCAATATTCTAATCTGTAATCCTGATGGTGAATAAGAAGGCGTCTACACATTGATTGTGAGTCTAGACTTTTTGCAACTGTGTCTATTTTCATTGAAACTAATATAACTTGAGTTTGATAACTTCAGTGTCGAGGAACGATATGAAAATAGAACAAAATCGATTGTTATTTTTAGACAGAGACTTATTGTGTGGCCAAGGATGGTCACCCACCTACCTTAGATTCCTAAGTGTTAGAATAAAGGTATGGGCGTTAGTCACAACATGTGGATTCTTAGCTATTTAAGTGATTCTGCCTTGGGGTGTACTACCTGCCCCTTCTCTTATTTTCTTTCTTATGGCAGGTCTGGCTTCATATAGAGCACTTGGTCTTCATGTCACTGTATAACTCAGGATGCCCTAGCGTTTACTCTCTAGTAGGCTGGCCTCACACACTTCTTTTGTCAAATTTTCCATGCCTGGGATCATAGAAATGGCACCATTATGCTTTGCTAAAACAGACTCTTAAAAGAATACATGATGAAAACCAGCAAAACAATTCTTCATTGATTTGTGTTAATCCAGATTTGTGAATATACTCTGTTACTTAGTTTATCCTAAAATTTGGGAAGTGGTAAGTGGCAATCACACAGGATATGAGAAATGAGAAAATTATAAACAAAACAATATTCTCAGTGATCAAAGTATTTTTGTTGTTGTTGTTAATTATTTTTTTAATTTTTATTTTTTTAATATTCATCATAGGTTATTTACTTTGTATCCCAGCTGTAGCCCACTCCCTCATTCCTTCCCAATCCCACCCTGCCTCCCTCATCTCATCCCTGTCCCTTTCCAAGCCCACTGCTAGGGGAGGTCCTCCTCCCCTTCCATCTGACTGACCCTAGCTTATCAGGTCTCATCAGGACTGGCTGCAATGTCCTACATTAAATTGAGGATGTACATCACGTCATTGGATGCTTTTGTGTCTAGAGTGTTTCAATTTATATTGTTTTCACAGAGGTCATGAGTGTTGTGCATTGATTCTGACTATTGGATATTATCCTGTTTTACCAACTCTATTGCAGAAGAATTGTTTAGCTTTTGACTACTAAAAATGTCCTCCTCTGTGGCCTAGCAAGGCTGTTCCTCCCTCGGGGGCAGGGGAAGGTAAAGAAGCCAGTCCTTGAGTTCATGTCAGAAATAGTTCCTGTTCCCCTTACTAGGGAACTCACTTGGATACTCAACTACCATGGGCTACATCTGAGCAGGGGTTCTAGGTTATATCCAAACATGGTCCTTGGTTGGAGAAACAGTCTCATAGAGGACCTCCACGCCCTGATATATTTTGTCCTTGTGGAGCTCCTATCCTCTGTGATCAAAGGTTTTGACTTCAATATTTTAATAGTTGTCTTTAGTATATATAAACTGGAATCTTCACTGAATTCAAAACAGTACATACCCTCCTAGGCACAAACACATTTAGCCATATCTTCAGTTCTCTGGAAACAAGCACGTGGCAAGATCCGGCCTGAGCTACACAGTGTTAATAAAAAGCATTTGTGACAACAAAGGGAACAGAATATTGGGAAAAATTCTTGGTCAACTCAGTGTGGAGCCGATGTCCATCTATAATCTCCTTTGGACAGAAATGGCAGAGGCCTTAGTCCTTAGCCTTCTTTGGCAAAGGATCTGGGTCACCTGGGAAGTGAATGCTTTTGCTTCTGACAGCATTCTGAAGTGAAGGCTTCTCACTAAGGGGCTAACACCTGGAGGATGTCTTCTAACCTTACCTGACTCACCCAGGTAGAGGATGAAGATTGCTCAGAGGAGTGCATCTACATGTTTGACAGCACTATGAAAAAAAACCTGGGGCAGAGAGCAAAGCATTCCTATAATGATCATGCCAAATGCTCATGAAAGCTTTTCATATAAGAACTTCCTATCTTTGTCCTAGAGGGGGGAAAAATGTGGGGCGAGAAGAGATGAGGGCTGTTTTCATCTGAATAGATTTAGGTAGTAAAGTTTTTTATTTAATCTATATTCCTCAAAGATAATCAGAAACAAATGACTGCAAGTAGATAAATGATAGATAGAAAGATACATGATAGATGGTAGGTAGATGATAGATAGATAGATAGATAGATAGATAGATAGATAGATAGATAGATAGACAGATAGATAGACAGATAGATGATAGATAGATAGATAGATAGATAGATAGATAGATAGATAGATAGATAGCTGTGTGTGTGTGTGTGTGTGTGTGTGTGTGTGTGCAACTAAGCAATTTAAGTTAGATAACTTGTGAAATGGTAAGAGTCCCATCTGAAAAGTGTCTGTCCAGGCAAAGCTGGAAAGCCACATTTTGAAAATAATAAAGAAACTTCAAGCACCATATGGAGGACAGAACTACTCAGAGGGCCCAACCTCTCCTCTATGAAGTGAGCAGCATCCTTCTCCTCAAGTTCCTAGAGCCAAAAATTATTTTATGAAATACCTTAAACTATGAGCCAAAATAAATTCTCCCTCCTTTAATAGCAACATCAAAATTCTATAACATCCATGACTAGAAAAAAAAAGATTCTATCAGCACCAGACAATGTAAAACAGAAAGACTACTCTCACTGGAGATGAAAAATCTGAACTACACATGGTTCAATTTACAGAATGTCCCAGTGGGGAACAAAACAGATCTATACAGCATGTGATGGAATCAATGGGAAAAGCACATGGATGTGTGCATGAGTGAGCATGCACGCTTACACACATCCACTCAAAGGTTTTATAAGTGGCCATGAAGCTGCACATTGAAATCATAGTTGATCACATTTGCATAGAAGTAAGTAGGTTACTTATAACTTGAAAATCTATTAAAAGAAAAACTTGAAGGACTAGAGAGAAACTTGACAGACCATTCCTGTGAAAACAGCAAATCCTGCAGTCTCAACACTCATTTTACTAAACATGCCCCTTCTGTGTTAATTATTTTAGCTGACAGTGTGGCAAACCTGTATGCTTTCGTTTTCTCTGTATAGATTAGATCCAACGTGGTTCATCTGCACAAAACAACATGCATCTCTGAAAAATGTCTACTCCTTTAAATTGCCATCCCCTCAGTACCACAGCTCTGCATTTTGAGCTCAGGATTCAAGTGTCTCTCTAGGCTTGGAAGTGTCTAGCACATGCTTCCAGGATTGTCTCACAGTCACTCTTTCCAAAGATGAGGAGAGCAAATGCTTTCTGCTCTGCTAATATGTAAATTTAGCTGTACTACATTGAGAGCTCTGGAGTAAAAAGTTGTCATAACCAGTGGGGAACTTGAAATCGGCCTAAAGACTGCTTTTGGCCTTGACATAAAAATAAATTGTTAAAATAAAATTGCACTTCTCTGCCTGTGTTAAAAATTCACTGCCGCACATCCTGGTAGGTTTAGCTTCCCTCCTGACACATTGCACCACTGAGCTGGACTTGTGTCCCCTGTTTCTTTAGGTGTACTGGGACTGATACATTTATCTCGTCTTGCTGCCTGTGAGGACCTGATGCATTAAGAAAAAGATTAACCTGCAGGCATGATGGAGACTGACACTATTACACTAGGTATTCGCTTCTTGAAACATTACCTTTTAAGGTGAAGCAAACCAGATAAAAATGAAATCTGTGTTACATAAGCAGTGTCCTCCATTTGCTAGAGGACTGAAAAGCTTGTAAAGCCTCATATCACAGATCATGTAAGGCTATGTAGATTTTCTACTTAATTCATAACTTTAGGTATTAGATTCAAGGTACCCAGTAGTAGAAAGGAGCTTCAAAATGACTCAGGAAAACAACACTACCAAAACTGCTGTATATGGCAGACTAAAATTTAAAATTTTACTTCTCAAAATGAATTAGAAAGAAATTCTCCCATGTATTTTTCTGGATTTCTACTTTTGGTTACTTTTAGAGATACAGTTTAATATTGCTCTCTCTATATATCTATGTCTATATGCAGACAGATATAAAAAGATTATATATAAATATATAATATTTGTAATAAATATATAAAAATAAATATATACATATATATAGACTAAGACTAGATGTAAAGGCTTACCAGAGATGGACAGTCGTTCCTTGACCTGTAGTACCTGATATTTTTATGATTTAAAATAGGTTGTTCTCCCATACAATTCCTCCCAAGCACAGTTTCCCCTCCCTCCACCTCTCCAAGCTCCCCAGCCACCACCCTTCTCTCCCTCAGCCCCTCCCCTTCATTTCCTCTTCAGAAAGAGCAGGTCTCTCTAAGAGGAAACAACCCAACAGGGCGAAACCTATTTGAGGGTTTCCACCTTGTCTTACTGTAGTAGTTAATCTTTCATGTTACAAGCGTAGCTTGATCAGACTGCTGAGTCACACTTCAAAATCATGCAGTTTGAAAATGACACATAGCTAGTGAGAAAGCAAATGGACTCTTGTGCATTCTATACCTGCAGACTTTTTTGGCTTGTAGGTTAGCAGATTCACACAGCAGTGGTCCAACACAGTGTGCACATTGGAATCACGTGGGGACTTGGAGAAAATGCTCCTATCCCAGCTCCTCTCCAAGAATGCGGGCACTGCTGGTGTGGGTTGGTGATCGAGACTAAGCATTCTAAGCTCTCTGCTTGGCTCCCATGTGTGAACAAAGTAAGAACCATGTCTTAGTTGTCTAACGGACGTATGCTACGTTGGAAAGATAGGTAAAGAAATATCACTATGTAAAGGAAGTATTCTGGCATAAGTCTATAAATGTTAAAAGTCAGAGCTGTTTTTTGACTTGAGGAACAGGATAGTCATTTTGCGCTCTGCCTAAACTTCGGTACTGTTAGAAGTGATATAAAATATCTGCACAGATATCAAAGTGACACAGCATAGGCATAATGGCAAATCCCAATGTTGTCCCAGTAGAGAGACCGAGAAAAGGAGTGCTTACAAGGCTCAGAGGTGGAAATATGAACCTGGATTACTAATATTTCTGCTGCTTAAAGAAAGCTCAAAATGAGTTTTTCTTGGTATATATCTTGAGCATGAAGTCTGACTCTACCTGGTGAGTTCTTACTGTGAACTAAGGCCTTTCCTAAAAACATTATAAGATTTATCCTTTTTCTCATTTGACAGCTGAGGAATCAGAGAAACACAGACATTAAGAACATTATTTAAAGCTGAGCGGTGGCAGCACACACCTATAATCTCAGCATTGGGGCGACAGTGGCAGGAGGATCTCTGTGAGTTCAAGGCCATCCTGGTCTACAGAGTGAGTTTCAGGACAGCCAAGGCTACACAGAGAAACCCTGTCTCAAGAAAACAAACAAAAAAACATTATCTAAGGTTACCCACTTTTAACAATGAAACTGTTTTAACAATTAAACTACTTTAGTTCCACCATAGCAGTGAGAGAGACAGCATTTCCAAGTGCTAAACCTTGTTGCTTTTCAAGCTCAACCTCATCCTGACACTTTTGACACTCAATGATCCAATGTGTGTAAATGTACACGAGGTTACGAGGAAAGGACTATCCTTTTGAACAAGGGATTGCTTAAAGAACTATTTAGAAAGGAAGTTTAAAATTTTGAAACTGCGTGGTCTTTATAACAAAAATATATTAGCAATTTTTGTTTTTCACCAATGAAAATTATTTTTAAATAAATATTTTATGTTTTTGAAATTTCATAGGCTGGAGTTGGTCCATCCCATGTTAAAGTAATAATTAAGATGATTGTCTGGCTGGAAGCTTGTGGATAAAGCAGTTCATAAAACTGAAAAAACCCTGACAAACTGTACCTGCAGGCATCCTGGGACAGAGGAAATCCTGGTGGAAGAGGGAATATTGGAGAGTCTTCTTAGGGTTCCATGTTCACAGCATACCCAACCAAGTTTTGTCTTTATTTCACTGCACCAGGTTTCTATATTTCTGAGAGTTTGATTGGCGGTGTTTCAGGTGATTTGTCTCCAGAACAGCCAGGAGACATGCTACACCTCGATCGTCAGTTTCCAATAGCAACTTGAAACAAGAGGAATTATTTCTGCAAATGAATACCAAAGAGGGAAAAAAATAAAACAATAATGACACGTAGTGGCCAATAAATTTCTATTGCTATCAAAATAAAGAAATATGATTACTTTGAAAAGAAATTAAGAGTCTGCCTGTTGATCAATAACACTTATTATCTGCTAATAAAGGAAATATTTTAAAGCATGTAAAATAAAACAATTTATCAAATGAAATGACTCTGAAAATACTGTGGAAGGAAACAATGCGCAATTTTTCCTTAAAATTGCTACAAGGACAATCACCACGCATCAGCAAGCTCATTCATCCTCCCCTAAAATATACACTCTCTGTTACATTATACTTTCAGAACAAGGTCTGTCCTTCCCTGGATAATTAAGTGTAGAGCTGATTAACTCCAATGCTTCCATCATTAAAAATTGATTTAACATTGGACTGCAGGATGGTTCAGCAGGAATAGGCACCTACTATGAAGCCAGATGATCTGAATTTGATCCATGGAATCTCATTGTGGAAGGACAGAACTCAGTCTCACAAGTTGTCTTTTACCTCAGTATGTGTGGTGTGAAATGCAAACCAACAAAAATCCACACACACACACACAAATGAAATAACCAAATTAATTGAATTTATAAAATTGCATATTTAACATGAGTTCGTAAATAGCTATTGTAATTTGGCTAAGCTAAAATTTGAGACCACTTGGGTTGCTTTCTCTTGACTGACCGATTCCCTCCTGAAGTTGGGGTCATGTTATTCAAGCTGAATAAGACAAGGATCTCTCCATAGATTCCCAGCTAGGCACAAGCATTCACTGACAATATCACCCCCTTTTACCAGTTTTATTTTATCTTCTTGCTGAAGAACCTCAAGCTTTGCATCACCTCAAATTCGAATCCTTAGTCATTGTCTGGTTTTCCAAAGGGTCATCTTCTTACCAGTCCACACAAAGTATAACCCATGTACGTCATGATAGTGAGCCTGTTCCTTCAAAGGAGATGTTTTACCAAGTGTTGGTCCTCACATATGAGCATATTTCCATTTAACTCAAATTTCCAAACATCCTTAAAGATACATGGTCTCCTCTTTCTAACTCCCTCTTCTCGTAAGCTGCCTTGTTTTGTATTAAATCATGTCGTGTGTCAATCAACTATTCAGGTATGCATAATTCTCTAGAAACCTAATATCTTATGCACTAAAATCAGCTAGTTAAAGAAGAACCTCAAGTCACCACCAGGTACACACACCCCAAGGACCATCTGGGTCACCCTAAGTTAGTATGGTTTGTTCAAATATCACTACATTTTATTAGCAATTTTATAATTGTTTATTTATCTGTCTCTTTTTTACACTATAAGCAGCTAAGTGGTGTTGACTCTTGGTAAACAATTATCACCGTTAATTTAATAAAGATTCATTGAATACCTACTATGTTGAAGAATTAACTGAACTAAGTAGTAATGAAAACTACAATTGGCTTCTGCTATTATAGCTCCTGGGGCCTGCAGTTTTGTAGAAGACTGACAAAGAAGAGACTGTATGAATGAGTGATGAATACAGCGCCAGCAAAGCACAGGATAGTATTGGAACATATTTATCCCTCAGACTCATCCTGTAAGACAGATTTCTCACTGTACAGATGAAGAAATGGGAAAGCTAGGATGTCTAATTTCCCTCAAATCACTCAGCCTATACAATGGTCCTATACCCAATCCCAAACCCTGCAGGACTCCAGAACTCAAAGCTCATCTATCATGTCAAGATTTTTTTTCTTCCAGGGGAAAATGAAAATAGGTACAATCACCTGTGAAACTTGGGTGAGGAAAAGTGATGGTCTAACATTTACCCCCAGGAAGGCACAGGTAAAGTCCCAGCAAAACAAACAAACAAACAACAGCAACAAAAAATAATACAGGTAACAAATAAAAGTGTAACTTAAAAACTTTAAGAGATTGGTCATGGATACACAAAGAACATCAGATACAGTATTTAAAAAAAATCAGTAAATACTCCATGAAAGGGTAGCCAAATAAATATAGATATGAAATAAGGCTTTTCATATTTCTTCTCTAAAGAGAGCCTGAAGATCACTAATAATATTTTGGAGCATTTAAAAATGTACAAAACCAAAGACTGCACTTTGTGTGATGTTTTTTATATTTTATTGCACCATATTACACACAAGGTAATTTGATTATAAAATATCATTTAAACTCTTAGTCATGATTTCATCTTTCCTACAAAATAGCTTATGGATAGAAATTCCAATTCACAAAAGTTTGGAAACACTATTGCTAAAAGAGGAAACTATTGACTTGATCTGCACTAATATTACTATAGATTGATACTTGGAAATTTTCTAAGTGGGTTAGTACTTCTGTCTGAGGGACAAATCAGAATGCATTCCTACACACATTTGAAAATATTTAAATGTAAATCAGCCCAAGGAAGGAGGTCTTAAATTAAATTAGCAGTCAAAAAAAAAAAGAAAAAGAAAGAAAGAAAAAAAAAAAGAAGAAAAGGGTGGATTTCACTAACAATAAACCTTCCAAGATCACTCTTCCAAATCATTTCGTAAATAATCACAAGATTAATTATTGTTAGAGCTATATTACAGGCTTCAGGGAAAAGCACTTGTCAATCTTGCTTGCATTAATAAAGAAGAAGAAACAAAGGAAAGTACAATTGTTCAACTGAAATTTTTGCACTCTCTACACCAAGGTCCTCATCCCAAGGTGTTCACCATGTGACACTACATTATGAAAATGACTATGACTTTAAAAAGGAAAAGCATATTACCTTCCTAGTAAGTGCACATTACTTTCCAAATTCAATTTTCTATCCCCCTCGTTGGTAGAGGTACACTGGCATCAGTTCTCGATGTAGGATACAATTTATCTTATGCTCTCTGAGGTGACTGATACATTTGCTCATATGAAACCAGATGAAAGAGATTGGACGGTGTGCTCAATAGCCAGTCACCTACAAGGCACTTTGATTAATGATGATGCTTCCACCTTTGTTCTTTTCCATTCATAGTCCACACTTGGATGATCAAGTCCAATGCCAGGATCTACTGCTCTCTCAGATATACTTTCTTATGGCTGGAGGATCGTCTTTAATCATAGTCTGTTAGAATATCCGTTTAGAAATTTGAACACGCTGAAGGTTCTATAAAAAATGTTATGGAGGTGAAACTTACTAGTTTTCCCCAAAATTGCATGTTGGCTTACTTCTCCAGTTACATTTTATCAAACAACAGTCTAGCCTATGGCTTTATGGCCTAAATAAGTATTTATGGAAATAAGCCTGTAAGTTTAGCATATTAAACACAGGTCTATGGCAGACACTGCATTTTCTTTTTCTTTCTGCATGCCCTATACTTCTGGTAATTGATTAGGACCCTGCTATTTCAATCATGAAAATTTAAGGACAAAGAAACCTTTTCCCTGGAATAAAATATGTACTGTACCAAGCATGAATATTTAAAGACAAAGAAAACTTTAACTCAGTATAAAATATGAACAAACTACTCATAATCATGTCTAATACATTTTCCCCCTTGGCATTCAATTTCCACAATCTATTTACCGGTAAGTTCAGTCCAGTCTGGATTCTGGCACCAAGCTACCGAAACTGCTTTTGTTAAAAGCACCACTTAATATTCCTCAATTCGGTATTCAGTCCTTCTGCTCCCCTTGTGGAATTCACAGAAGAACTTAGTACAGGCATCTGGTCTTTCTTGGAAAATCTCTTTACTTTTGAGACGTAAGAGTCTACTGATTCTCCTCCATCTTCTCAGAGCCATCCTCCTGTTACCTCTGTCAAAAGCTCCTCTTCTCCAGTCCCTGAATATGACATCCTTTGGGGCTCAATTAAGACACTTTCTACTTCATTCTCTATTCTTAAGTCATCTCGTCTATCCCTGAGTCTGTGATTTCCATTTCTATGTGTTCTGTGTTGCAATCTCAGTGAAGCACATCTTTCCCTAGCCAACCAGTGATGCAAATCAGAATCCTTAGTGTCTACCTCCATACCTGAATCATCCCCACCTGGCAGTTGTGATTACTTAGTTGATCCTGATGTTAAATATTAAGTATATTTTAACTATACCCACTTTTTGTATCCCAGCCAGTTCAAGCCATTATCACATCTCATGTATATTTCTGCAGCTTTGGGATGATTTTCTGCTGTATCTTGTTCTGTTTATTTGGTTACATAAAGAGAATTTTAGTTTCATTTTTATAGCAGAGAAATAACTATACTTTTAAAAGTGCATTATATTATCTCAATGCTCAGAACTTTTATTCATACTTGTATTCCATACTTTAGTCATACTTCTTCTTTAATTAATTTACTTTTTATATTTTTACACACTTTACAGCCTGGTTGTAGCTCTCCTCCCTCTTCTCCTCCCAGTCCCAACCTTACAGTACCTCCCACATGTCCTCACACCCTCATCTTCAGAAAAGAGGAGTCGCCCTATGGGTACCAACCCACTCTGATACATCAAGTAGCAGAAGGACTAGGCATACCTTCTCCCACTGAAGCCAGACAAGGCAGCTCAGCTATGAGAAAGGGATCCAAAGGTAGGCAACAAAGTCCGAGACAGCCCCTGTTACAATTGTTAGGGGACCATGAAGACCAAGCTACACATCTGCTACATATGTATATATGTAGGGTACCTACCTAGATCCAGCCCATGCATGCTCTTTGATTGGTGGTTCAGTCTCTGTGAGCTCCCATGGACCCAGATTAGTTCACTCTGTAGTTCTTCTTGTGCTGTCCTTGACCCCTCTGCCTCACTCTATCCTTCCCTCTACTCTTCCCCAAAACTCCACCAGTTCCACCTATCGTTTGGCAGTGGGTCTCTGCATCTGTTTCCATCAGCTGCTGGATGAAGCCTCTCAGAAGACAGATATGTTAAGCTCCTGTCTGCAAGCATAGCAGAGTATCATTAATAGTGTCAGGGGTTGGCTCTATCCCATGGGGTAGGTCTCAGGCAGCGCCAGTGATTAGTTGGCGTTCCCCTCAGTCTCTCCTCCATCTTTTTCCCTGCATTAGGACCAATTTTGGATCGAGGTTTTGTGGAAGACTCCCCTGGAAGTCTGCATGGCTATAGAAAATGGCTACCTCAGGCTTTTTCCCTGTTAGTAGAAGTCTCAGCTAGGGTCACCACCATAGACTCCCAGAAGCCTCGCTGAAATCCCAGGGATTTCCCCCGCCCCTGCAGATTTCAGTTCTCTCTCCCAGCCTTCCTTCTCCCCACTCCTGAGCCTTACCCCTGTTTTCCTCCCCATCTTTCGCTCATTCAGTTTCTTTCCTCCACCTACTTCACATGTCTATTTTATTTCCCCTTCTGAGTGAAATTCAACCATCTTCTCTTGGGCATTCCTTGTTACTTGGCATCTTTGGGCCTGTGAATTATAATATGGTTATCCTGAACGTTATGGCTAATATCCACTTATAAATGAGTACGTACCACATTTGTCTTTCTGGGTGTGGGTTACCTCAGTCAGAACATTTTCTAGTTCCATCAGTTTATCTGCAAATTGCATGATATCTTTGTGTTTAATTGTTGAGTGGTATTCCATTGTGCCAATGTACCATATTTTCTTTACACATTCTTTGGTTGAGGGACACATAAGTTGTTTCCAGTTTCTGGCTATTATGAGTAAAGCTGCTACGAACATAGCTGAGTAAGTATCCTTGTGGTATGCTTGAGCATCTTTTGGGTCTACAGACATAGTTCTTGACACATGGTACATACTAAGTTAATCAATGAAAGTAAACATATAAAGAATTTTAAGGCTTCAAAATATTTTTTCTAATGTGTTTAAATTAATTCCAGAGCTCTCATTCTAATAAAAGCAGTTTCATTTCCTGAGCATGTAAAAACAAGCCACATAGGAATATAACAAGCAAGATCCTTTCCTAGACTCCAAGAGTTAAACTAAGAAAAAAGGAAGAAAAAGAAAAAAAAACAGGAGATGAGTAAATGCCACTCTAAGAGGAGGATGGAGAGCAGCTGCATGTTCATTCAACTCGCACTCTTGCTGGAAGACAGCCCATAATGGATCCATTTGTCCTGCTGTGACTGGGGAACATAAAACCCATCTGAAGCACAGGGTTACAGGAAGATTGATTTACTACCCATAACAACCCCTATCAGCTCAAGCTAGGGGAGAAAAACAAGCTGAGAACATGCTAAGCAAAACCATTTTTCCTTCAATCCCTTTTTTGTTTCCATATGGCATGACCTGTGTGGGAAAACATAACTCACTGAGCACAACCACTGCGTGAACACTTAACACCCATTGCACGAGCCCATCCCCTGCTAATTGTTGTCAGTGCCAGTAATGTTTTCTTTTGTGTGTTCCATTCTTCATAAATCCCTTTGTAGCTACCTTTTAACTTGTGTTTCCCCAATTCCCCACAGCAAAGATTTAATCTCATGGGGTTTATTATTTCCAGCAACTGGAAAATTGTATGATATATTATAAAATTCCATAAAATGTTTCTATTAGCATTAATTAGGTAATCTTGTTCAGACCTTTCAGCCAGAAGGAACTTCTTATGGTACACAACCCTTTTAGATAAAATGAGAACAAACAAAACAAAATCTTGTCTTCTCTGCAAGTATAGTAAGGAGAATAGTCTAAATGTGAGTTATTTTCTTTATGATAGGAAAAAAAAGAGATCCACACAATCTTATAAGTTGAAACTTTGGAAGCATTAGTAAGAGATGAACTTGGGAAGTGTTTATAAAGCTGTACTTTTCATTAAAAGTGTCTAACTTTTTGGTAATGTATTTTCTGATTATAAAAGTAAAAAAATGATTTAAGCATAAAACTTAAAGAGTAAAACTTCTAAAAGAAAACAGAAGAGGTAATCTTTAAGACTTTAGCTGACAGATTTATTAGATCACAAAAGCAGTAACTGTTAAAAGAAAAGAAAGGAAAAAAAGGAAAGAAAAAACTAAGCATCCCTGTGATCTCACCACTTAGGAATATAAGGAAGTGTGACTTTGAAACAAGCCTTGGCTATGTAGTGAAAGCTTGTCAAGGAAAAGGGAAAGAGGAAGAGGAGGGGAAGTGAAATGGGAGAGCAAGTAGGATGAGAGGGATGCCAGAGGAGTTGGGGGAAAAGAAGGAAAAAGAAGGAACATAAGGGAGAGAGCAGAAAGAGGAGAGGACTGGAAGGGAAGGAAGGAGGAAGGGAGAAAATAAAAGGGGAAAGAAGTAAGACTAAAGAAGAAAGAAAAGAGATTACTACTTATCAAATCATTGTAAATACTAGCTTTGCTCAGATATGATGTAGCTATTCCAGAGGCTGGGGCTGCATGATTTCTAGAACCCAAGAATTAAAAACAGCCTAGACATATCAAAATTCAATCTCAAAATAAATAAAATGTAAATAAATAAATTGTTCGATTCTTTAAGCTCCTATTGTAAAAATAAAGCAAGCTGTGGAAATGGAGAAAATGTTTCAACACATGCACAGTTGAACAAATCAAAGGTCTGGGCAACTTAATAAAAAAAACAAACCAGCAGTTTTAAAGTGGGAAAATTATTTCAACAGATAAATCACGAAAAGTCTATCACACATGGGTGTGATGGTTACTTTTCATTCTGAACTTAATGGAATTAGAGTAACCATGGAAACAAACCTCTGAATATATCTTTGAGGAATTATCTAAATTCAATAGAGTCTATTTTGGTATTAAAACAGCATTTAGAAAGACCAGCCCTAAATATGGACAATGTCATTCAATGGGCTAGTGTCTTAGGATAAATAAAAATGCAAGAGTGAGCTGGACACAAGTATTTATTGTTCTCATTGAGTGACTATGGATGGAGCCAGACTACTTGTCTGGTTAAAAGTTTAATATCTGCCTGCAAATTTCATGATTTCCTTGTTTTTAATTCTGAGTAATACTCCATTGTGTAAATGTACCACAATTTCAGTATCCATTCTTCAGTTGGGGGACATCTGGGTTGTTGCCAGGTTCTAGATATTACAAATAAAGCTGCTACAAACATGGTTGAGCAAATGTCCTTGTTTTGTACTTGAGCATCTTTTGGATATATGCCTAGGAGTGGTACATCTGGATCTTGAGGTAACACTATTCCTAATTGTTTGAGAAATGCCAGATGGATTTCCAAAGTGGTTGTACAAGTTTACATTCCCACCAGCAATGGAGGAGTTCCTCTTTCTCCACATCCTCTCCAGCATGTTTTGGCACTTGACTTTTTGATCTTAGCCATTCTGCAGGGAAATGATGGGATGTAGAAAAGATCATCCTGAGTGAGGTATCCCAGAAGCAGAAATACACAAACGGTATATACTCACTTATAAGTGGATATTAGACATATAAGACATATAGGATAAATATACTAAAATCTGTACACCTAAAGAAGCTAAGCAAGAAGGAGGACCCTGGGTAAGATGATCAATCCTCACTCAGAAAGATAAATGGTATGGACATTGGAAGAGAGAGAAAATAGGAATCAGGACAGGAGCCTAACACAGAGGGCCTCTGAAAGACTCTACCCAGCAGTGTATCAAAGCAGATGCAGAGACTCATAACCAAACTTTGGGCAGAGTGAAGGGAATCTTATGAAAGAAGGGGGAGATAGTAAGACCAGAAGGGGACAGGAGCTCCACAAGAAGAACATCAAAACCAAAACATTTGGGCACAGGGCTCTTTTCTGAGACTGATACTCCAACCAAGGACCAGGCATGGAGATAACCTAGAACCCCTGCACAGATGTAGCCCATGGCAGTTCAGTGTCCAAGTGGGTTCTGGGATACAAAGTGAATAAACTGTTCTTAATAAAACTAAAATTGAATTTTCTTAAAAAGTTGACCATCAACAAATGGAAAACTTGTGTTCTGAAGTAGAACAAGAGGTAAGGTGACCCGAAGGCAAGATCCTACCCATAGAAGTTTCCGTCGTATGTTAGTACAACTCAGTTTGAAAGAAGAAAACCTAAATCAAGGTTGCTATTTAAGATGTTTTTGCTGAGAAACAACAGACTAGTAAAGTACTTTCAGTGTCAGCCCACAGTCCTCTATGCAAATGTGGTTCATGGGTCTAGGCTCCCTTCCAACCTGGTAATATAAACGAGAAGCCTTGTCCACCTGGTACTGTTTATGCAGGCATAAAATATGCAGGGGGCAGGGTTATGAGTCTTGCACCATGATTCCGGAAACAGCCCTCCCACCCCCAGTAAGAGCAGGAAATATATGCCAGGGTTAGAGTCCCTACAAGGAGGTCCTGAGAGGTCACTGTATGAAATTCTGTGATCCTCTTGTTGTTATGATCTTTCTGCATCCTCTTCCCTAGTGTTTCCCAAATCTTAAACAACACAATGTATTATATATGTGAGTATATATATAATATATATTATTATATGTAATTAATAATATATATTATATATTATATATATGTTAGAACTGGGTTCCATATCTTTCCATTTTGATTGTTTGTGGTTTTTCATGGTTGTCTCTGTCTTTTGCAAAATTAGTTTTTGCAGAGATTGAGTTCCTTAATGACAGGTGAAGAATTCACTTATCTGTGGGTATAAGGACAAATGTTTAAATTGCTGTAGAGATTATTCTGGTTTATTAATTAGTAGCTATAGGCTTTCCCAATATTCATGGCTTCACTAGCAGTACATTCTTAGCTAGGTTTCCAGGATCCTGTGTGGTTTTCCTCTTGAGTTGACTTTAAAACCAATTAGACAGACATTGGTTATCCACAGGGTATAGAAGCCACTACTTCGCCTTTAGTCTTATGTCATGCTGGTCATTGGTGTGGTTCATGAGCATGGCTGTTTTGCTGCTTTGGAAGCTTGTATGGTGTTTCTTGATACCATCAAATCTAGTCCTCAAATTCAGGTTCTGTTGTGTCACAAATACACTGCTTCCTTAGAATCACTTCTGACTTCTGATTTAGAAGCACTTCTTGCCTCTTCTTCTGCATAGGTCTCTGATCCTTGAAAGGAGCAGTTTTATATAAAACTTCCCATTTAGGACTGAGTGCTCCAAAGTCACTCTCTTTCTGAGCATTGTTCAGTTGGGGGGAGGGGTTCTGTGTAAATTCCTGTCTTTTGCATAAAAAAGCTTCTTTGATGTGGGTTGAACTAGGTAGGCTACACACACACACTTCACAAAGAATGATAAGTTACACCTAACTTATTTTTCTACCTGTTTCCTTTTAAGGAAATGTTTCCTGATGCTCTGTCAGCTCCTCTACACTATAAGCAATATAATCTCCTAATAAATATATTATTGGTTGATAACTCATTTTTGAAGTACATCATAGTCAATTTTATAGATGTCCCTCGGTACAACGACTTTAGAAATCTTTTCTTCAGATATTCACTCTGACAAGAGAATAAATGAGTCATGTCTTTATTACAAAGATGTATTTACAGACTACCTGCATGAAATAATGCTTTATGTCAATTATCTAGAGTCAGGACAAATGTGTATCAGCCATGCATACTGTTACAACTAATGAAATCTACCGACAATGAAAACACTGCCTGATACAGAGCAAAGTTCTTAAAAGAGGATTCAACTCAGGTGGATAAAGTACAATTCAGGTGGCCCAGGAAAGGTCTCAGTGCTGTGTGGGTTGTGCTTAGTGACACGGTGGCCTTGCCACTAAGCCATTGATGTCAGTGTCTTCTGGTTCACAGAACTCTTGCTTTGTGTAGTGCTCACTCACCTAGAGGTGGCTTCGGTATCATGTTTCCTCTCCATTACAACGTGAGTGAGCACCTGAGATCATCACTCTCACCTGCACGTGCGGCACTCGGGAAAAGAGACGCTGTGTGTTGCAGGCACGAACGCAGAGTGGTGTTCGTCTTTGGGGAATGTTTCCCTGTGCCTCGCAATTTAACATACTGCAACAGCATGATGCATCTAATGATTTTTTAAAACAGCTTTCTGCTGACAGCATAAACAGAAACAAGTTTATTTTGAACCAGCAGCTGCTGCTTTTTCATCAAGGAACGTCGCAAGCTAAAATGATGCAGCAGGCTGGCACCGCCGTGAGAGAAGATAGACATCCACGGAGTTTGTGGACTGGCAAACATAGGGCCATTTTACTGCTACTGCAATTACCAATAAACCAAACAGCTCATCTCCAATTTTATGAGAATGAAAAGTTAAGCCAGTCTGCAAAAGAGTTACAGAAATGGGATGCACAGATTGTCTTATTTTAATGAATGGATTGGCTGCAGATGTCAGATTATTTTTGTCCTTATACTTGGAATTTGTAAATTCCTTTATCTCTCCAGTTTTCTTCATAAAATATCCTCTTTTCTCTTTGCAAAGACATTTCTTACAAGGTAAGGCTGTAGAGGATCATTTGGATGAAATTTCCTTTTGGTCATCTGTATACTAGTCTATCAATAATAAATGATCAAAAAATTAATGCTGCAAATTAGATATGAAGGAAGAAAAAATTCTTCAGATAGAATTTAAAGTCAGTAAAAAACTGAAAAATTAAAATTGTTGAAAATATTGAGATGAGGAATTTCTTTCTTTTGGATTATTTTATGTATGTAATCATTCCCCTGCTTCCGGCAAAGGCTAGAAAGATTCTGGAGTATCATTCTCTTCTTGTATTTTCTTGTAGTCTTACAATCATACAACACCACCTTCCTGGCTGATCTTAAATATTCCATTTAAGCTACTCAGAATAAATAAGCATATGTTCTACTAGAGTCTTTTAATATAATTCCCTGAAAAGTTGGGAAATTAGTGCAAAGTCCTTACACACTCTCACACTCTCATTGGTAACTTTCTCCATGTTACCATGCAACAGAGACACAGACCATTTGTCAAAAAAAACAAACAAAAAAAAAGCTGAGATTAAAATGCCTTTCAATTGAGCATTAATTCCTTTTTTTTACATCTAGAGCATGAGCTACATTGGCTAAAAGATTATTTAGGGTCTGAGCAGTCTGCATAGTATGACTCATGGCTAATGCCGCGGTGGTAGCTCCAACAGCTGCCAATGAGATGGCAGTAACAATGGCGGCTGTAATTCCACGATCCCTTTTCTGTCTGAAGAGAGTCATAGCGTGAGGGGCATCAACAGGCACAGGCACCCAGCAAGGCATGCGAGTAACCAGGGCATAGCTGGTGTTCAATCAGAGGATTGACCTCATGCAGTAGCAAATTGATACCCTATGGCAAATAGCTCAACTTGGCTGTCAACGGAAGTATGCTGGACTTTGTGTCACTAGCATACAATATGAGAATGTTTCCCGTGCTGCAAATCTGTTTAAACAATTGTCTAGCTATATTTTAGGTAATTGGACCTAAGAATTCGATACTATGATGGAGCAGCTGAGAGTGGCCATTGTTACGGCAAATTCTACCAGAGTGGACTCAGGACTAGCCACAGGAGTATCATCATGGATTGCTGCAGCCATGAATCGTCTGAAGGAATGGGCGGGCATGGGAGCATTAGCAGGCCTTCTG